>NGKF01000017.1:858441-899348 GCA_002162555.1 Monilinia aucupariae | reverse complement strand
CTTAGAATCGCTCAGAGTCGAAGGATGGGGAATTTTAGCTTGGCCCTCTCAACTTTCCGATGGAGCATGCTACGGCATTTTAGAATTCGATCAACGTGGGAGGTGCGGTAGGTGCGGAATGATTGCTACTTATATAGGCTAGGCGCCGAAATAGCATCCTGCTTTGGACCGTGGGAGACTAGCAGGCTAGCAGTCTTGTATGATTGGATGATTGGATGATTGGATCATCGGATCATAAAATCACAAGAATTCACTCGAATGATGCGACGCAGAGAGAGAAAAAGAAAATCCCCATGGATAGGGAGGGAGGTCTGATTGATGGATCTCTACTCTTCGTCAACAATAAGAAGAAAGCAACTAAACTAATATCGATTGATGTCTTTCAATTTAAGGCTAAGCTTGGTCTCTGGGTTCTTGGTCCTTTCCAGATTGGCGAGCCATACCTACCTGCTTAGGACTAGCGCGCGTCAGGGGTCCCGGTCGAATCCCACCTGGGTAACCCCACCTAGTGGCTCCAGCTTAGACCGAACTAACTTCCTTGCAAATGGCTGGACCTTCAACACAAGAACGGCCGATAGAATCACAATGCTAGAGATACGAGGGATACCAAAGAGCATCGAGAGACGTCACTCACTGTACAAGTATTCATTCGATTTCTTTTGTTTTCTTTCCTTTTCTTTCCTTTCCTTTCCTTTCCTGTGATTGATTTTTATTTGATTTATTTGATTGGATGTGACATGGTTTCAATTAATTCTCATTGGTCGCTTCACCTCTTCCTTACGCCTTCCTTACGCCTTCCTTACGCCTTCCTTACAGCTTCCTTACAGCTTCCTTTGAATCCTGTTCGCTTGGAGCTTGGAGCTTGAAGCTCAGTTAGAGCTCAGAGCTCAGAGCTTGGACGATTTTGCATTCCCTACCTACATTAGATCATTTAGATCAAAGACAGGGTTTCAGTTCCGGATCACATGATTCGTATTCGTGTCTAGTCCCTTTCCGTTCCTTATCAGCAAAAGCAACTGCAACTCGATACCACCACCTCTAAATCCAAGGCAAGTACGTGTATCTATCGGTCCAACATCAGACAGAGACTCAGAGTTAGCCTCAATCTCTTTCTTTCTTTCTTTCTTTCTCTCTCTCTCTCTCTCTTTCTCTCTCTCTCTCTTTCTCTCTCTCTCTCTCTTCCTCTCTCTCTTTCTCTCTTTCCACCTGGCTCACTCGCGAGTCACGAGCTAGCTAACCAACCATCTCGACGGGTACCCGTCTAATGAACTCGATCACCACGAACAAGATCAAAACCACTCTTCCTTCGACTTCGACGTCGACGTCGAAGTTCGGAACACGAGCCAAGGATCGGAAAGCATACATATTATTATTCGTTTTGCGAAAGGGTCACGGACTTCTTACTCCACCCACCTCCCCCTCAAGAAGCAAAAGAGTGCAGCAGGAAGAGTAAGCATCCACCCGCTACTGTGATAAACCATGCTTCATCATTGCAGAAATCGATCACAATGAGACCGATCTTCAAGGCCTTTTTCTTGGAATCAGCCACGATTTCCAATGCCCTGGGTTTGCAGATATTTTCCGTTCATCGGAAATACAACGGCTGATTCCCAGCTCGGCTCTAGGATGGCGATCAAGAGACTCGACGTTAATCGGCGTGCATCGCTCCGCTTATCATTTAACGTGATTAGATCTTAGCTTCATCCAACGAATCCAATATTATCCTTCCAAATCCCGTTTTCCTCCTCTCCTTGGTAGCGAGGTCAATCAAGGCTCAACTTGAGTTACCAGGACTCAACAAAGGCGTCGAACTCGGCGGGTGAGAAGCTTGGCCATCTTGGTCAGTGCATGGTGTACGAGATCCCCACGATCCCTCGTGATCTTCAAACCTCCCTCTGCCGCTCTTATTAGTGCGCTTATGACGTTGTTTTGAACGCCTCGCGGGAGTTTTAGCCTACAAAGATTCCTGCGAGGATGCTTACGATTCGTAAAACATCAGCATACATATCAGAAGATCATGATTAGCAGCTGAAGCCGTTTGACTCTTGGGCTACCGGTGGAAACCAAAGGCCTCAGCCTCTTCCTCCCTCCTTAAATCGTCATTGCTGGGCCGGCCCGCTTGCTTGCAAGAGCCAAGTTCTATATGCATGGTGGAACACTGTGGTAGCCACAACTGACAGGGCATACGGAGCCCAGTGCCTACTTGTTCGGATTTAAGCCGACCCATTGAGTTGGCTAACATTGTGATTGGTGACCAGCTCTTCGCACCATTGGAACTCCGTATGGAACCTGGTGAAGTTGCCGGTGAACCTCTCAATTCTCCTCAATCAACGTTCTAGAATGCGGATAGAATCCGAACATCTCTATCCACTCAGTCATCTTTCAAGGCAAAGAGGTCTGTACATTAGTGCATGTACGGTTCAGGTTGCAGATGTTACCCACACGTTCCTAGCATGCTATCGATTTAGTTTACGTACAAAAAAAAATGGGTTGATTTACTTGTGACAAATGAAGTTAAGCGGACAAGGCAGCCCTTCACTTCTTGACGCTCTCAGGTGTTCTCATAGTTCAAACGCAAGTCGAAAGAGTCTTCGCCCAACAAGGTTTTACAAATCATTCTACTTGACACTAGTCGTCGCTTCTAAGTTCCTACCTCGCCTTCTTAGTCGGGCATCACTTCAATCGATATAATGTATTTTCGCCCGTATTGTGCTGGGTACTTCCGCCTTCCTCTCTGTTTGATCGCTTTTTCTTGGAAACAGTCTCTTCTTCTTATGACATAGTGACCTATTCAAAGCCGAGAGGATTCCAAATCAACTCATGTCTGTATGTTGTTTCAAGAAAAATAACACATTGGAAGAGCACATTCTTTGAAATAATACCTCTATTTTCCCCTACTTCAAATATCGCCTTTGAAATCGGGGCTATCCCCATTTAATTGACAGGATAGTTGTGTTGGCCATTAACGGAAATATAACCGGAAATATCATTAGAATCATCATCGGATTCACTGAATCCTCATAGAGGAGAAAAGAACATGCCTAAGATTATTGTGAGGAGGTCGCCGCTGAAACACCACTTTACAGACCCGAATGCGTATCATTTTTCTATCCTTCTATCAGACCCCTATTGTTCAGTGCTACATGCCCGTTCATTATACACCCACCTCACTTATCACTCCCCCGGCCTGGATTCTAGTCTGGTAGTGATGTGTCTGCCCACACGGTATATGCGAAGACTATCACATAGTTCCACATATCTACCTCCACTCCTTTAGAAAATTCTAACACCGTTTATCCTACATTCTGATCATACCCCTTTTACTCTCTGCCTGCTTCGAAACTGAACTCTGGAGTTGTGACCATCGTCTCCAGTTATCATCCTTTGAACCATAAACAGGGCCATTCTCGCAATTGTTACTGGAATCATCATGAAAGCCATCATCAAACCAACCATTTGAACCCAATCTCCCGGATTCATAATTTATAGTCGCATGGTCTCGTGGCAGGTAGCTAATTGGCCAGTGCTTCGGTAGAATGCATTCTCGGCGTTTTTTTTTGGTTGATTAGGTTTACAGAAAACTCTATTTGAAAATATCATTGAATCTATCAATTTGAAGTGATTCAGTAATCTATCAATGATGAATGTCTTGAGCCAGAAATTCGGTACAAGCTGCTATGATAGTTTTTGCTGAAGGCAAAGTACACTGCCACCTTTCATCTTATCAACCCGCAATCGCGTCGGCCTTGACTTTCAAATCTAGCCTTTCCCACTTCATAAAAATAGAGAGCAAGGTAATCAGTGCGCCTGCCGCAATCAATATAGAATAGACTTGATTAATATTATGCACCATGATCGCAAGAACAGGTATTTTATCGCAGGACTGAGACCTCTCAGAACTGCAGCACCAACGCCAGCGATGAGAGATTGAACCTCGCCCAAGGGAAGATTTGGGAGGACTGCTGAGGTCTTCTGTGTCAAAAAGTTGATGGATATGCTGTTGGAGATGGACAGAGAGAAAACAATGCCTCCTATCTGCCCACAAGTTATGAATATCCTTATCTGCTACCATGGTCGTGTTTGCGGCAAAGAGAAATGTCGTAGATGAGAGAGCGATCACAGTTATTGGCCAAAGGAAGCCTTTGGGTCGGCTGATGATCGAAATCAGTGCTGGAATGCCGTGGATTCAGCCTTAATGTAAGATGGTCGAAAAGAATCATGTTGGTTTTTTACAAATAATGCAACCCGCTGCAGTATCAAGATACGGAGTGGAATAGTATCCATATGCAAGAGTGGCATATGCAAGCTTTTGATGATAACAATACCAAGTGGATCCATGTCAAGTGCATAGAATTTCAAAACAGAACACTCTTCGAGCGGCGCAGTCCCAAGCTCGGAGGTATCGCAGGGGGTGAGTTCCCAGAATGGCGGTTCCTCTATCCATGAGGACACCAGTCCTTTCATTTGAGCCTGCATGGAGTATCAAGTTAGCAAGTCTGGGATGTCTTCAAATGTTTTCGGAGGTTAGAAGGATATTCATGAGAGGTTGCAAAGAAAAAAGATTGATTCAATGGTTTGAAGTACAGGCCATTTGCTATATGTTCACCTTCTGCTTCTATCAGAAAAATCATTCCTTATTCCAAGAAGGTTCTGAAAGATATTGTTTGCATCGGATACAGGACACCGTTGCTGCGGCATTTCTTGCAGCTCGGATGAGGCGATCGCCTGTGAACATAGTGATGATACCAGGCATGAGATCAGATCGGATGAGGCGAAGAAGAATTTCCTAGTCGCGGACCATGGGAGGCGTGAAAGAAGATTCTACTTACAATTCTGTTGGTGGCAAGATAGAAATCTTACTTAGCTGATGATGACTTGCACACGCGTGTCCACGGCTGTAACTTGCAGAACATGGCCTCCACCATAGGAGCTTCCCCACAGGGCCACCTTGAATGAGTCGATGTTGGAGAGTCCTTGCGCATAGGTGATTGCATCTTGGATGTCGGACATCACAAATGGCTGTTCAAGCTACGAGATTTGGAATCCCCGCAATGGCTACACCTGATAAATAATTACAATCCTCACAATGACTCGTTATGGAAACACTTATGGAGACTATGGTCAAGAATCTAAAGCTAGTTGCTGATCAGAATAGGCGATTGTCAGCCAAAAAGACTCTTCACTTACAATTGAATATGAGACAATAGTAATTTGGAAGCAATTGTTAGATAACTGAAAATAACCAACTGCTTTTGATGTGAAAGCTGGATCAACTCCAATGAGGTAATGGCCTGGAGCTTTTCAAAGTGAAGATGAATAGACCCGAATCCATATGTATTAGCTATTAATTGCCGTATAATGGCCTCATAATTACCTTCAATTTCTTGTAATCACTCTCGATCACATTTCAAGCTTCAAGATACCCTCACTATTACTCCATAGAGGGTATTCATCCATATGAAAACTCCACCACCACCTGCTCAGAGTTTGACTTCGTTATCCGACCATAAATATCACATCATATCACAACTAAACCGTTTTATCTTGGCGCATCAGTCAACGGAACATATCTCACCCCATACAACATTTCCTTGGATACCTTTCCCTCTCTATCCTTATCCACAACCCAAATATGTTGGCCTAGTCCCCTGGGATGTTCTACGGGTATGAACATTCTGTTTTGGTTGGTTAGTTTTTTTTGGTTAACTCCCATTTTTAGGTCACTATCGAGAGATGTAGAGGTAGAAGTAGATAAGTAAAACTCACCGACCAGGACACCTCAGCTGTTCAACTAAGGCATCGTGGATCTTTATTGCCGCAGCTCCTACATGTATAGCATCCCATCCCTCTCCCCCATTACAATCTACCCATCCCTCTCTCCCATCTCCAACCACAAATTCTACTTTCCCCTCTTCCAACCACCTTTTTCCCTTTTCACTCTTCCGCATATTCCTCTCGCCCATATCTCTTAATTCACTAATATGTTCTAATCCCACCACCTTCCCTCTCCCCTCGATTTCTCCAGGATCGTTGCTCGAGGTACACGAAGTCGAAGAAGAGGAGGAAAATACAAGTTCCCCCATAACAGCGGTCAGATACCCACTCCCACTCCCCACATCCAAAACTCTTTTCCCCTCTTCTAAATATGGAAGTAAATATTCAAGAGCAGAGGCGTGCATATGGGGTGCAGAAATGGTGGCGCCGTGACCGATTGATTGAGGAGAATCTTGGTAAGCTAGGGGACGGGACGGGGTAAAGTGGGCACGGTCTATCTGTGGGCTTGTTAGTTGGTGATTATTGTGTTTAGAGGGAAGGGAATAACAAAGAGGAGAGAAGAGGGAGATCTTACAGAGACCATAGCATCCCTAACCCTCGCGCTATGAATCAACTTCGCATTCCACATTTTAGAAATCAACTCAGCATTAGTCTGACCCGAACATGTCCACGCCATCTTGCCTGTGCGGGGACCGTTAAATGCGGTTTTTCGTCTTGCTCCTAGACCAATGATACGTGCGAAGCGCTGGAAGTATGTGCGGAGGTGTAATGGCGACAGGGTGAAGTTTGATGGAGGTTGTGGAGGAACTTGAAGGGCTGCGTTTTGTAGAGTTCGGGGCTTCGTTCGCACACAATGAGGACGGGCAAGCGGAGCGCCAGATTTCGAAAGGGAGACCAGATATCGACATGCGCAGGTATCCCTCTTGATGCCTGTAATGTAACCTACCTGGAGGAATTGTACGATATGGCAGTCATCTACGAGCTCGGTCACGGTTTGAGATGAGGGGTAAGCTCGTATGTTGAGTTCCACTTTCACGTGGCTGCTCGTCGTTTGTAAGCTCGGATGAGTCGAAGGACAATAAATAGTAAAAGTCAAATCAGAGTTTGTATTCATTCAACCGATTCGCGCTGATCCTTTCAACTTTCCATGTGAGTTCACCGGTTGTCATTGAATCAAGTGCATCGACATCAATGTTCAATGTTCAAAGTTCAAAGGGAAACGTGCAAGTGCGGGGTTGGGGCTAGTCGGGCTCCATACCATTGGTGGGGTGACGTAATCGCAACAAGGATGGTGGAATAGATGCTTGAGAGACTTTCCCATGTTCTAGTCATTACTCTAATTCAAAAGAAGATGGGAAGATTGGAAGATATCTATGGATTGACTGAATTCGACTCAAAGAACTTGAGAAGGTTGCTAGATTCGTTTTGGGTATTTTATACAAGAAGCTTCAGCAGATGAACTTTTTTCTGTCTTTAGCCGTCAGTTCGATGCCTTTCAGGTGCCAAACTTATTACAGAAGAAGGTTCTTTAGCTTATCCAGGGCCATCTCAAACTCAAACTCACATCCACGTTGGAAATACCTCGCCTTCCGCAATTTCATATCAACACCCAAGGGCTCGACTCCCGATGCTGAGGCTGGCTCTGGACGAATCATAATCTCCTCCACATTCTCGCAGGTATGCCTTATTTGCGAGAGGTCAAGAGGCTTGGGGAATTCGGAAGGAATTCCGAAGGGAAATTGAGGTTTCTGGATGAAGCGGGATGGAGGAGAGATTTGAAAGAGGCGGCGGAGCGAACAGAGATAGATCTTCGAGAAAAGAGGAGAAAGCTGGGGGCTGTAGAAGAGGAGATGGGGGGTTTGAAGGTGAGGTGTGCGATTCTGACGAAGGGGGTGAGGTGACCTAATCGGACTTTTAGGGTTCTAAACCTCTCTGAGAACAAGTCCATAGTTGGCTGGGATCTGAAAATTGCTACATCAGATCTTCGAAAGGAGTGTGAATACTCGAGTCCTAAGGTGCAAGCAATACAAGGCCACTTTTAAATTTAGCTAACGAAATGGCATGCCCTGTGATCCAAAGGAGACACCGGGTACCACGTGAGTGAAAAACCCCCTGAGCAGTAAGACAATATCTCATGCAAAGTCAAGAGTGGTAGCCTTGAATGAGATAGAGAGACATACTTTGAACCTCATATCACTTCTCCTTTAATTAGACGCCATGTCAGGCCTAGCACTGTATTCGTGAACAATGTTTCACCACTTCCTACAATACATTCTCCCAGCCAGATTGTATATACTCTTCCGCTGAACCACAGGATAACAAACTCAAAACGCCGTCCCAATGTTTAAACACCCATATCTAATTATGTGGTTCAAAAGTTCCACAAGCACCATTCCCTCTTGGGTGGTATCATAGGCATAAAACCTCCCGGAAAAGCCCCAGTTTGTCTGGCCTGTAAATATGCAGTAGTTGTCTTTTCGTCAAAACCCGCATTCTCCAATTCAGTAGTGTTATTTGGCCCTGGATAACCTCGTGGACACCATATTTTGTACCATTTTCCATTAACATTGGTTCCAGGCTCTCCATTCTTATACACAACAGGTAATCCGTTGAAGGACCCTAATCTTTGTCCATCCGGGCTCAACCTGATATAGCTCTCGGCGGGGGGGTGCTCTAGCGTATTAGCATCCGGTGGCGGTGGTCGAAAGTTGGGACTGAACATGTTCGAATTGGAAACACCTAGCACAGAGGGCGCTCCAGCGATCATGTTCATATTACCAAAGCCCTGTTGATTGCCAAACTGCTGTGCCTGTGATCCTGTATTTGTAAACAGATTTTGCATATCGTTCATCGGCTGGGCGCTTGAAGCGCCGAAGGGATTGCTTGGCGCTTGAGACGGGGCACCAAATGGTTGGGAACTTCCGCTATTAGAGCCAAAGGGGTTTGCTGAAGAAGGCTGACCAAAAGAGTTAACTTGCACTAATGGGTTAGTACCTTGGGCCATTGGATTGACTTGTGACTGTTGAATTCCGGGGGGAAGGGGATTCGAACTAAATGCACCGCCTAAGGAATTTAGGTTAGGTTGGCCGAATGCGTTGCTTGTACCACCAAAGTTGGAGAAGCCGGACTGTCCAGCATTCGCGCCGTTATTTGAAGGAGCACCAAATGGATTTGCTGTTTGGCCCATGGCTGATGGATTCCCAAAAGCCCCTGCTCTTTGTTCTAGTTGTGAAGGCTGTCCGAAAGCAGAACCAAAAGTACTGGGCTTTTGACCCAAAGCTGATGGCTGGCCAAAACCACCGGAAGCCCCACCTTGCTGCGCAGCACCAAAGCTTTGAGAAGGTCCACCAAATGCACTTGAAGGCTGTCCAAAAGCCGAACCATTTTGAGTGGATGGCTGCCCAAATGCTGAGGTGGTTGTTTGACTGGGTGCACCAAAACCATTACTTCCAGAAGGAGGGTTGTTTCGCTGAGCCCAAGACGTTTGATCTGTGGAGGTGCCTTGTTGACAAAAATCATTCCTGTTCGGATGCTTGTTATCGGCGGTGATAATGTAATTTATGGCGCCATCCAAATCATTCAGCGCATTCTGTATTTGTTGATCCGCCTCTTGCCACAGTCTCTCTGCATCTTGTATCTAAAAACCATCAGCTTCAAGTGGTCCATGACCCTGGAATCGCTGAACATACAGCTGGTTGAGCATTGCCAGAAGCTGCCGCAATGTAGTGTAGAAGCCGCATTTCTTCGAAGCTTAACTCTCGCGCTGGTCCGCCGAACAACTGCTCTGGCGCATGGCGCCCAGGTCCGTACGCCGAAAGAATCCATTGCGGTCTTTCCGCCGTGAGATCTTGCTTTATAGTCGCATTATCGAGACTGAAAGGTATATGCGCCCCATCTCCTTGATAACATAGTAAGCCATCTGTTATAATCATTTATGCTGCGTAAACTCACCTCCTCGTTGTGTGTTATAATTCCGTGGGTTTGAGTTTGATTGGAGAGGAGCGAATCGGTTGTTGAGGCCACTCTTATTGGGATTGGAATTCTGATCGAAGTGTTCGTTCCTACATGTATCTTCCAAATGTTAGAGCAGGTTTTCGTCTTCGAAACGTGGGCGAGAATCGTACTTCCGAATTTGCAATTCCCTTGCTGCCAGAATCTACACACGACCATTGTTAATGAGTCTGCGATAAATATGGTAAGGATAAGTCCTTAGATGGCCAGGGCCTAAAGGGCTACGCTTGTTGAGTATTCATTCGAGATCGCGAGGATTGGAAAGCTTCATATTCATAAAAGTGTGCATACAACTGTGTCTGGTTGATGCACAAGAGACTTTTTCTGATGTTGGTCGAGACGCGATTTGTAGTAAGGTTAGTCGCGTGTCGCTACTCGTAATCTAAAATTGATTGATTATCACAAGATTGGAAGTGCAACAGGTGAATTGAATTACATTCGAATCCGGGCTTATCATGACTCCCCAAATAACTCCATAACGCTATGTTGGTATCTTTGCAATGTAGGTATAGAGATTCCCATCCTCTTTCATACATCAATTCTTGGCCCAAGTCCCTCCTTGACAGCCGCAGACAAACGCTCCCAGTCCAGTCCTCCAATTGATCTACCACCAATACCTTTTAGTGACAGACTTTCTGAAAACTTTCCAGTCCCAATCCTTCGCATCATGATTGTGTCTCGACCCTTTCTTATTGCTCTCCCTTCTCCGCGAAGTAAATAATCCTCGAACCAAGCTTCTTCTTCTGGCGAGAATGGCAGATTTACCAGCTCGACACTGCGATCAGCGATAGTTTCTGGCGGAGAGTTTTTGAGAACGGCTGCAATGAGTAATTCGAACATGTGTCTTTGCATATGTTGCGACTGTCCTCGTGATAAGTAGAAAGCTTCTGTGACACTAGTTCTTGCTATAGCAGAAAACAGACTCTCTGTTGCTCGGGATGAAGTTAAAGCTGGCTGTACGGTATGGTAGTATGCCAATGGAATAGAGAGGTCTTCTGAGCAATGCAGTACCAGTGCCTCTAATATTTCATCCGCAAAGCTCGGTATCAAAGATGGATGGGTCAGGTATTGAAGTGCTGACTAGAAAAAATCAGCTTCATGCTTTCTACGGATCTTGGAGACAAAGGATCACAAACCTCGAAATCAAGACGATCCAAATGCCAGAGACCCTTGATATAAATTTGGTAGCTTTCCGGTAGGAGCGACTTCTGTTCGAACGTAGTAGAGTAGTCTCTTCGTCCGGTTGGAGCGTCGAAGTCGAGCAGTATGTAATATAGTGCCGATAATTTGTGATGATCCTCGCCCGCTGAGTCGATGATGACTTTGTGTAGGTTTCTAAGGTCATTATTTGATTTTGGGGGATAATATTTAACAGCTTGAGAACATGTCAGTAAGAGATATACCATGACAATGGTTTGTAGAAGCTCACGTCGACGAATTTCAAAATTCTTCAATAAAGTATCCACGAATAAGCCTTCCAACTTCTTTCTGTTGGCTTCTATTCCCCGCACAGCATATTCATCGTACGAGCAGTCTGGATCAAAGTCAAAGACATCGTCAAAATTCTGGAAGACAAACATTTTGTATTGCTGTGTTCTACTTTTCAACGTTTGCGTTGTTTAATAAGGAGATGATGATATGTTAAAATCGCGATGCGACGGTGTTGATCATAGATAAGAAGCTTATCTTAGCGTCATTTCACTGTTTTGAAGTAAACAATGCCCGCCCACTGGTGGCCCTCAGCAATATGCAAACAAGAAAAACATCGAATACCAAGAACTCATTTTACGCCTAACTATCGATCGAATTTAGGACGCGTTACCAACAGGTATATTGGTATATCCCTTGGGTTGATTTTCACTATGCAATACTGACCCAAAGATCTAGATACCTTGTTCACAGCAACAATCAAAAGTTTTCCCCCGCTAGCAAAAAACAGTACATCTACTGGACTTCAGTATGTCGGAATCCCCAGTTCGGTCCTCGAGAAGGGTGGCTTCTCGCCGGAAAGTAGTAGTAGAATCATCAGACGAAGAAGAGAATATGGAAGTAAAGATTGAAAAGGAAGATGACGAAGAGGAATTTACCCCCGCACCGAAGCGTAGTCCAAGAAAAGCACCCCAATCAAGGCGGAAGACAACAAGTTCAGTGGCAGCTACACCCCGTACAGGCGGTCGATCAAAGAAGAGTATGGGAGCTGAGAATATTGAGCCTTCGGAAATATTCGACCCTGACCAAACGGCAACTCCAGCACCGGAATCGCCTACAAAAAAAGCAGCCCCGCGGAAGAGGAAGACTGTGCTGCCCACTAGAAGCGCACGCAGCTCCATTGCACCCGGATCAAACCCATCTCTACCAATACCGAATGTATCGCAGTCACCTGGACCATCCGAATTGCACAATAGCACGGTTCTAGCTGATAATACGGAAAGACCTGGGACTGCAGACAGTCAAGCGTCACCTGTAAAACCCATACGAGCAATGGATACAATCATGGAAAAGCCTATGGATATTGTGCTAAAGTCAAGAAATATGGCAGCTCCGGTCGTTGAAGATACAGGTCCAAAAGCTCGAATAGTCATCACTTATTTGATTCTTACGAATTTCAAGAGTTATGCTGGTCGCCAGGAAGTTGGTCCCTTCCATTCTTCTTTTTCTTCTGTCGTCGGACCCAACGGCTCCGGTAAATCCAATGTTATCGATTCTCTTCTTTTTGTATTCGGCTTCAGAGCTAGCAAAATGCGACAGGGCAAGATTTCCGCATTAATTCACAATTCGGCAGCATTCCCGGACCTAGACCATTGTGAAGTTGCTGTACATTTTCAAGAAGTGATGGATCAGCCCGATGGTACACACCAAATTATTCCTGATTCCGATCTAGTTATATCTCGCAAAGCATTTAAAAATAATGCCAGTAAATATTACATCAACGGGAAAGAGTCAAATTTCACTATTGTAACGACACTACTTCGTGATAGAGGCGTCGATTTAGACCATAAAAGATTTTTGATCCTCCAAGGTGAAGTCGAGTCAATTGCGCAAATGAAACCAAAAGCTGCGAATGAGCACGATGATGGCCTTTTGGAATACTTGGAGGATATCATTGGCACATCCAAATACAAAAATCCCATCGAGGAATCCGCTACCGAGGTGGAAACTTTGAATGAAGTGTGTGTTGAGAAGAGTGGGAGGGTTCAACATGTCGAGAAGGAGAAAAACGCCCTTGAAGATAAAAAAGACAAAGCCCTTGCTTATATCAGGGATGAAAATGAACTCACTATGAAGCAATCGGCGTTGTATCAAGTGTATATTAATGAGTGTGGTGACAATCTAGCAGTTACCGAAGAGGCTATCGGCCAGATGCAAGCACAGCTGGACGCAGAGATGGAAAAACATCAAGGCAATGAAGCAGGAATTAAGCAGCTTGAGAAGGAGTACAAGAAAGGCCAGAAAGATTATGAGTCGGTGGAAAAGGAAACGCAAGCAATTCTTAAGGAGATGGCAAATCTCGACCAAGAGCGAGTGAAGCTTGAAGAGAAGAGGAAATTCCTGACAAGCAAACAGAAGAAGCTGGAAAAGACAATCAGTACATCCGACTCCGCTATCTCCGAAGCTCGGGTTATAATCGAGAAATGTGCAGAAGAAATCCAGGAATCTGCCGTCGAGATAGGTGCAACTGAACAGAAGATGGCGGAAGAAGAGGCAGAGCTCGCTATCATCAGGGATAGCCTCAAGGGGAAAACTCAAGAATTCTCCGACCAAATTGCGGCCAAGCAGAAGTCATTGGAGCCTTGGAATGAGAAAATCAATCAAAAACAATCTGCTATTGCCGTAGCGGAGAGTGAGCTCGCGATCTTACACGAGAAAGCTAATGCAGGTGCTGTAGCACTCCGGGAGATTCAATCAAAGGTTCAGACCATAGAAGAGAGCCGGGCGGCTAAACTCGAAGAACTCGAACAATGCAAGGGACAAAGAGCAAAGCTGGAAAAAGATGGTGCTCGATTACAAGCCGAGCTAACGCAGTTGTCTCAGAAGGAGCCGGAATTTCGCACTAAGCTATCAGGCGCTCGTCAAAAAGCGGATGAAGCTCGCGCTAGTCTTTCGAATACTCAAACTCAAGGGAATGTCCTGACGGGACTGATGAGGCTCAAAGAATCGGGTCGGATTGATGGTTTCCATGGCCGACTTGGAAATCTGGGCACAATTGACCAGCAGTTTGATATTGCCATTTCTACGGCCTGTGGAGCTCTGGATAATTTTGTCACGGATACAGTCGAGGCTGGTCAACAGTGTATCGAATATCTTCGAAAGACCAATCTTGGGCGAGGTAATTTTATGTGCTTGGATAAATTGGGGAATCGTGATCTTTCGCCAATTCAAACGCCGGAAAACGTCCCTCGTCTCTTCGATCTTATCAAGCCAAAAGACGATAAGTTTAGACCAGCATTTTATCACTCACTGCAAAATACACTTGTGGCAAAAGATTTAGCACAAGCCAATCGCATTGCTTATGGAGCGAAACGATGGCGTGTCGTAACTTTGGATGGCCAATTGATTGATAAGTCAGGTACAATGTCTGGTGGTGGCAATACGGTAAAGAAGGGCCTGATGTCTTCGAAGCTTGTGGCAGAAGTCTCAAAAGAGCAAGTTTCAAAGTTGGAAGTAAACAGAGATGAGCTCGAGCAAACCTTCCAGAGGTTCCAAGAACGCCAAAGAGACCTTGAAACCAGGCTTAGAGATATAAACCATCAAATCCCGCAACTCGATACGAAAATGCAAAAACTTGGTCTAGAGGTAGAGAGTTCCGAGCGAAACTTGGCAGATGCACAACGACGCATCAAGGAACTGAGCAAGGAGCACCAGCCATCACAGACAGACGATAGTCGAGTCTCTGCATTGAAGAAGGACATCGCAAAGCTCCAAAAAGAAATCCAGAAACTCCATGCGGAAACATCCAGCGTTGAGGAAGAGATCAAGGCTCTTCAGGATAGGATCATGCAGATTGGTGGTGAGAAGCTTCGTGCTCAGCGTGCCATGGTGGATTCTTTGAAGGAAGATATTGATGCCCTCAATCAGACTATGTCAACAGCGGAAGTGACCAAGGCCAAAGCTGAGAAACAAGTTGTCAAGCACGAAAGGGATCTTGCTAAGGCCACTAAGGAGATACAGGCTTCCATTGCCGATTTAGAAGCACTAGAGGAAGAGATTCAGAACCAAGGCTCAAATTCTGAAGGATCGCAGGCCAGAGTTGACGAGGCCCAAGAGACCCTGAAAGAAAAGAAGAAGGGGCTCAATGCTCTCAAAGCTGATCTTGATGAGAAAACTGCCGAGCTCAATGAGACCCGTGCAGCCGAGATCGAGATGCGCAACAAGCTTGAAGAGAACCATAAGGTTTTAACCGAAAATCGAAAGCGGCTCAAGTATTGGCAAGAAAAGTTGGGCAAGCTTACTCTACAGAACGTCGGTGACCTGGGTGAAGAAGTTGAACAGGAAGAACTTCCTACTTTTACCAGAGATGAACTCGCCGATATGAGCAAAGAAGCATTGAAAGGCGAGATTGCAATCCTGGAGGAGAAAACTCAGAACGTCAACGTAGAGCTAGGTGTTCTTGCAGAATATCGCCGAAGAGTCGAAGAACACGATGCAAGGAATCAAGACTTGCAAAGTGCCTTGGCTCAGAGAGATATGGCCAAGAAACGCTGCGATGATTTACGGCGCCTTCGTCTCGAAGGCTTTATGGAAGGTTTCAGCACGATTTCCCTTCGACTCAAAGAGATGTATCAAATGATCACAATGGGAGGAAATGCCGAGTTGGAATTAGTGGATTCGTTAGATCCATTTTCCGAAGGAATTCTATTTAGTGTGATGCCACCGAAGAAGTCTTGGAAGAATATTTCAAACTTGAGCGGTGGTGAAAAGACATTGAGTAGTTTGGCACTGGTGTTTGCTTTGCATCACTATAAGCCAACGCCATTGTATGTAATGGATGAGATTGATGCTGCTCTGGATTTCAGAAATGTAAGTCCAACACCTCCACCGCGTCGGATGTACCTCGCTGACATACCCAGGTTTCTATCGTAGCATCTTATATCAAAGAACGAACCAAAAACGCACAATTTATCGTCATCTCGCTGCGGAATAACATGTTTGAGCTCGCAAGTAGATTGGTTGGAGTATACAAAGTCAACCATATGACAAAGAGTGTGACGATAGAAAACAAGGATTACATCACGGGCCGAGCATAACGATGGATATCATCGTGTTTTGTTATTACTGGCAAGGAGTTGGATCAAGGGCGAGGGATTTATCGGATGTATCACGATTGTTAATGACAACATGCTTTTCCTTTTTCGACGAATTCGTACTCATGTTCATATCGTCGTTTGTTCGGTTAGGCCGAAAGCAGATTAAATGCAACATACAAATCGCCCTCAGTTAATTATGCACTAATTAAAGGCATTATTAAAACTGTTAAAATTACCAACAATATGAACTCAAAAATGTTTCACATTTGGATACAGACAAATGAGATACTGTACCAGAAACAAGGAGTACCCAGCAAGCAACCCAGTAACCCGGCCCCTCCTCCCCTAAATAAAAAGTAAATATTGGATTGTCCAAGCGAGTACTCGAGTAGTAATACTGTATTACTGCCCGAGTAGATAATACTGTACTGTAATGTATCTGTCGTCGGTAGCAAGCTCTTCTATCAAAGGTTGCTATATAGCACTTCAGCCCAGTCAGATCACTCGATTCATCCTTTTATACTTGTAGGACTGATCCAGCAGATAACTTTACTTTGAGAATACAGTACTAATAGTAAAGACTAATTGATTACATAATAAACTTCATCTCAGAAAGCTTCCCCGCGCAATTATACTTTTGTTTGGAAAAACCACCCAGGTCATTTAGTGAACAGACCGTGTCAATAGTGGCGTCGCTATCTTCGGTATCATGAGTTCCCATGTTGGCTTAGACGTGGTGTGGAACCGGGGAGATAAGTGTGGATGTCGATTATACGTATATATACATATATATACATGTATATATGGCCATGGAATGCGATTCGGATGGCGCCTCGCTCCTCTTTGCAATCTTTCACCTTCATAGATCTCCTCGTCGTCTCTTCCCATATATATACCGTCCGTATACATACATATTATTATCCTTGACCGTCGAAATGGGAAGCATATCTAGAATGCCCGAATTCGTTGTTGTGCCCGGGGCGTGGCATGGTCCAGAATCTGTAAGGTCTCCTGCCAATACAAACGCAATGATGTGTATTTTTAGGATGCAGAAGCATAGCTGCTATTGCCCCTATTGATCTTTACAAAATACTGGAAGAAGCCTCTCCATCCCTATCGCTAGCTTGCTTCACTTTCTTGTCTGACCGTTTTTCCACTCAAAGTTCAAACCTACGACAGACATTCTCCAAGCGAAGGGCTATAAAGTCCATGGCATCTCCCTAAAGTCCGTGGGTGCGTCTCCTCCTGTCGAGAATTTTCAACCAGATGTTGAAGTAATCCGGTAATTTCTTTTACGTTAACCCTCCTTCTCATATCTCCCTCACTCCAACTTTACCCTAACCCCCCACCTCAGAAACAAAATTGACTCCCTCCTCGCAACCTCCACCCCCATTATCCTTCTCTACCACTCCTACGGTGGAGTTGTCGGCTCCGAAGCCCTTGCCTCCTATCTCAAAACCCTCTCCCCAACCACCACCCCCTCATCACACTCCGGCCTCGTCCGTCGTCTAGTATACATGGCGGCCTTTTGTTTGCCGCGCGGCACATCCCTCTCGATCGGTCTCGGCAATAAACCTCTCCCCTGGGCTGTTATCTCTGATGATTCCACAGTTATAAGGTGCAAAGACCCGTATGGAGCCTTCTATCATGATATTCCGAGAGACGAAGCTGGGAAATATATTGATATGTTGAGGGATCACAGCTATAAGACATTTCATTCCCCTGTGGAGGCTGAACCATGGAGGTTCATTCCAAGTACTTATATAGTTTGTGAGGATGACAAGGCCATTCCTCTGGGAGCGCAGTTGGGGATGATTGCAAAGGCACAGGAGGTGGCTGAGGGGAGTAAGTTTTGCCTGTTTCTTTGCTTCCTTTTTTATCATTCGAGATTCAGGTCGAATCCTTGACATTATGACGAACTCCATATGCCCCATGGCATGGGAGAACACCATGCAAAGAACGAAACCAGGGTCTGCGATATACAAATTTCAATGCTTCCCTTCAAATTATTGTTGATTCATGCGCCATTTCATATTCCATATTCCATCCTCCGACTCCTACACCCCAACCTTCTACACTCCCAAATGAGAAAAAGAAGCTAACTGCAGGTGCGCTCTCAGGCTTCGATACAATTGAACGTATAAACTCTAGTCACAGCCCATTCATAAGCCAGCCAGAGTGGCTTGCTGAGAAACTTATCAAAGCAGCCGAGTCCTCTTATTAACAACACAATGTTTCGAATCCAATATATTTGCAAAGCAGAATAACGAATAAGTTGAACAGTTTTCTGGTGCTCAATAATTTGGTTTAGTGTGGCAATTCATATTTGGGAATGTTGAGGTGTGGCTCGGATAAGCGAGGAGGAAATAGGAGGAAAGTAAAAGAAAGGGCTGGGTACCCAGTGACGATGGTATATCTCCCTCCCATGGTATAAATCGATTAAAGAGCACACATGTATACCACCAATATCACAATATACACAAGATAAAGGCCGATTTCTGCTTGAATTCTTCGATGAGTATGGACAGTATGGTGCCTTCGAGATTGCACGGCTGACCACATCTAGGTACTCTTCAATTCCACCTTGTTATTCATTAACCAAGAGATAAGTTAAGTGTATTGATGTTTACTTTTGTTGTAGGCTAACCTACATAGGTAGCTCCACTTAGTATATATACACTGTAGACACATGTCTCACTTCTACCATATTAGACAATATAGACTCTTGCCATTCCAATAACTTTAAAGCTGCCGACTAACATGTATCTGGTTTCTGGAGAATTGTGTCGGTGGGGCGTTTTTAAATCTTTACTTCCACGATATGTTCCATGTCAACTGATCGGTTTCTTCTACAAGACCCGCATATCATTTTTCTATGCATGATTCAGAGGATGGGTTAACCGAGGGGGTTTCACGGAAGCGGAACTTGATGGCGACCAAAAATGATATTCAGTCTAAACCCGCAAAGTTCTTCCAAATTTGTGATGAATTTAAAATCTTGGTGCTTGGTCGTCTGAATTGAGTTGAAATAATGATAGCTTATGATTTGAGTTGACAAGAATACCGGTGGAAATCTAGAAGTATTGAATTCGGCCATCATGCCTCGCCGTCATAGAGAGGACCACTTGGCATAATGTACTAGCTAGCTTTGAAAGAAACTTCATTTTCAAGTAGGTAAGAATTGATATGTTTCGAATTCAGTTTGTACTCAGCCAATATTCATACTAATTTGCTACAATTTTGTCGGTCGTGGCAGAATTTCTTTTCGTTCGGCGGCGTGGATGCGGTGTGGGTTGGTTGCTAGGGCAACATGATGTTTGGCTTTTTTCGGACAGAGCTTCAACATCCACCAAAACTTTGACATTGATGGTTTGGAGGTTCCGCGATACATCAACCCAACCAAGACTTCGTTTGTATAAGAAACTCCTCGAGATAGCGGGCAAAGCATTTGACAGTTCTTTGCTTTCTTGATATTAATCTGCATAATCATTAATCCTATTCCTCCAACCTCTGTTCTCGTTTCTATTATTTGTTTGAATATCCCGGGGATTGTAATCATGTCTGTAAGAGGTCAGTATTTTGCACAAAAACAATTCAGTCTCAACTCAAGCTTACATTCAGATAAGTCGTTGCAAGAATACGTCCTCTCCTACCGAAGGAATTGGATAAAGATACCATCGTGCGCGCCGAAAGCAGTCAAGACAGCAAAACCTTCAATGTAGTCCGGATACCGAACCCCAAAAACGAATCAGAGGAATTTAGCTTCACCTTCAATAGCGTTTACGATATGGGAACATCACAGGAGGAATTGTTCACCAATGAAGTTGCGCCTACGCTGAAATCATTGTTCCAAGGACTAGATGTTACACTGTTTGCATATGGAGTCACTGGAACGGGAAAAACACACACAATGCGCGGTGGAACAAAATTAGCAGACCGTGGCATTATTCCACGATTATTGAGTGGGATTTATCGACGTGGGAGAAAAGTTGCTAAGGATTCCGGCGAGAAAACCTCTGTCACTGTTACGTTGTCTTACTACGAAATATACAACGACAAAGTTTTCGACCTATTCGAATCTCCAGATAAACGATCCCTTGCTGGCCTGCCTCTTCGAGAGAAGGATGGAAAGACCATAGTTGTTGGACTATCGGAAAGGTCCTGCAATGATTTGAAGGATTTCGAAAAGTTATATATTGAAGCCAATAACAACCGAAGCACGGCAGGAACTAAACTTAATGCGCAAAGTAGTCGAAGTCATGCCATTTTGATGGTCAAGGTAACACAGATCACTGGTGATTCTAGCTTAATCAGTACCGCATCCGCAATTGATTTGGCAGGATCGGAGGACAACCGGAGAACGGATAATGGCAAGGAGAGAATGATTGAATCTGCAAGCATCAACAAAAGTTTGTTTGTGCTCAGTCAGTGTATTGATGCTATCGGCAGAGGCGACAAGAGAATCCCATACCGGGAATCTAAAATGACACGAATCCTCAGTCTGGGTCAAAACAATGGCATCACTATAATGGTGTTGAATCTTGCACCCTTACGCTCTTACCATCTGGACACTTTGTCTTCCTTGAATGTTAGTTCGAGAGCAAAGAGGATAGAGGTTAGGGAGATTGAGAATGAGGTGGTGTTCACTCAACCACCCAGAAAAGTAGCTGGGACCAGTATGCAACGACAGCCATTGCGACCTATCACAAATTCACATAATACTGTAGCCAACCCAGCACAAAATGCAGATAAACCTCCGAAGGCTTTCTCCGTATACACAGATAAAAGCAAAGCAACTGCTACCCGGCCATCGACCAACACTCAAGCACTCCGAAGATCGAGTTCGAATAAGAAAAGACCATCTGATGGGGTTATCGGTTCTAGAGTTACCAAACTCGCCAGACCGGCGCCTTCTGTATATAGATCAACTACAGCTGATATCTCTGCGGCGAAGATCGAGGAAATGGTTGAGCGGAAAGTTTCGGAAATACTCGCCAACCGTGCCTTGGAAAAGACATCGAATTCGGCACCCGCCGAGATTAGCGAGGCGGTTCAGAAAAGACTGGAGGCATTGGAAAAGAAGATTGATGAGAGTTCGGCAGAAGATGCAAGGTCGGAAGGTCTCCGATTCCTGCTCATGGCGAGGCAGCATAAAGAGCGTGGTGAAGAGACCAGCGCTCTCAAGATGTATGAGTAAGTTTTGCCCAGCCTACCAGTCGGCCCTGGGGGTTTTTAAGCTAATCATCATCAGGATGGCACTTCCTTTCTTCCCAGGCCAGGAAAGATTGCTGAAGAAGATTGAGCATCTCAAAGCCAAAGTCCAAGCAAAGAATGCTAGTGTAGCCACCAAAAATTTAGCGCCATCAGATACAGAAAAACGAAAGCCTACTGCTCCGTTCTTACAACTGCCAACCCCTGCCAGTTCATTCCAACAAGATGAAGAGGGACCACGGCCTATATCACGAAAGACCTCAGAATCAGATGCTGAGTATGACGCGCCTTTTCTACAGCAAGAAGAGAATTACGAAGATGATGATAGCTTTTCACATCGAGCCGCCAAGTCCAAAAAGCCGAAATCCAAATCCACAACCAAGTTACGTGTATTCAATGATGAAGCATCTATAGGCCCGCTAGACCCCCCCACTCCTCGAACAAGACATTTGTTAGATATTGTCAACTCCAGAGATGTTGCCATGATCAGAGGCCTGTGTGGAGTAGGCCCCAAGAAAGCAAGGGACGTGGTCGAATTTCTAGAGCTGCAGAATGAGGACGACGGCGGTCAAATCAAGACTTTACAGCAGCTCCGGGCGGTTCCAGGATTAGGAAGCAAAACGGTGGAACGGGCGTATGAGGGAATTGCACTATTAATTTGAACATTTGGGTCGATTTGCATTTTATGATGGGTATTGTCCTTGCATAGACGGCCCTAGGGAGCGGGATCTGTTGGAGTTTATGTGTTTATGTGGATAGATCAGGATTAGCGGGTATTGTCGAAGTGGCGTATCGTCTATTGGTTATTCTATGATAGGGATTAGTGAACATGCTTTACATCTGTGGTCTTTTTTCCATCAGCCACACACAAAATGTCAAGTGCCAAAACATCGTGGGTTCTTCCCATGCGGGGTTATAGTTTAATTGGCGCCGAAAAGTTGAAATTCATCGATCCAGTGATTTTGAAGGCAGCAGAAACACTGAAATTCTCTCTTCCTCGTCAAAAGAACCAGGGAGAGAGGGATAAGAGAGAACATAGTCGACAAAGTAATACAATCACGTAATGTTTACACACCTTTCCATATTTTCGGCCTCAAGTCTGGCGGCGGCAGCGAGTAAGGGAAGGAAGAAATCGGCTGCGGTTTACCTCCACAAGCAAATTTTCTCTCTGCCGGATGGCTGTGGCTGAGTCAGACATACATACATCTGGGGAGGTACAGATCTGCGGAGACACATCCGTAATACGGCTCAGGTATGTGTGGCCGAAGATCAAGTTCTTGGAACAGCCGCACATATGGCTCAACCAACGGGTTAGAATCGTGGCTTGAAAGTTCTGCCTGACATGGTCACATGGAGGAGGAGAAGCGATCCGGAGCGATCGGGATGCGCTCTCGGATCAGTGCCATAGGGGCGATGATCGGCAAGAAATCGCCCCAAGAAGCTTGTTGCTATTTCCTCTGAGGCGTCAGATTGAAAATCCCATATGTAACCTCGACCTAGCCACAGTCTTCAGGTAAGACCATATATGATCCAGGCAAAGCCAAGTCAGCACCCCCCCGCCTTATGCAAGTAACCCGTTGTGCAACGATCTCACATGCAAATCCAACTCCCAGAAAGGTGTAAAAACAGCGGCGATGAGGGGCAGGTGGTGGCACAGTCAGTCAGCCAGGTGAGGCTTATCGGTTGCATACCCATAGGTTCGAGGAAAGAGTATGCAATGATCGTCGGTCGTAGAGCAGCGAGTGGGTGTTTAGCGATCAGGTCTCTCGTAGACCTTGACCTATTTCCCCTTCAGGAATCAAGAATTCGAAACGAATGAGAGGACCAGTAACCCGAGTAGAGTTACCCGTGTTCTATCGTTCTTTCTTTCTCCCTGGCCTGGAATCACCGCCACGATTGCCACAGTGTCGTTTTTCTTTTACTCGTGGTTGCGAGTGGGTGGCAAATTCTAGATTCCTGGAGTTTGACGACCTCATCGGGCAACTGGGATATATATGTACAAAGGTTGAAAGGGTAAATAATATAAGTGGATACACTGCCCCACAGCCCACTGAAAATTTTCATACAGGGGTTTTGATTGGCCCGTTTACCTTATTTTGATATTACTTTAATAGAAATAAAATAAAGCAATAAAATAAAATATTGTTAAAGAATAATTATTAAACATATTAATAATATTAAAATCATCAAAATCATCAATATCAACAATTTGATTAATAATACAATGAATATTTCGAGTTTATTAAAATCCTTTTCTTTATTAAGTTTATCTTCTTTATCTTTTTCATTTTTACTATCGTTATTAACTTCTTTATCATCTTCTTTTTCTATAAAACCTTTAATTTTTATTAAATATTAAATGATTTGTAATTAACGAATCGAAGTATATATTCTTAATCGAATTGAATGGAAATTATATGAAATTAAAGATTATTTCTTTAATTAAAAAATTGATTTAAACTATAAGCAAATAGTTTATATTTATATAACAAATACCACTTTTAGAAAATATTCTAATTAATTCTTTGTTTTAATAACCTTTCAATTCAATGCTATTATCGAATTTATAAGTTTTTCAAAGGAAAATTATCATGCCAAAATAACGCGTCATATGAACATATGACTAATTGGGTATATATACTAAGTATATGTCCGCATAGCGGTATAATACCTGATAGCTTACTCGTAATACACCCTCAAGATTGCTATATATCGAAGGTTCTAGCGATCTTATTGCTATTTGATCTAATTAGCTTGAAATAGTTAATATAGCGGAAAAGTAAATGATTGCAGATTCCATTCAAAATAGAATAGAACTCCAAATAGAGTTTAATAAAACGAATCTCGATAAGTTAATTAATCGAGTTGCTCATTAATAAAAGTATCGAAGTGGATTCTTCAAAAATCCCTAAAAAATAAGCAAACTCAAATCGAGTATTATACCAATGCGCTACTGAGCTTATAACTATCATGCCAAAATGACGCGTTATATCGAATATTTAACTAATTGAGTATATATATAAGTATATATATATAATAATATAATACCTTTAAATAGTTTATTCGTAATAAAAATCGATATATATTATATTAAAAAGTAATTTAAATATTAAATTAAAAAAGTATAAATATAAATACGATATAAAATGGTTTATATTATATAGATTATAAATATTATATAGTTATATAAAAACTTTCGATTTTAAAACAAAATCGATAACTTTAAGTTTAATTTGTTTTAAAGTATTTTGATTAAATTGACGAATAATGAGATGTTATTTTATAATCGAACAAAACGTAAATAACGTTAGTATAACGTTTGTATCGTAAAAAAGCTATTTAAAACAAAGTTAAAAGAGTTTTTAGAATTTATTATTATTAACTATACTACGAGAAATACTAATATATATACATAATACGTATAGATAGAATATATACATAGTATATATTCGCTAATCGAGTATATAAATCGGAGCGTTAAGTATATAAACTATAACAATGTATATATACATTAAAACGTTTATTATATTAATTAAACAACGAAAATATAATATTATTCCTTTCTTTAATAAAGCTCGTTTTTAAACAACTATCTATTAATTGTAACGCTTGTATTGTAAAAAAGCTGTTTAGAATAGAGTTAAAAGAGTTTTTAGAATTTACTACTATTAACTATACTACAAAAGATACTAGTATATATATATGATCCGTATAAACAAAATATATACATAGTATATGCTTGTTAATCGAGTATATAAACTATAATAGCGTATATATACACCGGAACGTTTGCTATATCAATTGGATAACGAAAGTGTAACATTATTCCTTTTTTTAGTAAAATTCGTTTTTGAGCGATTATTCGTTAATAATCCGATATTATACTTTATATAGCATTTGTTAATCAATTAGATAATGCAAAACGCATTTGTTGTAAGCTTTACGATTATTGTTGCAAAGTATATAATTGTTTTTGTTTATTTCTAAGCGATAATATATATATAGGTATTTCGCAATGAGATAAATGCTTATTCAATACTTTGAAACAGCAAAGTAATATTTGTATTGAAAAAAGACATATAATAAAAACTCTTTTTCATTATAAACCTAAATCTATATCCAAATCATTTTAATTTTTTTATCAAATTTATTGCTTTCTTAAGTATATCTTTTTATATTGATAAATCGAACAATTCTATACTAAATATAGCAAAAGAGTTATTAAATAAAAACTTTATTAAAAAGCAAAAGCAATATAAAAGTACAGCGTATATATAAATAGTATTAATAACAAAGCAATCGAAATTAAAAGCATTTGTTATAATCAAGATTTCTTTTTTTTCTTTTTTTTCTTTAAAGTAAAATTCTAAAGGTAATAAAGAAAATCAAATGAAAAACGATAATAGTTTCAATAAGTAAAGCCTTTTAATTGATTCTATAAATAAGTATTCTTTTTCTTTTTAAGCATCAAACAATAATATTAATTTGGTATAATAATAATATATATTCGAATATTTAAATTATTAATGTATAAGCTTTACAATAAAGGTTTTTTATAATAAGAAGCTATATTAAAACAATAACAATAGCAATAATAAAACCGAATATCGACGACGAAATAACAATAACAACAATAATAGAATCGAGCGTTTACAATACCGGTTTAAACTAATAATAACGACAAAAAACCTATTGTAAAGACTTTAAATCAATTGAAGAATAATAATAATACTGTATTTGAATCTATATATTGTAAATTATATAAAGGGTTTATTAAATTATTATTGAAATCGTTAACGAAACCGTTATTTATTATTAACGATTGTTTTAAAAATTTTAAAGATATATATATATTATATATACAAAGTTGCTTTATAAGAAACTTAAAGAGAAAATATTATATTGTATCAAAGTAGAAAGAAAAGTTTTGCTTTCTTTGTTTTAATCAAAAGCAAAGATATAAAAAAGTTTCAAAGAATTAATTGTTAAGCGATTTTTTAAGATATTGTAAAACGTTATCGATTTACAAATAAAAAACAAAAGTAAATTATTTCTTTCTTTAATTATATTTTTGCAATATTGTTAACGAAGAAATAAATGGCTTTATAAGCGGAATTTAGATATGAATTCTTAAAGAATATATTGAAAGGAATTCTAACGAAAAAGAAAAAGAAGTATATAGAGAAGGTTTACGAAAAGAAATTAAAAAAATATTAAGTATATAAAAAGTTCAAATGGAAAAAGAAGCGTAAATAAACATTAAAAGAAATAGCTTTAAAGCTATAGTTAAAAACCGAAGCATTTTAAATAGCATTTTGTTTTAAATAAATAATATTTCTTTCTTCTTTTTTAATAGCTTTGTTTATTCTTTGGTTAAATAAAGTAATAAAGATTAATCATTTTGTATTTACTTTAAAGATTGTTGGGTTCACACTGTAGGCCTACAGTTGTATTGAGCACAAAATGTATAGTATGAAAAGTATTATATTGAATTAAAATATATATCCTTTTTTCTTTGTATAAAGAAAAAAAGGTATATCTAATTATAAAGGAAATTGTATATTAATTCATTTCTTGTTTCTTTGTTCAAAATGAAAAAGGGAATAAAAACTTTTCTAATGTATAATAAATATTTTATATCTTTTTTGTATATATTGTATAATGCCTACAGTATTGTTCGATATATATTAGGATCCTATTCATATATTTCGATATTGGATTTTCTTTTTTTCTTTGTACAAAGCGTATTATATAATACTATATAATATAGAATAGTTATATTGTACGAAAAAACCTAATATCGAAAACGTGAATATTCATTATTGTTTTATCGCTTAATTATCACTTTGCTTTTTTTTATTTTTATAATTTTCCGAGTTATTCTTTTTTTTTTTTTCCTTTTTTTATTCTTTATAATTTTTTTATTCAATTTAAATAATAAATTATTCCTTGTATTAAAGTACATCAATCTTATATAGAATTTAATTAATTATAAGAATAATATAAAAATAATCAAAAACAAATAAAACAATCGTATAAATAATAAAAAAAAATCAAAAATATGAATCGTACAACTTCAAGCAAATCTATATTTCGAATTTCAGTTTTGATATATATTTTGTACGATAAAGCTTTTAATTTTGCTTAATACTAGCAAATTCGAGCTTTTTGGGATATTATTATCGATCAAATAGATAACAATCATTTGTATATTGTACTATTAATTAACGGTAATATTCTACGTTTTTTGATTTATAACAATGCTTAATATACAATCTTAGCGTTTCCTAATATCAATTGTATAGCGGTTTTTGGTTATATTTTTTTTAAGCAAATTCTAATCCATTGTATATCGTATATAAATGTTTTCTTTATTCAATATTTTAAAATGATTATATAAAGATATTATATATTTTGTTAATATTGTGAATATATTTTGTTTTTGGAGTATTATAGGATAATAGGCCATTTTGGTAATATTTGCGAAAATTGTAAATAGCGTGATCATGGAAAAAGATATTTTGTATTACTCGATGATATTGAAATGGAAATTGCGGATAAGGATCGGTTTCGGGAGTTATCGAATGATAATAGTGAGAATAAGGCTATTATAGTTTATATAATCGATAATAACGAAATGAAGGGAAATATTGATTTTGTGGATAAGCTTTTTGTAATTGAATAGGCTTTTGTTATACAATATATTTTTCAGGGGAATTTTAAAATGTTTTTAGATGTTTTTCTTTTTGCTTTTATAAAATGAAATAAGATAAAATAGAATAAAATAAAATAAAATGAAAGTTGTTTTTTCATTATACAATACAAAAAAAGTATAAATAAATGATAATATATAAAAATAAAATAATAAATAAATATTAAATAGTTTTTGTAGTGTATTATAATGTACAATATTGTAATTGTTTAATATATTAAAGAAATATAAAAAGAGGATACAAAATAAAATAGAAAAATCCTAGGAAAACTTAAAAAACAAAGGAAAAACAATTTGTACAAAGGTATATAGCCTTCGTTTATCGATTTTTACAATTAACTTATTCCTTAATTTGTATATTCAATTCGTTGATATTTACAAACTTCTTCAAAGATTTGTTAAAATTCGCTTTCGTTATTGTATTAGCCGGATTATCATTTCCATTTATTTATCGAATCTTTATAAACTTTTTTCGCTCGTATAATTGCTTTAAAGCTATAATATTGATTATTAGCCTTTTTTTTTTGATTGTTTCCAATTTAACTAAGTATTCGTACAAAGAGTAAGAATTGGTATATATAATAATGGGTATATTGAGCAGATCAAATTGTTTTGTAATCATATTCATTGTTGTACAAAGTACGATATTAATATCGATATTGGCTATTATGCTATATACTTTAGATGTTAATATACTTTTTGTTATTCGTTTGCTTTTCGTATTAGCGTAATAAATAATATTGTTATTCAATTTGAAGAAACTTGATTCTATTAAAGATTCATTGCTTAATACAATGATATAATCTATTTAATTAATCAAATCTTTGTTATTAGCAAATAATCCATTAACAAAAATGAAGAATTTCGTTTTCGATAAATCCAAAGGAATATATTGTAATTCGCGATCGATATTTTTCTTTTGTTATTTCAAACGTTTGTTCAATACATTAATCTCTTTGTTCAAAGGATATTGATATTAAACAGCAACAAATACATTGTACGATATTTCGGGTTGGTATATAATTGCAATATATACATCTCTTACCTTTTGTTCCCGATAATAATTATTTTAATCTATCGATTTCTTCATTAACTCTAACCTTTTCTTTTAAACTTTTTGAATAAATATAATATTTTCTTTGTTTTGTTATACAATATATTCGTTAAATATCAAAAGAGATACATTCGAGATCTCTTCAATTGGTTTAACTAATAATTTGGCTTTCTTCAATTCTATGTTTTCTTTCTGTATAAATTCGGCCAAAGCAAGGATTAAACTATTATTAACTTGTATTTCTACAATGCCAAATTCTGTGCCTCGAAATATTAGTAAATATGGATTATACAATAAAGTATTTATATTCAACTTCTTTTAATAATGTTTTCAATAAATTGCTCACCAATAAATACCAGCTTTCGGTATACTATATAATAGTTTCTTAACAATCATAATTATACTAGGTTTATACTTATCTTTAAGCTTTTTTGACAAATTAGCTAAAATCGTATGATTGAGTATAATATCTAATTGTATATATATTTGAGTTATATCCCGGATCTATAGATTTATTCCTATTTTCCTTAAAAATAGAGCCAATACCATAATAAATTGTTAATTTGAATGTTAAATTGTTGAAGATTGTATTAAAATAGCTTATTTATTATTATCGTTATATATTTAAATAATTAATCGGAACTTTTTGTATAAAGCATTCGTAGTCTTTCTTTTCAATTTATTTACCAATCTAAAGTTAAAAATGCAATCAATATAAATATTAGGATTATATTGTATAAACTCGAATATATTCTTTGCAATTAATAAATCAATCTTTTTGGTTTAAGCCTTTTCAAATAATTGTCTATTTGTTATAATAACTTTAATTATACAAAATTGAATTGTTAACTTATAATTATTTTGCTTTTTCTTTATTATATAGATTTTAACAAAAGCTTAACTATTTTGTACAAAAGCAAGTATTTCTATAACAAGTATTTTAGTTTATTGATCTTCTCGAATTATTGTCTTTATTTGTTAAAGTTGTAAAATAGCTTTTTGTTTTTATAATTTATTATTATCTTTAGCCTTTTTGTTCGAAAAAGTATAAAATAGTTTGATAATAATGTATCGAAAATCTATTGGTTCATTTAGTATCTCGATTATATATATATAACTATTGATTGTTAATAATGTATATGGTTCTATTCATCCTTTTTTTTTTCTTTATATTCGAATTTGTAATTGTAATGAAAGATTTAGGATTTTGTACAAATCTGGTTTATTCCGTTTGGTTAACGCTTTTTACATTATTCTTTTAATTTGAAGATCGCGAATCTATTTTATTATTGATTGAATTGCTTCAACCCGTTTAATTATTCCTAAAGTAAAAGCATTGTACAAAATAACTTTTGAGTAAATATCGAATATTAACAATATAGAAACTAATCTTTAAAAATTTGCTATATCGTTTATAGTTTTTATTGCTATTTATAATAATGATTTTTTGTTAATCTCTTCGTTTTTCAATTCGTTAATAAGGATTTTATAAGCTTTTTGTATAAAAGTATAAAATCTTTCGATTTTCTCAATGTTATAGTATATTTCTATTAATACTTTTTTGATTTCGATTAATATTATCCAAATGTTTTGTCGGAACTTTTTTGAAGAAAAATTGGTATCAACATTATAAGTAAAGTAATTTGAAGGATCCAAATATATATTAATCCAGCATTTTTGTATTATGTTTTATATCGTTTTTGTTAATATATTTTTTAAGAATATTATTGTATTGTATAATATCGCTTTATTTATAAAATAGATAATTGGCTTCCCTTTAATGTAAAAGATATCCAGAATTACTAAATAATTGAACTTAATATCATTTTTTAGTATAAACCTAAATCGATCGAGTAATTTTGTATATAATTAACAATGTTTATAATATTTGTACAACTTTTCGATCATTTGATTATTTATATTATACTTTGTGCGATTCAGTATTTATTTTAATCTTTGTATAAATGGATGTTCAAAGCGTTGATGGATTTGTTTCAATTCTGTTTTAATTAAATAATTGTAGAAAATTATACAATCCTTTTTTTTTAATAGCATTTACGGATGATCTTATTTCCGAATAATAAAGATCAAAGTATTATTCTATACAAGGATGTTTTGTATATTGTCCAAATATACTTTTATATTGTTTATATTCTTAATATAAAGCAAAAACGATATATTAATAAAAACAATAAAAAATCGAATTCTATTAATTGAAATTAAAACAATAATTATATCTTTAGATTATACAAATCCTTTTCCGAATTTTATTTGATGATCCAAACCTTTTGTATAATCGATATTTGCAGGAATATTTGTATGTATTAAAGCTTCAACTTGGAATTTTTCAACTATTAAAACTTCTAATGCTTTAGTATTGAGTATAATGCTTTGGAAAATGTTTTCATTATATTTTCTATTCAATGAAAAAACCTTTTCAATATTATCAAACAATCCAAATAACTTATTCAATTTGGTAAACGAATGGAGATATATATTGTTGTTCAATATTATAATAATGTTTGCACTATTGATATTTCTAGTTTTTGTAAAAAATATATCGATTATATTTTCCTTTACCAAAAGCTTTTTCTCATTGTATTTCAAATTGTATTGTTCAACTTCTTTTGAATCTGATTTTTTGAGTTCGATTTAAAAATGATCGAATTGTTCGTAAATTGTATTATATTTTGAGATATATTGGTTATACAACTTTCTTTGTTTATATAATAAATAATCTCGAGTTTAATAGCCGTTTTTGTTATAGATAAAGTATGTTTTTGTTTGTTTAAAGCTTTTGTTATTATCGCTTTGTTCTTTTTTGTATAATTTATCTTAGAAAGAATTTGTAGATAATTGTTTTAATCGATCAAAAAAATCTTTTCGTTCGAAAAACATCTATTTACCAAACGCTTAGCCGCGATAATTGCGATAATCTTTTTTTTCTTTGTTTGCTTTATTATTATATATACAATTTGTTCAAAACTATTAAAACTTCGATTTTTCTTTATATTGTTTATTTTCTTATAAATATATTAATAATGTTAAATTCCGCGTTTGTATAGCAAATGTTATAACGCTTTTCAGTTTTGTATAAAAACCTTTATACAAAATAACAGATCGTAATAATACTGCAAAGTATTCTTATATATTTCGATAAATATTAAAGATTTGATTTTGCAGATTCGTTTTTGTTTGGTAGTTGTTAATAAGACTATATTGTAATATATACAAATCGATAAATAATTGTTCCAAATTCTTTAGCAAGAATTTCTTTAAATATTTTTGTATAATATTTGCCAAAATAATTAATCGTGCTTACATAGACGTTAAACATAATAAATAAATAAATAAATAAATAAATAATTAATCGTTATTTGATTAAATATTTTTGATAATGTTCTTTTGTTTCGAAGTGTATTTGTACAAATATAACTATATTGTCGAATTCAAAGTTTCGTTTTGATATTTTATCGAAGTAAAAATTTAACGTTTGATCTTTCAATATAATGGAAAATGTTAAATAATATTCTTTTTGTATAAAATCAATTTTTATACAATAATCGAAAAAGATTTATAATTTTATATTTAAGAAATCATATTCCTTTCTTTTATATTTCTATTTATTATTTTCATATATCTTTATTATATCGAATAAAACTTTGGTATTCGTAGCAATATTATATAGTATTCTTTTTTATATAATATGACTTTGGTTATTATATAATCTAATTATCGAAATTGTTATATTATAATTTGTATTGAAGTATTGAAATGATTATTCTTTGTTCAACGTATATAATGCAAATCGTATAAATAAATATTAATAGTTTTCGAATATTGTATATCTATTGCTTATTTTCTATTGTATAGAGTGTTCAATTGTAAATTCGATTTGTTTAAACTAAAGATTTAATACATTTTGGTCCAAGTTTCGTTGATTAGATAGTTTCGATTTAGATTGTATTAAGGATTTGTTATACAATAGGTTCATTATTTCGCTTAGTATAGAAAAATCTTTAGAATTGATTTATCAATATTTATTTCTTTTTTGTTCCATTTTATTGTTCTATTTAGCTTTCGAACTTTTTGTTGTTATTTGAATTAATCTAATGAAGAATTTATATCGAATAATTGGTTTATTTATTTTTATTTTATATTGTACAAAATATAATTGATATAGTTTTAAACAAACTTTATTTGTTGTACAAAAGTAGTTGGTAATTTAATCGATAAAAGCTTCTTGAAATTTTTTTCAAAATATTATTTTAATATATCGTTAATATTAATAATTGAAGATTTATATTGTAATATATACATTGATTTTAATCTTTACAAATTGTTTTTGAATTGCTAGATCAAAAGATTATCCTTACTCTTTGATATTGTATAATATATTATTGGGTATAGAAAATATAATATTACAATATCGTAATGGATTGTAATTGATTTGAGTTTTATAAGATCAACGATGCAGTTTTTTTGTATAAGCCAATTAATCGAAATATATAATGAATATAAGTAAGATTTCCTAAAGTATTTATATAAATTGTAATCAATATATACTTGTACAATATTCATTCAAATCTTGAATTAAGATTTGTTTGCAAATATTAATCTATAGTACAATTTCTAAAAATAATACAAAATATCTTTTGATAGCATTTTGTATAAAGATACTATATATATTAGATAAGTATTTTTCGTTTATTTTTCGATTTTGTTTTTTCTAAATATTATACTTAGCTATTTTGTAATTGAAATGTAATTTCAATTATTAATCAATATTGGGTTTATATTGTAGATTTACGATTGTATTAAATACAAAATATATAATATGAAAAGTATTGTATTAAATTAAAATGTATATTCTTTTTCTTTTGTATAAAAGAAAAAAAGTATATTTAATTATAAAGGAAATTATACATTAACTTATTTCTTACCCCTTTACTCAAAATGAAAAAAGGGATGAAAACTCTTCTAGTATATAATAGATATTTCATATTTTCTTTGTATATATCGTACAATGCCTACAGCATTGCCCGATATATATCAGGATCCTATTCACGTGTTTCGATAAAGATTCTTTTTTTTCTTTATACTATATTAGAGATTATTACGGGATATAGCTATCCCTAATGTTATTTCTATACTTTTAATACTTTTTTTACTTTTTTTACTTATTCGTATTTGAGTATACTAGCCTTACTATAGTAAAGATTACATATTCTTTATTAAAGTAATACTTTTATTAAAGCATTATTATTGCTTTATATTATACTTATATATAAACCTTTAATTATTAAAGTTTAAGATTAAGTTAATCAAACTTTTCTCTATTATATAAATCTAGTTTCTACTACTTATACTAAGCGATAAAACATGAAAAAGTGAGCAATTGAAATTTTTGAAAATAAGACCCAATTCGCATTAGATTATCATCAAAATACTCTTCAAATCCCCTCTATAAAATCAATTCACTCGGAATCGAAATGGCGATTTCGTTAACGCTAGATCTAGATTCCCGTTAAATTATAATATCCAGGAATAAACCAGACAAACCCTGCTTATTCATTAATAAGCTTTTTATTGCAATATTTTATACAATTATTACTTAAACAATATTAACATTTTTAAAGATAATCGATAACTTTATAAAGAATTAGTATATTTTGTTGAAAACGATCCATAATTATACAAAAAAACTTTTTAATGTTTGAATCATTTTTTTCAAAAGAGAGTATAATATATTGTTATAAACTTAAATAGCAAATCGATTCGAAAAAATAAAGCAAAAGCTTTAAAAAACTTTAAAACAAAAATTATAAGCAAAGATTGCTTCGCTAAGGAATACCCCGATGATTATACAATATATCGATATACAAAACCTAATTCATAAACCTATATCAGCTTATAGTTCCAATAACTATAAAGTTTAAATCGATTCAATAGAAATTGAAACCTTAAAAAAAACAATAAATAAAGAATTTATTATTCGAATCAATTTCGTCATCTCTATAACTTAAACGATAAGTATATATAGAATAACAAATACTAAATTTACAATTATTACAAAAACTAAAAAGAAATGCAATACAATTATAAACAACCCGGAATAGTTTTATTACCTTTTCCTTAATATTAAAGCTAAAAAACTAACTCATCAAATCATAATATATAATATTTATACAAATATAACTAACAAAAACGAAAAAGATTCTTTACAACAAAAATTCATTTTACAATTGAAAGCTAATAATACAAAACTAGGTTTGAAAATCGATTATTCGTTTTAATTAATTCGATATAATACAAAAAAAAAAAAGATATTGTTTTTAATACTAGCTTTAATCTTTTCAAAAATGGTTAATGTAGTATTAGCAAACGATTTATTCTATGAATCCTAATAGTATAAAACGAGTCTATACGATACTATCTATCTCTTTAACAAATACTACAATTATTAGGAATTAAACTATTACAAATCTTAATTATATACAAAGAAAACAATATATAACAATTGTATAAAAAAAACTATCAAACAAATATATATCTAAAGAAAAACTTTAAATATAAAAAAGAATAAAAGTATATCAATTGCAAAAATAACTATTGCGTATAGAATAGATTTAACTATCAAGACCTATACGATGCAACAATTGTAGTATCGCAAAAGCTAAGCATCAAAGACTGATGCACAAGCTATGCCCGGCGCTTGCGAAATGTAACGGATGTTACGATCCGTTTCCAGCAAGATATAAAGATTGCCCACTAATGCTTTACAACACAACCGGAGATAAACTATAGTGCAATTTAACTAAAGCTCAAATGGAACTGATCTATAAAAACAACTAAGCGATTCAAAAAGTATACGCCCTAAAGATAGTTATATACATTATATAAATAGTATATATATTTTAAATAAAGGCTCAAAACTTTTAAACGTTTCAAAATACGCAAAGTTTTATATAACTAAGCATTGTTCGAACCTTAATGTTTATTTGCATTAAAATCCAAATATTAGCAACTTTAAGAAAAGCAAACGATAACGCCAAATATACAATAGATATAGCAATATTGCAAAATAAAGTATCGAAACGCTTTAAAATAACTTCGGATTAAATAAACCTAAAACTTTTGTTACAGAACAATATATACAAAGCTTATGTTAAGGATACAATGAATATCGACGATAACGAAGCTATAGTAATTATACAATTGATTAAAGCCATCGATCCTATTAATAAATAGAGGCTTGGATTGGTACAACAACGAAGATTGCGAGAATAGCTTGATCTTATATATAACGATAATATAAGCAAATATAGGAAAAAAAGCGAGGGTATATAATATTCTATTTCAACTCGTTTATAAAAGCAAAACAAATATAGTTTATATCCAAAAACCCTAAAGCTTATCAAACATTAAAATATAAAATCACCCGGCATACAAATACTATACTTTTTACAATTTGTAGAAATCGAAAAAAGCAATTGAAAAGGAAACTAAACAATTAAGGATTATATTGTATATACGATAAGGGATTGCGATACAAATGCAACAATAATATGATAAACATTATAGAAATATAATATAACTTAAAATAAATGACTATCATATAATTAATATCTATTGTAAGCCTAATACTATAGTAATAATATATTATACAATGAGTATTATCTCAATGTATTGTATATTAATCAAAAGGGATTTCAACGCGAAATATAACATTTATAAACTAAAAGTATTATCAACTATTCAAAAAGCCTCGCTTATTAATTAATCACAAAATATTAGTATAAACTTTATTGATAAAATAGGGATATCTATTTATTGCGTAAAGCATATAATTAATCTTATCTTCTCTAATATACCTTTTGCAAAAACGATAATGCACCGGGATATAAATTACGGATTGAATCATTACATATAGATTATTATTATTCCAGGGCAAAGTATAGCATTTAACAAACATATTGGATATAGAGTTACCGAAAGCGGTTTATATATATTTGCTAATCTAATAAAAAACAGAGTATATTGGTTACCGAAAATCGGAAATATTATTACAAATATTAAATTGGAAATAGTTGCGAAACAACTTATTAATCTATTCCAACAATCGATATAGACTACAAAACAATTAGCGAGCGATTGAGTATAATTAACGCTTTAATAAATCAACGAAAGTGCGATAGTGTATAGCTTATATAAACGTTTTAACAAAACCTTTAAGAATAGGAAATAGATGTTTATTGCAATACGCAAAGCGAAAAAAGAATATTGAAGAAAAGTAATCGATAATGTATTGGATGATACAAACCTATATAAAGTAATAGACTGGTATAAAGCGATTCTCTTTTTTAAAGCTTCATCGCTTATAGTTAACGATCAATTGATTAAAGGTATAAAGGAGAAAGCATAAGCTTTATTAAACAAAATATTGCACAAATATAATAGCATTAACGATTTAGAAATGGATCCGATATTAGAAAGTTATGTTTTTATTTTTCTTTGGAATATTATTATATCCTTCGAGGAGATAGAATAGAACATTATCAAGATTTTAAATATTTCGCTAAAAGCTAACAAAATTACAATTAGACTTTTGAAAGCCTATTAGGATAATGTTAAAGAATATTTATATAATCTTTTCAAATACTGTTTCAAAAAAAGTTACTTCCCTAAAGTTTAGCGATTAGCCGAAGTAATAATATTATCCAAAATCGACAAAAAAGATAAAAGCTTTATACGCTTTTAACGTTCGATAGCTCTATTATTTTGTATAGATAAAGGTTTAAAACGAACCATTGCAAAATGGATAATGTAAACGTTGTTAATATATAGTATATTAAGCTTTTAACATTACGGGGCTTTGTTTAAACAATCGACTATAAACCTAATCACAGTATTTGTATACAATATAGAATACACTTTTGCCAAGAAACAAAAGGTTACATTGGTTATAATAAATGTTTAAAATGTATTCAATATATTATTACTCTAGCGATTATTAAAAAGAATATAGAATTAAAGTTAACTTATAGCTTTTTTAAAATTGGTTTAATTGTTTTTACAGGATTACAAAATAATAGTTAAGCTAAAAGATGTATATACAAACAAATTGCAAGTATAATACAGTACCCTTCAAAATTTGCCTTTATCTCTAATGCTTTATATACTATATTTAGCGAAACTTCTAAACCAGAACCAAACTTTTTGCTTTAAGTATATAAACAATATTACGTTTTACAAAGTAAATAATACATTGAAAAAGAATATTATAACGATTGCGCAAAATATACAAAGAATTAAAACGTAGGGATAAACTAATAAAGTCGCTTTTGTATTAAAAAAGTTGAAGATAATATACTTTATTTGTAAACGTTATATATACGCCTTGGAAACTATTATTTCCTTTATATTAACTATATAATCTACAATAAACGTATTAAACGATATAAAGCAATCAGCGCTAAAATAACTAAAAGTATGATTCAATCGTAAATTTATATTTAAAAAGTATATTGTAGAACAAATGGAAAAGATATAGAAAATAATATTGTATATCAAGCACTTTATCAATATGCAATATAGGCTCTTTGCAACTTCTCTACGAAAAGCCATTATTATATGCGTTTTGCTTTTGTTACTATATAAAGCAAAAGTATAATACCTAGGATGAATAAGATTGAACGTAAATAGCGGTTATTTACAAAGTATTACAATAAGCATTCGTATAGAGTCATATATAGCGAAAGCGAACAAAATAATTAATATAGCAATAAAGGGCGTATTACCAATCTAAAGGATTACGTTTATAATGGTTGATCTACGCAATATAAGCCTTTTGCTTTACAAAATAACTTTAAAATATATTTGTATTAATATAGCTCTTCAACTTAAAAAGCTGGATATATATTATTCGCTTATTATGCGCTTAATTGTATCAAAGCATTGCACGCAATACAATACAAAACTACAAATAGCGGACCGGTTATTTTCAAAAGCGCTTTATTTAATCCTTTCCCTTTTGTATTATACTTCTAGGTATAAAACGAACCTTACAAAAAGAATAGACAAAGAAATAGTAACGAAAAGTTTTATTAATTGATAATGTTGAGTTCACATTGTAGGCCTATGGTTATGTTGAGCACAAAATGTATAGTATGAAAAGTATTGTATTAAATTAAGATATATATCCTCTTTCCTTCGTACAAAGGAAAAAAGGTATATCTAACTATAAGGGAAATTGTATATTAATTCATTTCCTGCCTTTTTATTCAAAATGGAAAAGGGGGTAAAAACTTTTTTAATGTATAATAAATATTTTATATCTTTTTTGTATATATTGTACAATGCTTACAATATTGCTCGATATATATTAAGATCCTATTCACGTGTTTTGATATTGAATCTTCTTTTTTTCTTCGTACAAAATGTATTATATAATATTATATAATATAGAGTAATTATATTGTACGAAGAAACCTGATATCAAAAACGTAAATATTCATTATTGTTTTGTCGCTTGATTATCATTTTGCTTTTTTTTACCTTTATAATCTTCCGAGTTATTCTTTTTCTTTTTTTCTCTTTTTTATTCTTTACAATCTTTTCGTTTAACTTAAACAATAAGTTATTCCTCGTACTAAAATACGCTAATCTTATATAGAATTCAACTAATTATAGAAATAATACAAAAACAATCAAAAACAAACAAAATAATTGTATAAATAATAAAAAAAGATCAAAAATATAAATCGTACAATTTCAAGCAAATCTATACTTCGAATTTTAGTTTTGATATATGTTTTGTACAATAAAGCCTTTAACCCTGTTTAATACTAGCAAATTCAAACTTTTTGAAATATTATTATTAATCGGATGAACAATAATCATCTATATATCGTACTACCAATTGGCGGCGATATCCTGCGTTTCCTGATTTATAATAATGCCCAATGTACAATCTTGGCGTTCCCTAATACCGACCATACAGCGATTCTTAATTATATTTCTTTTAAGTAAATTCTAATCTGCTGTATATTGTATATAAATACTCTTTTTATTCAATATTCTAAAATAATCATACAAAAATATTATATGCTCTATCAATATTGTGGATGTATTCCGTTTTCGGAATATTGTAGAACAATAAGCCATTTTAACAATACCTACAAAAATTGCAAATAATGCGATTATGGAAAAAGATGCTTTATATTACCCGATAATATTGAAATAGAAATTGTGGATAAAGATTGGTTCTGGGAATTGTCGAACAACGATGATAAAAATAAAGTTGCTATGGTTTGTATGATTAATAATAACGAAGTAAAAGAAAGTATTGGTTTTGCGAATAAACCTTTTATAATTGAATAGGCTTTTGTTATACAATATATTTTTCGGGGGAATTTTAAAATATTTTTAAGTATTTTTCTTTTTGCTTTTATAAAATGAAATAAAATAAAATAGAATGAAATGAAATAAAATGAAAATTGTTTTTTTGTTATATAATATAAGAAAAATGTAAATAAATGATAATATATAAAAATAAAATGATAAATAAATATTGAATAGTCTTTGTAGTGTATTGTAATATATAATGTTATAATCGTTTAATGTATTAGGGGAATATAAGAAAAGAATATAAAATGGAATAAAAAAATCCTAGGAAAACTTAAAAAACAAAGAAAAAACAATTTGTATGAAGGCATATAGTCTTCGTTTATTGATTTTTATAATCAACTTATCCTTCAATTCGTATATTCAATTCGTTGATGTTTATAAGTGTCACGAGTAAACTGTTCGTGTATATCGCTGTGTACATATATACTTTGCGTAGAGAGTATATATACCCAATTAGCCATATGTTCGATATGGCGCGTCATTTTGGCAT
>NGKF01000017.1:811257-858106 GCA_002162555.1 Monilinia aucupariae | reverse complement strand
GTATATATACCCAATTAGCCATATGTTCGATATGGCGCGTCATTTTGGCATGACAATAAGTTTTTTTAAAGACTTATTAGAATTCGCCTTCGTTATTATATCAACTGGATTATTATTCCTATTTATTCATTGAATCTTTATAAGCTTTTTTCGCTTATACGATTGCTTCAAAGCTATAATATCGATTATTAGCCTTTTCTCTTTGGTTGTTTCTAATTTAATTAAGTATTTATATAAGAAATAAAAATTGGTGTATATAACAATAAATATATTAAACAGGTCAAATTGTTTTGTAATTATATCCATTGTTATACGAAATGCGATGCCAATATCGATACTAATTACTATACTATATATTTTAAATGTTAATACATTTTTTATTACTTGCTTGCTTTTTGTATTAATGTAATAAATAATATTGCTATTCAATTTAAAGAAACTTGATTCCATTAAAGATTCATTATTTAGTACAATAATATAACCTATTTGATTGATCAAATCTTTGTTATTAACAAATAATCCATCAATAAAAATGAAGAACTTCGTTTTCAACAAATTCAAAGGAATATATTATAATCCGCGATCAATATTTTTCTTTTGCTATTTCAAATACTTATTTAATGCATTGATCTCTTTATCCAAAGAATACTAATGTTAAACAACAATAAATATATCATACAATGCTTCGGATTGATATATAGTTACAATATATACACTTTTTGCCTTTTATTCCCGATAGCGATTATTTTAATTTATCGATTTCTTCATTAACTTTAACCTTTTCCTTTAAACTTTCTAAACGAATATAATATTCTTTTTATCTTATTATACAATACATCCATTAAATATTAAAAAAGATGTATTCGAAATCTTTTCGATTAGTTTAACTAATAGCTTAGCTTTTTTTAATTCCGTATTTTCTTTTTATATAAATTCAACCAAAGTAAAAATCAAACTATCATCGATTTGCATCCCTACAATGCCAAATTTTGTACTCCAAAATATTAGTAAATATAAATTGTACAATGAAATATTTATATTCAATTTCTTTTAATGATATTTCCAATAAATTGTTTACCAATAAATGTTAGTTTTCGATATATTATACAATGGTTTTTTAACAATTATAATTATACCAAGTTTATACTTATCCTTAAGCTTTTTTGGTAGATTAACTAAAATCATACAATTGAACATAATATTTGATTGTATATATACTTAAATTATATCCCAGATCCATAAATTCATTCCCATCTTTCTTAAAAATAAAACCAATACTACAATGAATCGTTAACTTAAACATTAAATTGTTAAAGATTATATTAAAATAGTTTATTTACTATTATCGTTATATATTTGAATAACTAATCGGAACTTTTTGTATAAAGCATTTATAATCTTCCCTTTCAATTTATTTACCAATCTAGAATTGAAAATATAATCGATATAAATATTAAAATCATATTGTACAAACTCGAATATATTCTTTGCAATTAATAAATCGATTTTTTTAGTTTGAGCCTTTTCAAATGATTGTTTATCTATTGTAATGATTTTAATTATACAAAATTGAATTGCTAACTCGTAATCACTTTGCTCCTTTTTTGTTATATAAACTTCAACAAAAGCTCGATTATCTTATACAAAAACAAATATTTTCATAATAAACATTTTAGTTTGTTAACTTTTTCGAATTGTTGCTTTTGTTTGTTAAAATTGTGGAATAGCTTTTTGTTTTTATGGTTCATCATTATCCTCGGCCTTTTTATTCAAAAGAATATAAAATGGTTTAACAATAATGTATCGAAAATCTATTGGTTCGCTTAGTATTTCGATTGTATATATATAACCATTGGTTGCTAATAATATATATAATCCTGTTCATCCTTTTCTTTCTTTTTATATTTGAATTTATAATTGTAATAGAAAATTTAAGGTCTTATACAAATCTAATCCATTCCATTTAATTAATACTTTTTGTATCATTTTTTTAATTTAAAGATTGCAAATCTGTTTCATTGCCGATTGAATTGTTTTGGTTTGTTTAATTATTTCTAAAGTAAAAGTATTGTATAAAGTAACTTTTGAATAAATATTGAATATTAACAATGTAGAAATTAATCTTTAAGGATTTGCTATATTATTTATAGTTTTTATCGCTATTTGCAACAATGATTCTTTATCAATTCTTTCGTTTTTCAATTTATTAACAAAAATCTTATAAACTTTTTGTACAAAAGCATAGAATTTTTCGATTTTCCTAATGCTATAATATATTTCCACTAGTATTTCTTTAATTTCGATTGATATTGTTCAAACATTTTATTGAAACTCTTTTAAAGAAAAATTGGTATTAGTATTATAAATGAAATAATCTAAAGGATCCAAATATATATCGATCTAGCATTTTCATATTACATCCTACACAATCTTTGTTGATATATTCTTCAAAAATATTACTACGTTGTACAATATCGCTTCGTTTATAAAATAGATAATTGGTTTCTCTTTAATATAGAAAACATTCAGAATTACCAAATAGTTGAATTCAATATTATTCTTTAATACAAACTTGAATTAATTGAATAACTTCGCATATAATTAACAATGTTTGCAATATTTATACAATTTTTCGATCATTTGATTGTTTACATTATATTTTACGCAATTCAATATTTGTTTCAATCTTTATATAAATGGATATCCAAAACATTAATGGATTTGTTTCAATTTTGTTTTAATCAAATAATTATAAAAGATTATATAATCCTTCTTTTTTAATAGTATTTATAAATAACTTTATTTCCGAATAATAAGGATTAAAGTATTGTTTTGTACAAAAACGTTTTATATATTATCCAAATATACTTTTATATTGTTTATATCCTTAATACAAAGTAAAAATAGTATATTAATAGAAACAATAAAGAATCGAATTCTATTAATTAGAATTGGAACAATAATTATACCTTTGGATTATATAAATCCTTTTCCAAATTTTATTTGATAATCCAAACCTTTTGTATAATCGATATCTACAAAAATATTTGTATACATTAAAATTTTAACCTGAAACTTTTCAATTGTTGAAACTTTTAATATTTTAATATTAAATATAATGCTTTAGAAAATGCTTCCATTGTATTTTCCATCCAATGAAAAAATTTCTTCAATATTATCGGATGATTTAGATAATTCATTCAATTTGGTAAACGAATAAAAATATACATTATTATTCAATATCGTAGCAATGCTTATACTATTAATATTCCCAGCCTTTGTAAAAAATATATCGGTTATACTTTCCTTTGCCGAAGGCTTTTTTTTATTGTACTTCAAATTATATTATTCGATTTTCTTTAAATTCGATTCTTTAGGTTTGATTTAAAAATGATCGAATTATTTATATATTATATTATATTCTGAGATATATTGATTATACAACTTTTTTTGTTCATATAATAGATGATTTCGAACTTAATAATTGTTTTTGCTATAAATAAAGTATATTTTTATTCGTTCAAAGTTTTTGTTATTATCGCTTTGTTCTTTTTTGTACAATTTGTTTTAAAAAGAATCTATAGATGGTTGTTTTGATTAATTAGAAAAATCTTTTTATCCAAAAAACGTTCGTTTGCTAAATGTTTAGTTGCAATAACTGCAATAATCTTTTTTTCCTTTATTTGCTTTATTATTATATATACGATTTATTCAAAACTATTGAAATTCTGATTCTTTTTTATATTGTTTATTTTTTTGCAAATATATTAATGATATTAGATTCTGTATTTGTATAGCAAATACTATAGCATTTTTTAGCTTTGTATAAAGACTTTTATACGAAATAGCAGATTGTAATAATGTTACAAAGCATTCTTATATATTTCGATAAACGTTAAAGATTTGATTTTGTAGATTTGTTTTTGTTTAGTAATTATTAATAAAATTATATTGCAATGTATATAAATCGATAAATAGTTGTTCTAGATTCTTTAACAAAGATTTCTTTGAGTATTTTTGTATAATGCTTGTTAAAATAATTAATTACTATTTGATTAAATATTTTTGATGACGTTTTTTTGTTTCGAAGTATATTCGTACAAGTATAACTATATTATCGAATTCAAAGCTTTGTTTTAATATTTTATCGAAATAGAAACCTAATACTTAATCTTTTAATATAGTAAAGAATACTAAATAATATTTCTTTTGTATAAAATCAATCTTTGTATAGTAATTGAAAAAGATTTGCAATTTTATATTCAAAAAATTATATTCCTCTTTTTTATATTTTTGTTTGTTATTTCCATATATCTTTATTATATCGCATAAAACTTTGGTATTTGTAATAATATTGTATAATGTTTTTTTTTGCGTAATATAATTTTGATTATTATATAATCTAATTGTCGAAATTGTTGTATTACAATCTATATTGAAGTATAGAAATAATCGCTTTTTATTCGATGTATATAATACAAATTATATAAATGGATATCGATGATTTTCGAATATTGCATATCTATTGTTTATCTTCTATTGTATGGAGTATTCAATTATAAATTCGATTCGTTTAAACTAAAGATTTAATATATTTTGATTCAAGTTTCGTTGATTAAATAGTTTCGATTCAAATTGTATCAAAAGTTTATTATACAATAGGTTCATTGCTTCGCTTAATATAGAAAAATCTTTAAAATTGATTTATTGATATTTGTTTCTTTTTTATTCCATTTTATTGTTTTATTCGACTTTCAAATTTTTTATTACTATTTAAACTAATCTAATGAAAAATTTATATCAAACAATTAGTTTATTTACTTTCATTTTATATTATACAAAGTATAATCGATATAGTTTTAAATAGGCTTTATTTGCTATACAAAAGTAATCAATAATCTAATCAATAAAAGCTTTTTAGAATTCTTCTTAAAATGTTATTCTAATATATTGTTAATGTTAATAATTAAAGATTTATATTGTAATGTATATATTAATTTTAATCTTTATAAATTGTTTTTGAATTGTTGAATTGAAAGATTATCCTTATTTTTCGATATTGTACAATATATTATTGAGTATAGAAAATATAGTATTACAATATTGTAATGGATTGTAATTGATTTGAGTTTTATAAGATCGATGATATAACTTTTTCGTACAAATCGATTAATCGAAATGTATAATAAATGCAAATAAGATTTTCTAAAGCATTTATATAGATTGTAATTAATATATACTTGTACAATATTCGTTCAAACTTTGAATCAAAATTTGTTTGCAAATATTAATCTATAATACAATTTTTAAAAATAGTACAAAGTGTTTTTTGATAGCACTTTGTATAAAAATACTATATATATTAGATAGATATTTTTTATTTGTTTTTCGATTTTGTCTCTTTTAAGTATTATATTTAATTGTTTTATAATTGAAATATAATTTCAATCATTAATCAATGTTAAGTTTATATTATAGGCTTACAATTGTATTGAATACAAAATATATAATATAAAAAGTATTGTATTGAATTAAAATATATATCCTTTTTTCTTTATACAAAAGAAAAAAGGTATATCTAATTATAAAGGAAATTGTATATTAATTTATTTCCTACTCTTTTGTTCAAAATGAAAAAGAGAATGAAAACTCTTTTAATATATAACAGATATTTCATATTTTCCTTGTATGTATCGTACAATGCCTACAGCATTGCCCGATACATGTTAGGATCCTATTCACGTGTTCCGACAGATAAAACGCTTTATTCTTTAATATAATTATTATCTTTTTCGATAAATTCAAATTGTACAATAACGTAAGCAAATATATAAACTATAATTACGCAATCTACTAAGGATAAGATCTTATTGCTATCGGCAAAAATGCGATTAATATACTCTTATACATCTTCAATATAAAAACGATAAGCGCTTTAAAAAGGCTATAAAAAGCGTTAACGTTATCAACTACTATAGATATACAAAGATAGTTCTGTATCGATAATATTTCGGTGATATAATATAAACATATAAATACTTTGAATATTTTATAATAAGCGTTCTTAAAAAGCTATAGATTTATTGATTAGTATACAATTAAAATATAATAATCCCTCAAGCATTAAAAGATTACCAATAACAAAGCAATGGATAAGTTAACAAATGTAAACGCAAAAAACGATATAATAAACCTAGAGCTTATTGTATAACTAATAATCAACGAGATAGATTCGATAGTACAAAGTTTAATCTACAATACAACAAACGATTAGTAAAACAAAAACGAGTTTACGCTAATGGAAGGATATTGTAAGTGATAATTGGATTATACGCTTAAAAAGCTTATAAAACTTAGATTTGCTAAATCAACATTGTATAAACTACTAGCATTGCAATTTAAATACAGCGACTTTAAAACCTATTATAAACGTTTCAAATATAAAGATGTAAAAACCTATTGTTTATACAATAAAACTAAAATCTTTAAACATTTCGTCTTTTATAAAATCTTTATTAAAAGGTTTTATTTGTAGTTGCTTAAACCTGCTCGCTTATCAACAATTATTCGAGAAAAGTATGATTATATACAATAACTTTTCGCTTTCTCAAAAGAGTTCGAGCATTTTGTTACAATAATACGATACTTCACGTTTTGTAATTAAAAGTTTAGCGGTACCCTGAATAGTATTCAATATAACGCTTTATTCAACCCTTTTTTTACCCCTTTTCCCCTTTTTTTATCCTTAGCTTTATTTTGAAGTTTAATCTAAAGCGCAACCTATAAAACACAATACAATACTTTATATAACAATACAAAAGCTGCAATCTAATATAATAATTACCTTTTTAACGTTTCTTACTAATATAATTGTTATACAACCCGATACTTATTCTTTTTAAGTATAACAAACAAAGACTAACCCCTTTAATACAGAACGTTTTTTTAAACAATGAAAAAAGGCTGCTCAATAAAACTAGAATTGTAAAAGATCGTTGGAAAAAGGCGGCCTCAATACTTCAACCTAGCGACGTCGTACAATACGTACCTAAATAGTGAGCTCCTGGGTTTACGACCCATTAGTGTATCACCCGTCTCTAGTACCCTTCGGAAGGTCAAGAGTCTAGCTAGCTTACATAGACGTTAAATATAATAAATAAATAAATAAATAAATAGATTTAACTATCGAAAACTAAACGATAAATTCGCTTAAACAAAAAAGATAGTATTATATACATTAAACAAATTCGTAATAAAAAAAAGCAAACAATTATTTTTTGCAAACCTATTCTTATTCAACTTCATTTTTTCCGCTTTACAAAACGCTTTAAACAAAAAAAGGAAAACAATAAAAAAAATATTTTTTCGCTTAACCTTATATTAGATAAGATTAACTATAATATTCAATATTCAATCCTTTTAATCAAAAGCAATTATTAGCATCTCTAATACTCAAGTATTTATTTTCAATACTTAAAAATTAACGCTCGTTTTCTAGATAATAATAATATCGCTATATATACTATAAAAAAACATTACAATAATATACGAGATTAATAAATTATAATAAAGAATTCAGAATACTATAATATAACATTAATAAACAAAAAATAGTTATAATAACCTTTTTTAATAATCTGAAAGTAATAAAGTATCAAATTGTAATAGTTTAAAAGCTATAAACAAATAGATTCAATCAAAGCATTTATAATAATAATAAAAATTGACATTTTATATATAAACAATAAAAAGATATAAAAGTAACTATATTTGTTAATAAAAGATTCAATATTAAAGAATGAATTTTTACTATATCTATATTAGATCTATGCATTTTTATTACTCGAATAAACGATTCAAATTAAAAAATACCCATTTAGATCATTAATATCTACAATCCAATCCCAAATTTACACTATAAAGCTATCGAATCATTCATTCTACTAGTTATAAAAACCAAGCTAAATAATCATAATATTCGATATATTATATTAAAAGACTTTAATCTATATTACTCGCTATAAAAAAGAATTGCGAAACAAATATTAAAAGAATATTCCACTACTTTAATCAATATAATACAATAAGCCAATACTATTTTAATCATATCGAAAGCATTCAAAATATAGAATAAAAGGATTTTCTTCTTCATTATCGATTTTATATAATTATTATACAATTTAGAATATTTACTAATAAATTGTAAAGTTCAAAAAAACTTTAACTTCGATTTAGATTATTTTTTGGTTTAAACAAAACTCAATTTAACCCTCAAAATATTCAAAGCTTTATATAAATAACAATGAAAAAAGATGATAAATAAAGATTTTTATAACGTTTTTTGTTATAATGCTTTAAACGAAATGTTTATATTTGATAGCAAATAGAATATAAATCTTTTCCTAAATAATATCCTTTATTATATAATCAAATCGATCGATAATATAATCCTCAAATCCAAAGTAACGATTTATAATAAACTGTATTGAACGCTTTAATGCTTCGCTTTTATTAAAAAAGCGTAATCATTAAAATATAAATTATCAATTATCAACTTCTCAACGATTTGTATAGAATACAATAAAATATATAAAGCAAAAAAGAAGATAATAAACAAAGAAATAATAATTCATTTTCAAAAGCAATTAATAAAAGCGATATACATATAAAAAAGGATCTGGAATACAAAAAGATAAATTAAAAACAAAAGCCATTTTTTTAAATAAACACTACAATTCTTAAACCTTAAAATAAATAATACTTGGATTACAACAAAATCAAAAAAAGCTTTAACATTTGTAAACCATTTTTTTGCATTTTTGCTATATATTGATTTAATAAATATTGTTAATTATAATACAAAAAAAAAGATACTTATAATTATTGAACAAAGAATGAAATATTAATAAAAATGATATACATTTTATAACCATTAAGCTTTCAAACTACAAAGTATTTAGTTTATCTAGACTCATCAATTTCGCTATCAAAAAATCATTTAAGATTTTTAACCTTTATTTTACACATTTGTTTAATGGATATATTAAATTAAACTATTTTCCTAGATATTTTAAACAAATGTATACTATTATAATCCCAAAACTAAGCAAAAACAAATTGCTAATAAAATCTTATCGCTCAATAACCCTTTTTAATATCTTCAACAAATTGCTAAAGAAACTAATTGCTAATAAAATCTTATATATAATAAAAACCAATGAATTTCTTTTAATCCATTAAATAGAAGCGAAACTTGTATAAAACATTATTATAACACTAGAATTACTTACTAAACAAACATATACGCTTTAAAAGTTTTTTCTAAATCAAATAACTAGCCTTTTGAATCTTAATATAATAAAAATATTCGATAACGCTTTCTACCCGCAATTATTATATATCCTATATCAAAAACGAATACTCAAATACTTAATCAATATAATAACTAGTTTCTTTATCAATAGATATAATAATATACAAATAAACAATTATATAAGCTTTTAACGCTTAATATACAATAATATCTTATAAAGATTGCTATTAAGCTTAATTCTTTTTTTGTTCTATAATAACAAATTAATCGAAACTTGCTTTATAGTATACTAAAAAGGTAGCACAATAGAATTCGTAAACAATATTAATATTTTGGTGTAAAGTATTATTATTACAAACATTTGCTAGATTTTATAATGTATATATAATAAATGCTAGGATTGAGCAAAATACTACAAAACTAAGTTCGCTTTAAAGAAATATTAGTTTTTATATTTTATTAGAAACCTTAAACAATATAATCTTATTGTTTTGATTGCTTTTGATTCCATTATAATTAATCTACGCATAAGTATTAAAATGTTAAGTTTTCAAATCGATAAATAATTAAAATAATAAGAATATATAAAAAAGATCGAATATAAACTAATAATTCAGATTTTGGCTTTAATATATATAATATCTTTTATATAGGGAATAACCTTATATAATATACAATAAATTTATAAAGCAATAATAATATTGGTTATTATTTATACTTTAACTATATAATATATACTAAATGAAATAAAGGAAATAAAGAAAAGTATTATTTTAAAGTTTCAAAAACAACAAAATGTTTTTTTTCGCTTAGTTTGCAAAGATTTTAAAACTATTCTTATATCAATTCTTTATACGAAAACGATATATATTCTTTTAAAGTTTTATTTTGATAAACTTTAAACAAAAACGAGATACAGAATCCAAACAATAGAAATAATAAATCTAATTCGAAATGTATACAATAAAGTTAAAAGAACAATTTGAAAATGTAAAAAAAAACAATAAACTTTTCTACTCCTAGAATATTTAAATACAAATGAACTATAAAAAGTATAAAAATTAAAAAGGTTTTATTTTATCAAAATAATAATCCGATAATCAATAAACAAATATTTTTTGTATTATTCGCGATAAATTTAATTATACAAAAAACCCAAAACGATTAATTAAAAGAATAGCAAAATGTATAGAATAAATATATTGAATAAAGAATACTAATTTATTGCAATTCCAAAATTTAAAAGGTTAAAATAATAATATACAACGAAATGCTAAAAAAGGTTTTATTAATAATATTAATAATTAAAACAAAAAAGATTGGTTTAAAAAGCTTTTTATATAATTGTAGAGTTCTCGACATTATTTCAAAATGCAATCGATATAAGTGAAAAAAACAAACGATAGAATATATACTATTTAGATACTTAGTTTTCGAAATACAATATATAGATTTGTAATATAGCATATATACTATTTTCGTTAAGCATTTGGTTTAAAATAATTCGACATTCAAAATAACAATAATATAGCTAATGAAAACTGGTTTTTTATTATAGTATAAATTATCTTTAAAAGTATCGATTAATAATATTTAAGATACTATTAAATTACTTAACGGAAAATCATTGTATATTTTATAAACTATTTAAAAATCTATTTAATCTAATAAATCAATCCTTTACATATCATCGAAAAAACTTGTAATAATCTTTGTATTCTTAACATTATTATCAATTTTATTAACAAAATTATACTATATACATCAAAAAGTCTATTGTATAAAATCCAGCAATATACTTAAGCCTTATACAAATCCAAAAAAGTGATAAAACTAGAAGCAATCGATTCGAAAGCCTTCATTTATTAAACCCGAATAACTTTAATATTGATAATACCTTTCTCGCATTATATTTTAATAATCATAACAATTGTATTCGTTATAGCTACAAAAAAAGTATAATATTGCTTCAAAGCAAATACTAGAAAAGTAATCTTTTTATTAATTGTTTAAAGCATTTTCTTATAATATTTAACTTCAAATTTTGCGATAAAGAGCTTTAAATTCTATTCATTATAATATGTAAAAATGGTGATATCCTTTACTTTGCTTGCAATATAAATATTAATAGTAAACAAAACGTTTTGTACAATTTTCATACATTTAATAAAGATTTACAAATATATATATTAATATCGGCTCTAATAAAAGTACAAGAAAAGTATATTTATATTCTAGCAAAAAGCTTTATCTTTACAACAATATTTACATTTTTTGTATTAGCGAATATAGATTAAGTTTGGTTTTATAGCGAGATTGTATAAACATTTAATACAATATCTTCGAAATAAAATTTCGAAAAGATTTTGGGAATATATTAAAAGTTTGTTACAAGCTTTATTTTTCTTAGAAAGTATTGTAATAAAATTGTGATAAGATTTGATGATTAATTTAAAAGAATAAAAGAAGGATTTATTGATTCAAAGGTAAAGCGGATTTTTAATTATATAACTTTTAAAAAGAAAAAAAGAAAATATTAAACGAAAAATTATTTAACGAAAATAAAGTTATTTATAAAAAGATATAAATAAAAAGCAAAAAAATGAATAGCAAAATAATGAATAAATACGTTTTTATAGAAAAATTCTTATAAAAAGTATAAAGGATATAAAAGAGATGCGAAAAAAAAAGAGATTTATTTTCAAATCCAAATTGAAAAAAGAAAGCATATTTTTTGATTTGTAATAATTATATAATTCGATATACTAATTCTAATTAATAAAGTAAGATAGAATATCTTCAATTTGTCGATATTACAAGTTATCAATGTTTAACAAAATGAATAATAACTATAAATATCTTAAATATTTTCTAAAGGATGAAAAGTTGTTTTGTAGAAGCTTTTTCTACTTTTTCTTTATAAAACATCTATTATTGTATATATTATAAGCAAATCGCATGATCAGCGTAGTTATAGCTATAGATAGATCAAATCGATTATAAATTACTACTATTACTTATACTATTAAACTATATTTTTATATTGTCTTTTAATTTCTATTATTATAATTTATATTATATTATCGCATAATAATTATAAGCCCGGTTAGCTTTTAATACTACTAATATCTTGCTATCATTTTAATTAATATTTTCACGATTTTTATACTCTTTTTACTATTTCAATATTTTCAAATTCTATCTTTAGTTTTTATTCAAACCTTATCATTTTCATTATAGCGTTTATTCTCGTCAAGCTCAATACTAGCAATAATTAATTAGAGTAATATATCGAATTATAAAGTCTTTGTACTTTATACAACTTTTAAAGCATTTTTAATTCTAATATTAAATTTTCATTTAATTATAAGTTTATTAATTAATTAATTGTTCCGAAACCATTTTTTTTTACTTTTAAAACGATAACTAATCAATTGAATTGCGAATGTATTACGAAATTTGTAAAAGATATTGTTAAATACAAATTTGTTTTTGCAAAGTTTATTGTAAACGTTGCTATAAAAAAAGCCTCAAAATCAAAAACTTTTTTTTTAATTCGATTTAAACATTTTAGCTATTTAATTTCGAAAAATGCTTTAGAAAAGTATACAATTCGAAAAGCCGATTATTGCAATCACCAAAAGGAATATAATTTAAAATATAAAAAATATTGGAATATATATGTTTGAATAACTATAACAATTAATTTTGTTTACCTTATAAATCTTTAAATAAATACCAAAAATAGTTATATACTTCGACAAATAATAAACTATTTCAAATTATATCTTTGCTTTACCAATGATTAAACTATTATAAAAGTTTAAAAGGATTATTTTGATATATTTGTATTTACTATTATTGTTCGAACTAATAATACTAAATAAGCTTAAAAATGGTGAATTGTTTACCAAAAAGCAATAATCTATAATATCTTTAATATTAAAGGATTATTAGCTATCAAAAAATTCTTTGTTGTAATCAAAAAGTTCAATCTTTATTAAACTAAAAGTATACAACAAAGAATTATTACTATTCTTTTTTACATCAATAAAAAGCCTTTTATTTTTAAACATATTAAACAAGATTTTTTTTTGTTAATATAAAACGCCGAAAAAGCACTCTTTAAAAAAACTTATATTACACCTTCAAATTATTTGATTTTATTTAATTCTTTTTTATTTAATTTTTTCTTATTTAATATCTCTTTTTTTAATAAAGCTTTTTATTCTAATAATAAATCTTTCAATAATAACAAATTCAAATGCTTTTATTGTAAATATATTAATTCTTATAAACACCGGCATTTTGTTGATATATATTATCGTTTACAATAAACTTTTATTTTTAAAAGTAATACTTAATATAAAATTACACTAAATAATACCAAAGTTTAAGATATCAAAGTATATCTAAAAAACCCAAAATGGAAAAACTTATACAAAGCATTGAAAAAGAAGAATTGATTAAATACTATTGATAGATTTAATACTATTAATAAAGAAGATAAATCGAAACTTCTCTTTTTTTTTGCAACTATTATTAATACTATATTGATCAAATTTGAAGATTTCAATAGTATATACTCTTCTATTTCATTAATATTTCTTTATTATTTTTTCTAAAATATTCTTTTTGATAATTGTAATGTTTTATATTTGATTAACGATATTAAGCTTTTGAATAGGGATGTATATCGACTAGCAAATGCCAACGATTTTATTGAATTTGCAATCACTTTTTTTCCTATTCTTAATAGAAGCATTTGTATATTTAAAAACTTTCTATATAACAAATTCGATTCTAATATTAAGGATTTGGTACTTAATAATATAGCTTTTATACTAAGCTTTTATATCAATTTAATTTTAAAAATTTTTATAAAAGAAAAAAAAGTATGGTTTTGCGATAGCAATAATACATTAAAGATTAAGTCTGTAAAGAATAGTTGTATTTTAACCAATTGCATTCGAAAATATAAACTAATTATTATTGAATACAAACTTGTTTTTTTTTTTTTTNATCTTTCTTTTGTTTCTATAAATCGCGTTGTAATAGTATATTCAATTGTTTTTTGTTAAATCAATTAATTGTATTAATACTCGTATAATCAATTTATTTCAAAAAAGAATTTTAACGAGCTTTAATATAAAAAAGTAAAATATTTAAACAAAAAAACTTTGAAGTATTTAATCCGTATAATTAAAAGAGTTAGAATTAAAAGAATTATTAAAATTGATTATATTAATTATACTACTATATACATAAAGCAAATCGTTTCACGTAAATCTAATGATTCTTTTTCCTCAAAACCTTTCTATAAAATCCAATGAAATCTCTTTGATTTTCTTTATAGATATACTAACGCTTTTTGGCTATTAATTATTAAAGATATATTTAATAACAAAATATTCTTTTTTATTTTGAACTAAAAATCATGGATCGAAGTTTTCGAAATGCTATAGAACTTTGTAATATAGGTTTATTATAAATATAGATTTAATATTATTATTATAAAGCAAAATAATGATATATCGATTATTAATATTAAAAGCATTACTATTTTCAAGAATTGAATCGCTAAAAAAAGCTTTGAACTTGAACTTTTACTCTTATATATATACAAACCTAACAATAACGTCGAATATGTAGATTAAGAAATTATAATAAAACAAATCAAAATAAAAACTTTTTTAGAATTATTCAACAAAATATAAATAAAGATAATGCAAACCGCTATTTACTTTTACAATATAAATCCTTTGAAAAGTAAAGGCTTTAAATATTTAAACGAAGTTTTTAATTCTTGGTTTCGTTAATATTTTCAATAATACAATTTTAACTTTATTAAATCTGTTATAAATGATTTAAAACTTAATTAAAGCAATATATATTGCTACGATTATTGTATATACTTATTAAATAAAAACAAACAGATTAATATAAAAAGTAAATAGTACAAAACTAATTCGAAAGTTTATATTAAATATTTGATTGGATATATACTTGAGATGTATATCTCTAGGATCTAGATTCCGAAGTTTAACAAAGTTATTATTATTCGGAATATTATTTTCGATAAATATTATACTTATGAAATAGATAAAGTTTACAATATTATTAATATTATACTCGATTTCGATTTTAAGAATTTTGTTAAAAAGTTTAATATTTTCAAAGAGACAAATATTGATAAAGTTATATTTAATTATAAATCAAATAATTCAATTTCAATTACAAACAAAAAGAATATATACGTTTTTAAAATTGTATGCATTTTAGAAACTTTTATCGAGATATCAATTTCAAAAATGAATTACAAAAATATTAAAATATCGATATCTTTCGAGCTGGTTTTTTTACTTAGTAGTAAAAACTATAGCAATTTAAAAGAACTTTTTCTATCGATTTTATAAGCTTTGGAATTTATAAAAAGAGTAGAATCTAATATTAAAATATAATCAAATCGTTTAACATCGATAATTGAGAATATACTTAATAATAATCAAATTAATCTTATTAATCGCGAATTTTTATACTTTTCTATTATATTTTTAATTATTTAAAGCAATAGAATAAATTACAAAATCATTAAAACATTAGTTCAAATTTAAAATCAAACTTATAATTCCCAAAATAAAGATTTAGTAATTGCTAATAAAGCATTTAATATTCCAAATTAAATAAAGAACAAAGTAGAATCTTAATATAAATCGCTTTTTATTGAACTAATAAAAGTTTTTACACTTTATAAAATCGAAGAATCAATTATACCTTTTCAATTTTCATCAAAAACATATACAATAAAGGAATATCAAGATTAATATATTTTAATTCTTAATCTTCATTGTTTTTTTAAACGAATTTAAACAATTCAAATAGAAATATTTAGAACTAATCTTAATCTAAACAAATTCTAATTATTTTTTGATTATCAATTTGATCGTTTTGATTAATTTATTAATCGATTATATTCTATACAATGCTTTTAATGTTTATATTAATAGAATATCGAAAATAAATTGATTAATATATTTATTGAAATTGTTATTATATAATCTTTAAAATTAATTCGAAATAATAACTTTTTAAACGAATTCTATAATATCTTTTAACTAGATTAAAATAAATTAAATGATTCGGAAAAAAAGAATAAATTTATTATACTTTATAATGTTATTACTTTTATAATCAATTTCAAATTAATCCTTTTTTTGTTTTCAAAACCTTCAAATGTTTTTCTAAAAATATTTAAATTTATTGTATTATTATTTCCTCGTTTTTATAATCAATTAAACAAGTATATTTTTGAACTTTGAGTCAAAAAGAATTGTAATAAAAAGATTAAAAACTTTAAAGATAGATAAACCTAAAGAGAAATCAAAGTAAAACCGAGTAATACTCATTCGATTCATTTTTAATAGGTTTTCAATTACAAAAACAATTTTAAAGAGTATATAAATCGATATTGTTTATGTTTAATAGTTCAAAGATCTTCAAAACAAAAGTATGATCGAATCTATTTATACTACGATTCTCGCCACTAAATCGTTCCGCATTATAATGGCTATAATTACTAAATACGATTTGAAAACCAAACAATTTAACATTATTAACATTTTCGTTAATATTATAAAAGACTTTAATAATATTTTTATAATATATTTACTTCCGGATGAGTATAAAGTGTTTAATAAATATATTATTATTAATCAAGCTTTATATAATCTCTAGAACTTATTTGTTTTGTAGTATAAGGAATTTATTATTATTTTTGTATCTTTTAGTATAATACAATGCAAAAAGAAATTATATATTTATATAATTCAAAATAAATATATTTCAATATTTTTCTTTGTAAACGATATTCAAATTATTTATTATAGAAAACATATTAAAACAATCTACAAAATTATTAAAAGAATCAAAAAGAAGTATAAACTATACGATTTGAATAATACCTTATAGTTTTTAAAAATTCGAATTATAAAGGATCGAAAGCTATACAAGCTCTAACTAGTTTATAATATTTATATATCCAAAATAACTAAGAAATTCAATTTCGCTAATAATAACGTCGTTATTTTTTTGCTTATTATAATATTTATTAAATACAAAGGAATCGCAATTCTTTTTTTTATAAAAGTTTATTAGAAAAAGATTAACTCTATATTTTATACAATTATTATTATTCGATTAAACATTGCTTTTGTAGCTTTTTAATTAAATCATTATTTAATTAATTCGTCGAAGAAGTATATAAAAGCTATAAATTATTATTTACAATATTTGTAGAATACTAGATATTTAAATTATAAATATAACAAAGATTTATTATTTCAATTTTTATTCTACTCCGATACTTCTTTTGCGGATGATCTTGATTTTAAACAATCTTTACAAAAATATATTATATTTTTATTTGAAAATCCTGTTATTTGAAAGGCTTTACGCCAAACTATTATTATTATATTTACTACGAAAACAAAGCTTTTAAATATTAAACGTATTATTAAAAAGATTATAGCTACTTTTAAACTTTTAAAGAAAATGAATTTAATAATATAGAAATCTATTATAATTTATTATAATAATATTTAAGTTATTCGTTTTATTATTAAAAAAAACGAATGTATTATTATAAAGTTATATTATATTAATATTCAAAATATATAACTTTATTAGAAATACGCGAATTGAAGGTTTTTAATATTCTATTTAGCGATTAAAGATATACTTACAAATGAATTAATAAAGAATTTGAATCATTAATTATTCGAAAGATTTATATTATTGATTAATTTATAAGATACTAAGTTACGAATTATAGAAATCAATTAAATCTTGTATTTTAATATTATATAATCTACAATAATACTTTTCTTTTATTGTTTGTTATTTCTTTTAATCTTTCGTTTAATAACAATAACTTCAATCAAATTCTATACTTTTTGGTTATTATTATTACTATCGTTATTTTTTAAATCAAAGTTTATAAAAACATTTACAAAACGATTTGTTACAATAGGATTTGCATTGTTTGCATTTTTTAAACTTTTTGAATGTAACTTCTTTTTTTTTTTTTTTCTTTTTACAATTGTTTTTTCTTTCTCTTTTTGTTTCTTTTTCAACCCCTTCTTCTTTTTCAACTTATTTTTGTAATAGAACAATATTATCTTTAATGTTGTTCTAAATAATTTAAACTTCTATATTTTATTTATTATTATTCTTATATTTTCAATATAAAAGGTAAAACTATTTATTAACTTTATCTTTTCTTTAGCTTTAGCTTTAGTTTTAAAAAAATTGATCGCTACTATATAAAAATGATTAAAAAGCTTAATATAAAAATGATTATAGTATCTATAGAATTTTACATTGGTTAAATTAGTATTACAATAGTATATACTATCGCTTTACTTAGCGACTAACAATTTTATATATTAAATACAAAATATAGCATTTCTTTTTCTTTTTATTTTTAATTTTTTGTATTTAAACGCTTTTCCTTTTATTTCCTTTTCTTTTTCTTTTCCTTTTATTTTTACAATTATTTCCATTTTCCTTTTTTTAGTATTACAAGTGTTAGGATTTGTAACTCCTTTCGCTTTACTTTTTATAAACTTTTTATTTTCATTAGAATTAACATTTTGAAAAGAAAATAAACGATTTTGATAATTGTTATCAAAAAGATCTATAGGGTTGTTTAGATTTACTTTCTTTTTCTTCTTTACTTCAAATTTAACTGAACGCTAAAATAATATTAGTATTATACCGAGCAATTAGCAAATTCAAAAGTATTTACCTTACGTTTTCGCATATTGCATTTCGTAGAATTAACTATAATTACTTACGAAGAAAAAGTTATTAGTAGTAACGCTTTAATAAAGATATTAAAAAAGAAGGTTTTAAGAAACATTAATTAAACATTATATTAAAAGCAATAATATATATTTTTATACTCTCATTGTCAATTAGTAGTTCCCTTCAAATTAGCGTTATTTTAAAAAGTAAAAAGCTTTTATTTTTTTTTCTTTTTTTCTTTTTTCTTTCTTCTCTTTATTTTTTTCTATATATTAGGAAAAAAAGGAAATAGAATTACTATTGAGTAGTCGATTAAAATAAACAATAAATTTATTCTATTTATCGATATATCTTTTTTTTTCAAAATCAAATTAAAGGGTAAAGAAATCCTATTAAAAGGATATTTATATAATCTAAAATTTTTGGAAGAAGTCAATCGACGAATAGGAGAAGAGCGTATATTGCGGAGATCATTCATATAATTAAAATGGAATAAATATTAGAAATAAATTGCTAAATTATATAAAAAGACTATATTTGGTTATATTAAAAAGGTTATATAGTTTCAAATTTAAAGTATAGGTATTTAATGTTTTAAATCTATAATATATTATACTTTACAAACGATATTGTTTATTATCTAAATAATAATTGCTATTGAAAAACGATCTAATTTAATAATCAAATAACGATTTCTTTGCTTTTTTTGTTGTTAATACTATTAAGCTATCGCTAGTCAAGATTATACGCGTTGTTATTAATAATACGTATGTATAATAACAAATATTTATATCGATAACTTATATAATACGATTTTGTTGTTTATATATTTCTTTTGTTATATTTGCAAATCAATAATATTATTGTTGCTTTGAGGAGTGTATTACAGAATATAGTTATCTTTAATATTATTTTTATACTTTTAGTATATTTCTTACTCTTTTTATTTATTTGTATTTGAATATATTAATTCTATTACAATAAAAGCTATATATTCTTTATCGAGGTAATATTTTTATTAAAACATTATTATTACTTTATATTATATTTATATATAGACCTTTAATTATTAGAGTTTGAGATTAAATTAATTAAGCTTTTCTTTATTATGTTACGCTTCCGCTGCCCGGCTAGTATAATAAACGTTCCGATGCACGTGTATGTTGTTACAGCTTATATGCTCGATTAGCGAGTATATATTGTATATATATTCTATTTATGCGGTTTATATATATATAATAATCTTTTTCTTGTAATATAATTAAATAATAGTAAATTTTAAGAATTTTATTAACTTTGTTTTAAATAGCTTTTTTACAATATAAGCGTTATATTATTTATTATTCAAATATTAAATCGTTTCAACTATTTGGTGATTGTTTAAAAGAATACTTTTTTCGATAATATCTTTTTAGAAATGCTTTTAAACAATAAAATTGTTTATTTACAAAAAGAAAATCAATACTAAACCTAATCTAATAACGATATACTCTCTATTACTTTCGAAAGTTTTTTTGCTTTTCTCTTTTTTTTAATATATTTCATTTTTCTCTTAATAAGTTTTATATTGATATTGTTGTATCTTTTGATTAAACTATTACATTAGCAAGCTTTGTATTTATATTATCAATTTTTTGTTTTATTTTTGGTTTGGGTTTTAATATAACTATTTAAAGTTAAGATTAAAGAAAAGATAAAAAAACGAAACAAAAAACAATATCTTTTTTACAATTTACTTTTATTTCAAAAACTATTTTTCGCGATTTTATTTTGTATATTTTCGATTTTTAAGATTGCAAAAACGAATATGCAATACAAGAAGTTCTTTTTGTTTAAACTATAAAAATTAAACGATTATATAATAAAGTTATATATAATATTACTTTTATTACTTTTTCTTTTAATTTTTTCTTTAAAACAATTCTTTTTTTTATTGAAATTAATTGGTATTTTATTGTAAAAGAACAATATTAATCTTACAAAAATTGTAAAAGAACTTTGAAGAGATTATAAATCGATAACTTTAATAGCTTTGCTTTTAGCTTTTCGCTTTCCGAATTTGATAATAATTGTTGTACTAAAGATAATTAATCCTTTAAACAAAGTCGCAAAACTTATTTTTGCTTTTTTGTTTACAAATACAATTCTCTCAACCTTTTACATTCCTTTTACTTTATTTGTTTATATTATTTTAAAGTAATTAATCTTATTAATAAGTTAAACGATAGTATAAAACCTTAAACAAGTTTATGAAATATATTTATTCTTAAATACTTTGATCTGTATATCAATACTCTTGATTTAAAAACGGCCCGATGTATCTATATTATAGATTAAATAAACTTGAAAGTCTAAAAGCATTTTTATGCATTATATATACAAGTTCCTTGTTTTACTAACGCGGAATTAATACATTAATTGACCGCAATTTACAATAATTTTGTAAAAATTAAATATACTTGTATTTAATATAACTATTAGAAAATGTTCAATAGCTTCTTTACTCGATATAGTTACTTTTTGGAATAATATAAAACTTTCAAACTTTTGGCAATTTAAGCTAAGATTATCGACAATATTTAATTATTTAAGGATTTCAAAAACAAGATTTCTGATCATTTAACTTGAACCATAACTTTCTACAAGGATAATTGTTTTACTACAGAAAAATTAGCTAATAAACTAATTAAAATCGATAAAAACAAAGTTTCTATATAAAAAAGAAATAAATATTATATTTCTCGAAAGCTTACTCTTATTAAAAGACTATTTATTATAATATCGATCTACCCCTTTTAAATAAATAAAAACGCTAATTATTTTAATATTAATGCAATTCAATATATTTAATCCAAATCATTTTATTCGCTATATAACATTTTGGCGGGATATATTGAAACTTTCAAAAATCCAATCTTCGAAGCTTTCACTCGAAACATTGCTTTTTTTCTTATTTTCAAAGTTTGCTTTCAAACGCTATAAATAAGCTTTTACAAAATGAAAGCGAATGTTCTTATTGATTTCGCTATTATTATTAATAACGAGTTTATTGAAGATTTCTATAATACTAAAGATCATTTCGATCTTTAGATATACGTTAAGGATATTAAATTAATATATTAAGCGAAAGATATCTGTTTAAAAACAAACGCTTAAACAAAGATTCTTTTTTAAATACTATTAGAGATATGCGATTCCTCGATTTAATTAAATTAATAAAAGGTTAGATTATAACCTTATCTTGTATTCTTTTCAAAAACGGATATTTCTTTAAATCAAATACTTTTCTTAATTTTAAAGCAAATGGATACGTTTTTATTAATATTATGTTTTTTACTTTCTTATTTCCATTGTTTAAATTACATTATTATTTATTTGAAATTTCTATTAGCGTTAAAGATTACAACAACGCGTAAGATCGTGTTATTATTTATTATACTTTTTTTAATCTCTCGATTAATGGTTGAAAGCAATTATTCGTTTTATTTCTTATTATAGATTTAGGTTTTTATAATATTATACTAAGTAAATTGTCACGCTCTAACGTTACTCCGTTCCGGCTAACCGGGTGGCGCCTGGCTTGGCATGCTACGCGAGGCGATTCGTATATATAATTCTTTTACTTTGTAATCTCTTCATTCTATAGTTTTATAATTCTAAGTGTTGATTTCAATAGTCTACAATCTTTGTTATATTATTATAAACTCTTCAAAATAAAAACTTAAGTATTTATTAACATACGTTTACGTTTACATATACTACGCATATTTCTAGCTTAAGTATTTGCTTTTGTATATACAATACACTTTTGTTTTTGCTTTTGTAATCTTTCTATATTTGGATTAGCGTTATTTGCTTTTTTTATACACTCTTTTTCTTTTACTTTTTTCGATATAAAAGCTTTCTTTTTTGCTATCGCGGATCTTCAAATCGAGTTGGTACATTAACACAACCAATTCATCTAGCAATACGATAAGATCGTTTTCCTTCAATCCTTTTCTCTTTTTCGAAACACTACTTATTCAAAACCCTTTTTTCCTAATCCCGAAAAGTTTGATGGTAATATCCATAAGTACGATATATAGCTCTTTTCGATTAAAACAAAACTACAAATCGATAACGTAACTATAAGCGATTCGATAGTTCAATTTTACTACGTTTACTTCAATCTCGAATCTTTTGTTTAAACTATAATACTATCTCAACTTTTTTACGATTTCGACATTTCTTTTAACTATATTACGATTCTTAATTAATTTTTTTGTATTTATAATAATTCGAACAAAATATAAAAAGCAAAGGATAAATTGTTTTCCTTTAAACAAGGCATTGATTTATTATATACCTATATTGCGAAATTCGAAAGAATTTTATATAAGACTTATAATCAAACATAGCTCAATTTAAACAAAATCTTTACTTTTCGCAATAGTTTTAATATTACTATATGTAATCGATTGTTTCAATAATTGTTTCTTTCCTGTATCTATATCGAATTTATTCAAATTATTCAGCAATTAGTTATACGAGTTAGCTCCTCAACTCCCTTTTCCGGCAATTCCGGGCTTTTCGCCTTTTTAGCATTTTATATACTACTTAGGCATCACTTAAGCTATAAGCCAATAAACGTTATGCGTATAAACGTAATTAGCGTTTTTGATAATATCGATTCATTTAGCCTTATTTCAAACCCTAATACGTTACATTTAGCAGATCTAATCTCTTATATACATATATCGAAGTTCTCTTCAAAAAAGCGTGTATCGTTTCGAAAACAAAATAAATGCATTAAATGTAATAATCTTTACTATTAAGTAAAAGCTTATAACTTTACTTTGCATATTGATATAATGGAACCTTTTGTATTGGTTAATATTGTTGACGATCAATCGGATTCATTGAATAAAGAGGAAATGGATCGTAAAATAGAAGAATTGACAAAAAATATTATCAACGATCGTTACTTTTATAAATGTAAAAAGAAGGTTGTCGAGTTTATTAGTATATAGTATTTAGTAGAAAATTAGTTTGCTAATAAAGCTAATGTTATACCTTAATTTCAATTTACAATTTAAATCGTTCGTTTACAAATTTGAAACAAGTTTTACAAAAGAGGGGGGTAATATTACGCTCTAACGTTACTCCGTTCCGGCTAACCGAGTAGCGCTTAGTTTAGCATACTACACAAAGCGATTCGTATATATAACTCTCTTACTTTGTAGTCTCTTCATTCCGTAGTTTTATAATTCTAAGTGTTGATCTCAATAGCCTACGACCTTCGTCATATAAATCATGGTTTTCAGAGTTGCAAATAAAGTTTGATTATTTCAATCGATGCTTCGAATAGCCTTTAAAACAATTATTTATGTATTTTTTAAATTAAAACTTATTGCTTTCAAAAAATAATTTGAAACAAAAGAAAATCAACTAATTTGTGTAACAAAACGTTAATCGAAAAAACGATAAGTTTAATATTTACTAGCAATAATAAAACGCCTAGTTCAAATTTATTACTATATCTACGGTATAATCTTTCGATTCTATATTTACGAAAAAACTTGATTCTTTTTTTTCTTTTTCTTTTTAATAAATACTCGAAAAAGCTCCTTAATAATTGTTTAAGAAAGTTTATATTGTAAAACCACAAAAACTTTATAAATCGTTGTTTTATTTTTTGTTTAATACTATCGATATTTATGCTTTTATACCCGTACAATTCGAATTTTTGTATAAAAGATATAAGCATAATAAACTCTTTGTTATTATTTTCAACGATATTAAAACTATTATACAAAAACATTAATAAAAAAAGAATCAAAAAACCAGCTTTTAATCGCTATAAATACCTATCAATATATTGAATTTTAATTACGTTTAAATAATACCTTTATTGTTATTAATAAAGAACCTTTAATTTCTTTAATATATAAAGCTTTTCAAAAAGCTTTTTTCAAAATCGATTCGAATATATTATTATCTCATTGTTTATACGATCACAAAATTATATTGGAAAGTGAAAAAGAAAAAGTTTTAAAATATAATTCATTTTATAAGATATCGTTAAAACAATTAAAAGTTGTTAAAGAATATTTAATTGACAATTTAATTAAAGGATTTATAAAGTTTAATCAAAATCCTTATATAGTATTCATTTTATTTATTCAAAAAGTTAATAATGTATTTCGATTTTGTATCGATTTTCGTTTGTTAAACTTTTTTATTTGTAAAAATTAATATTTTTTTTTTGATTAATAAGATACTTATATATTTTGTTAATGTAAAGATCTATACAAAACTTGATATCTATTAAACCTTTTATTAAATTAAAATGAATTTTGCTTTTGAGGAATATATTATGTTTTATATACGTTACGGTTTTTATAAATACAAAGTTGTATTATTTGGTCTTATAAATGGCTTAGTAATCTATTAAAAATATATAAACAATATACTTTTCAATTATTTAAATATATTTTGTATTGTTTATTTTAATAATATTTTGATTTACTTTAAAAACAAAGAAAATCATTAAACTTAAATTAAATTAGTTTTAACTTGATTCGAGGCTATTGGTTTTCAAGCTGATTTTAAGAAATATAAATTCAATATTAAATGTATCAAATATTTCGGATTTCTTATTTTCATCGAAAATATTAAAATTGATTCAAAGAAAATAAAAATAGTTGAAAATTGAATATACTTTATTATTGTTAAAAGAATTCAATTGTTCTTTAGTTTTTACAATTTTTATTATTGTTTTATTAAAGATTATAATATTATAATTAAACTTTTGATAAAGTTTATCAAAGTTAATACTTTGTTTTATTTCAATAATTTGTATCGCAATATATTCAATGTTTTGAAACAAAAACTTATTTTTGTTTTTTTTGTTTTAGTATTACAATTATAATCTTTTTTGTATATTTGAAATCAATGTTTTAGATAAAATAATCGTTAATATACTTTTTCAAAATTTAGATGCCCAGCCTTCGAAATACAACGTGCAGATCTGCGACGTAGCATACGCACCATCTCCGTTAAACACCTGGTTTGGAACAGTTCGGCACTCAAAGCAACAGCGATATAGCTAATGAAAACTAGCCTTTTACTACAATATAGATTATCTTTAGAAGTATCGATTAATACTATCTAAGATACTATTAAATTATTTGATAAGAAATCATTGTATACTCTATAAACTATTCAAAAACCTATTTAGCTCAATAAATTAATCCCCTATATATTATCGAAAAAGCTCGCGGCAACCTTCGCATTTTCAATATTATCATCAACTTCATCAACAAAGTTATACTATATACGTCAAAAAGCCTATTGCAAAGGGTCCGGCAATATACCTAAGCTTTATACAGATCCAAAAAAGTGATAAAATTAAAAGCAATCGATTTAAAAGTCTTTGTTTATTGAACCCGAATAGCCTCGATATCAATAATACCTTTTTTATATTATGCTTTGGCGATTGCAACGATTATATTCGTTACAACTACGAAAAGGGTACAATATTGCTTTAAAACAAATATTGGAAAAACAATCTTTTTATTAATTGTTTAAAACATCTTTTTACAATATTTAACTTTAAACTTTGCGATAAAAAGCTTTAGATTCTATTTATTATGATATACAAAGGTAATAGTATCCTTCGCTTTGTTTATAACATAAACATTAACAACAAAAAAAGCGTTTTGTATAATTTCCATATAATCAATAAGGATTTACAGATATATATATTAGTATCGATTTTAGTAAAAGTATGAAAAGAGTACGTTTACATTTTAATAAAAAGCTTTACCTTTATAATAATGTTTATACTTTCTGTATTAGCGAATATAAATTAAATTTGGCTTTATAACGAAGTTATATAAACATTTAATACAATATCCTCGAAATAAAGTTTTGAAAGGACCCCAAGAATATACCGGAAGCTTATTACAAGCTTTGTTTTTCTTAAGGAGCATTATAATGAAATCGTGATGAGATTTGATGATTAATTTGAAAAAAAGGAAAAAGAATTTATTGATTTAAAGATGAGGTAGACTTTTGATTATATAGCTTTTGAAAAAAAAAAAAAAATGTTAAACAAAAAATCACTTAACGAAAATAAAGCTATTTACAGAAAAACGTAAATAAAAAGCAAAAAAGTAAATAGCAAAACAATGAATAGATACACTTTTATAGAAAAACTCTTATAGAAAGTATATAGATTACAAAAAGGATGCGAAATAAAAAAGATTTATTTTCAAATCCAAACCGGGAAAAGAAAACATACCTTTTAATTCGTAATGATTACGCAATTCAATATATTAACTTTAATTAACAAAGCAGAATAGAATGTTTTCAATTTGCCGATATTATAATTTATTAATGTTTAATAGAACAAACAGTAGCTATAAACATTTCGAAGATTTTCCGGGGGATGGGAGATTGTTTTATAGAAGCTTTTTCTACTTTTTCCTTACAAAACATTTATTATTGTATATATCATAGACAAATCGTATGGTTAGCGTAGTTATAGCTATAGATAGATCAAATCGATTATGAATTACTACTATACTTTTTCAAAAGTATAATAACGATTGGTTATTTATAGTATACTTTTCCAAAACTATAATTTCTATTGAATTGAATTACGAGATTTACAATAAAGAGATATTATTAATAATATACTTCTTTAACCATTGAAAATTAGAATTAATTAGTTCTTTTCATCAAGTTCGAATCTATATAGATTACAAAGCTTTGAAATATTTTATAATTATCAAAACTTTAAACATTTAATAAACTTAATAAACCAAATTGTTAATTGATTACAATTTCGTTATTATATATTGTTTCAATAAAGATAATTCTTTCGCTAATGCTTTTATACGTTGTATTAATAAACTCGATATATAGAATTAAACAAAAAAGAAAAATCGTTTTTGATAGTTTATAAAGAACAATTAAATCGATATAAAGATTATATAGAACGATTTGAGGAAAAAGATTAACGATAATGTATTGTTTATTATAGATCTAGTTTTTATTGTTTTTTATTTTAATATTATTAATTATATCCTTAATATTAATCGCTTTTTTGATAATTTATAAACTTTACAAATTAAGGTATTTAAAAGCTATAAACACTTTGCTTTTTAGAATAGTTTATTATTATACAATAACCATTTGATAATGCTTGATTCGAAGAATCTCTATATGTTCTTTATTTAAAAAGTCTATGATTCAGTTTTTATAGTAGACTTTGAAATTAAGAAGATTTATTTTTTATTATCAAAACAATACTACTAGTTTAGTATATTTACAATAATTGTTTAATATATATACAATTATTACGCTTGCAAATATAGTTCTATATTATAAAATCGCATTCTTGGTTTATTATACTCGCTTTTCATTCCTAAACGAGTATGACAAAATATCATTATGGACTATTATAGTTTCAATAAGAACAAATACAATTACAATAATGTTTTTATAATTATCGATCAATTGATAAAATAGGCAATCTTTATACTTTGCTATAAAGAAATTGATTTATATGAACAAGTTAAGTTTTATTTGTATTATATTTATTAATATTATGAAGCTTTTAGATCAATTATATCGAATAAAGATCCTCAATTCATTTTAAAGTTCTAATAAAAATTTAATCGATTATTAGGTATTGATATTAAGCTTTTTATAGTTTATTACTTTTAAACAAATAATCAAATAAAGATTTATAATTAATATTTATAATAACGCTTATATTTATTCGTTAATTATTATTAAAACGATTAATTAGAATTCTTATTTATAATGAATTATGCTCAATTTATTCTTCTATACAAATCTTTTGAAGGTTTATCGCTTTTCGAAGCTTTTTACAAATATCCTTTATATAATAGTTGGGATTGGGATATTAAAGATAGCTTTTCAACAAAAAACGTAAATATTTAAGATACCCGCAAATTTGTGAAACGCAATTAAACAATTATTATCCGTATTAAAAAAAGTATTCTTTAAACTTAAAAGAAGATAACCTAGTTCATTAATTTATATTGTTGTATTATAGACTTTGATATTGAAGATTATATATAGTTGAATATAAAGGATTACTCTACTTAATAACCCTTTAAAAAGCTTAATTACTTCATTCAAAATCAATTCAAAACTATAAGTTAAATAAATAACTCTTTTCGCTTCAAACTTTTTGTTATTATAAAGATATATTTACTCGGGTAAATGATAAGTGATGCATCACCAAAATTGAAGTTATAATAACTCTTCCAAAAAAGATTGAAATTAGATAAAATTTCAATACATTATTATTATTATAAATCTTTATTGATATATAAAGTTTTATATAATATGAATCAAAATTGAAGAAGTAATATTGGATCGAATTTCAAAATTTGAAGATAATTCGAGTTTTTCAACGTTTTTATATAATATAATATAATTTCTTCAAACCTTAATCAAATCATTCAAAACTAAAACTACAATATATTTCGATATATAGCTTTTTAATAGTTATTTCAAGTTTTTATAATTTGTTATATTCAATAAGTTATTATTAAATGAAATCAAAAAAGTTGGAAATTTAATGGTTTTTATCAGCGAAATTCGCTTATTTTAACCGTTTTGATTTTTGTTACCCCTTGAAAATCCAAATTCTTTTACGTTTTTTCAACTTCATTCGAGAATAACTTTATAATTAAAAAGAATTATCAAAATTGGAATTAATAATTGAGAAGCTATATATCGAAATATATTGTAAACAAAATCTTAAATGATTTGATTAAAATTTGAAGAAATTATACTATATTATATAAAAGCGTTGAAAAAATCAAAATATCTTCAAATTTTGAAATTCGATTCAATATTACTCTTTTAATTTTGACTTTTATAATACAAAATTTAATATACCAATAGTATACTATTGAAAGAATAATATATCAAATTCTTATCAAATTAGATTAATTTTTGGAAAAGTTATTATAACTTCAATTTTGGTAGTGCATTACTTATCATTTACCCGAGTAGTGTTTCCGCTTAATAAGCTTTGGAAAGTTTATAATGACTTTTTTTTTGATTAAATTCAAAAGCCTTCGTTGTTTATTAATATTATTAGTAATTCTGAATGAGAAATAAAGAAAATTCTTATTATTAAAAAGATTTGCAATTTCTTATAATATTATATCTTTTGGTTTAATATTAACATTGATTTTATTTAGTACTTTGTTTTTGATTTGAAAATTACTTTTTACAAATTATATGATTTTTATTAAATAAACCTTACACTATTTAATCCTTTTGCTCTATTGTTTAAATGAATTAAGCTTTACGAAAGTGAAGAAGATAATTATAATTATATTGATAATAATAAGCTTATATTCGCTATTAATTAAATATGTTTTTTTTAAGCCATTTTGTAGTTATGGTTATTTGAAGAAGTTTTTGTATTATATTAAATTATTATTATTATTATTAGTATCAATTAAAATAACGCAATCTTTAATATAGTATAAGAAAAAAATGAATTTTTAAAGTAAATATAAAATGATTAACTTTTACTATTTTATCTAACCAAAGAACAAACAAAGCTACTAAAAAAGAAGAAAGAAATACTATTCATTTAAAACGAGATATTGTTTAAAATGCTTTAATTTTTAACTATAGCTTTAAAACCATTTTTCTTAATGCTTATCTATATTTTTCTTTTTATTCAAGTTTTTTACATATTTAGTATCTTTTTAATTCTTTTTTATAAATTCTTTTTATATATTTCTTTTTTTTCCTTATCAAAAGTCTTTTCAATATTTTTTTCGAGAATTTATACTTAAATTCTATTTACAAAACTATTTATTTTTTTATTAATAATGTTACAAAGAATAATTAAAGAAAAAAATAATTTGTTTTCGCTTTTTATTCGTAAATCAATAACGTTTCGCAATATTTTAGAAAATCGTTTAACAATTAATCCTTTAGAACCTTTTTATATCTTTGCTTTTAATTAAAACAAAGAAAGCAAAGCTTTTCTTTTTGCTTTAGTACAATATAATATCTTTTTTTCGAGTTCCTTGTAAAACAATTCCGTATATATAGTATATATACGCCTTTAAGATCCTCGAAATAATTGTTAACAATAAACAATGGTTTTGTTAGCGATTTTAATAACGATTTGATAGATCTTTTATACAATTTACAATATATCGATTTAAACATATTATCGTTATTATCCTTCAATTGATTTAGAGTTTTTGTAATAAGCTTTTTGTCGTTATCATTAATCTAAATTGATATTGCAAACACTCGATTTTGTTGTTATTATTATTGTTGTTTTGCCGTCGATATCTAGTTTTGTTATTATTATTATTATTGTTTTAATGTAATCTTTTACCATAAAAAACCTTTATTAATAAGATCTTATATCAACGATTTAAATATTTGAATGCGTATTGTTGTTATACTAAATTAGTATTATTATTTATTACTTAGAAGAAAGAAAAAAACTAATCTATAAGATTAATTGAAAGGCTTTATTTATCGAAATCATTATCACTTTCTATTTGATTTTTTTCATTATCTTTATGATTTTGCTTTGAAGAAGAGAAAGAAAAAAAAAACCTCGATTATAATAAACGCTTTTAACTTCGATTGCTTTATTATTAACATCGCTCATATATTCACTGCACTTTTATATTATTTTTGCTTTTTGGTAAAGCTTTTATTTAACAACCCTTTCGTTATACTTAGCGTAGAATTGTTCGATTTATTAGTATGAAAAGATATACTCAAAAAAGTAATGAATTTGATAAGAAAATTAAAATGATTTAGATATAGATTTAAGTTTATAATAGAAAAAGCTTTCATTATATACTTTTTTAATATAAATACTACTTTACTATTTCGAAATGTTAAATAAACATTTATTTTATTGCGAAATGCTTATATATACGCTATCGCTTAGAAATAAGCAAATATAATTATATACTTTACAATAATAATCGCAAAGTTTACAATAAATACTTTTTGTTTAATCTAATTGATTAACAAATATTGTATAAAGTATAATACAGAATTATTAACTGTGACGAAAGTCGTAGACTATTGAGATCAACACTTAGAATTATAAACTACGGAATGAAGAACTACGAAATGAAGAGACCATATATACACAATCGCCTCGCGTAGCGACCAACCAGGAGCCACCCGGTTAGCGGGACAAATCATCGTTAAAGCGTAACACTACCCCCTTCTTTTGTAGAGTTTGCCCTAAGCTTATAAACAAACGATTTAAACTGTAAATTGAAATCTTAAAGTATAATAAAAAAAACTCTATCCTAACCGAAATTATCAAGCCAATTATATTATCCGGAATACCACGAAGTGCCAGGCCATTGACCTTCTTCCCGTGCTATTCGAAACACTAATCTACTATACCTTACCTTACCAACCATACGAATCTAACTCCATTTAAATAGAACAACAATAACACTAATAAAGGCCTACTCTAAAAAAAACTCGATTATCAAGCAAAAAATCGTTTAATTAAGCAAATGAAATATAAGATCAATTAAATAAAACAAGGAATCGATATACCAAGTATATTATGCGCATATGCAAGGAACGCAATTGATTGATTATACGAGTTTTGCGGAAAGTATGTGGAGAATGTAAATTGAAATGGATATTTGAGTTGAATTAGGTGATTGCGTGCGATTCAGTTGAGAGTCGATCCATTAAATCAAAGAATAGGAATAAATGAGGGGAGAAGAGAATAAGCAAAATAAAACAAAACAAAGTATTCGAACTTGAAATATCGTATAATTCAGAGAATGGGAAAATAAAGTGGTACCAATACAATTCGAAGATCCTGTATATGTATTCCCTTCCTTCAAGCTAGCTTCCTATTGTATATGTTGTAGATTCGAGAGAGAGAGAAAGTGTGAGCTGAACGAGGATCGTAGAGATTGAAGAGATAGTAGTAGGTCGAAAAGTGATCGTAAAAACGAAGGAGAAAAAAAAGGTGTCGATTAAAATAGAGTGACCATAATTAGAAGAATGTTAAGCAGCAAAAAGAGTGTTCTGGTATACATTCCGAATCCTCTAATACTTGAGTTCAAAGCTGAATATCGTAGAATAGGATTCTGTATAATCGTTAAATTGGGAGAGCTGCGAAGCGTATTGTCGAACCGCAAATCGATCAAAAGAATCGGAATCGAGGGATCAAAATATGCGAATCAAAGGCTTCTAGGTATCGTCGAGGTGATCGAAGGAAAGAGGCAATATCGTCGAAGCTAGCAAACTGAATCGCGAAAGAGAGCGATCTCAGAGTGTAGGCTTGTATTATGCTGGCGGACGAGAGGAGTGAGCTAATCGCGCTGGCGGACAAAAAGAGCTTCCATATCGATCAAAAGAAGTGGAAGAAAAAAAGTATATATAAAAAAAGCAGATAACGCTAATCCAAACGCGAAAGAATTACAAAAGCAAAAGCAAAAGCGTATCGCGTATGCAAAAGCAAATGCTTAGGTTAGAAGTGTACAAAGTATACGTATACATGAACATATACTAATGAGTATTTAATTTCTTATCTTAAAGAGTTTATAATAATATAACGAAAGTTGTAAGCTATTAAGATCAACACTTAGAATTATAAACTACAGAATAAAGAACTACGAAATGAAGAGGCTATATATATACAATCGCCTCGCGTAGCGACCAACCAGGAGCCACCCGGTTAGCGGGACGGATCATCGTTAGAGCGTAACATTAACAAATAATTGTTTAAAGACAAGCTTTATTAAAGAGGGGAATAATATCATGTTTTCGCTGCTCAACTGGTATAATAAACGTTCCGGTGCATATATATATTGTTACGATTTACGTGCTCGATTAGCGAGCACGTACTATGTACGTATCCTATTTATACGGTTTATATATATATAATAGTCTTTTTCTTGTAGCATAATCAAGTAGTAGTAAATTCTAAGAACTCTATTGACTCTGTTCTAAACAGCTCTTTTACGACATAAGCGTTACATATTATATGAATCTAGTTCTTATTATTTATATTATTAAATCATACTTTTATATTATCTCTCGATTCCCATTACTATAACTTATATCATATTATCGCATGATAGAGATTATATTACTTTAATTAGTATTAATAATAACAACGATAATTTAACGTAATATAAGGATTTCTTTAAATAATTGTAATTACAAAATGGCTTGAAAAAAACGTATTCGATTATCAGCGGATATAGATTTATTATTATTAATATAATCGTAATCGTTTTCTTTACTTTTGTAAAACTTTATTTATTTGAATAATAAAGCAAAAGAATTAAATAATATAAAGTTTGTTTAATGAAAGTTATATAATTTATACAAAGCAATTTTTAAATCAAAAGCAAAGTATTAAATAAGATTAATATCAATATTGAATTAGAAAACGTAATATTGTAAAAAGTTGCGGATCTTTTTGATAATAAAAACTTTCTCTATTTTCTATTCGGAATTATTAATGATATTGATAAGCGATAAAGACTTTTAAATCTAATTAAGAAAAAAGTTATTATAAGTCTTTCGAAGCTTATTAAGCGAAAACATTAAATATATCTTTATAATAACGGGAAGTTTAAAGCGAAAAAAGTTATCTATTCGATTTATAATTTTAAATCGATTTTAAATAGAATAATTAAACTTTTTAAAGGATTATTCAAGAAAATAATCCTTTATATTCAATTATATATAATCTTTAATATCGAAGTTTATAATACAACGATATAAATTGATAAACTAGATTATCTTTTTTTGAATTTAAAAAATACTTTTTTTAATGTCAACAATAATTGTTTGATTGTATTCAACGAATTTGTAAACGTTTTGAATATTTATATTTCTTATTGAAAAGTTATCTTTGATATTCCAATTTCAACTATTATATAAAAAGTATTCGTAAAAAGCTTTAAAAAGTAATAAACTTTCGAAAGATTCGTATAAAAAAGTAAGTTAAGTATAATTTATTATAAATAAGAATTTCAATTAATCGTTTTAATAATAACTAATAAATAAATATAAACATTGTTATAAATATTAATTATAAATCTTTATTTAATTTTTTATTTAAAAATAATAAACTATAAAAAGTTTAATATTAATATTTAATAATCAATTAAATTCTTATTAGAACTTTAAAATAAATTAAAGATCTTTATTCGATACAATTGATTTAAAAGCTTTATAATATCGATGAATGTAATATAGATAAAGTTTAACTTATTTATATAAATTAACTTTTTTGTAGTAAAGAATGAAAATAGTCTATTTTATTAATCGATCGATAATTACAAAAATATTATCGTAATTATATTTATTCTTATTGAAATTATAATAGTCTATAGTAACGTTTTGTTATATTCGTTTAGAAATGAGAAACAAGTATAATAAACCAAAAATGCAATTTTACAATATAAAATTGCGTTTACAAATATAACAATTATATATATATTAAGTAATTATTGTAAGTATACCAAGCTAATAGTATTGTTTTAATAACAAAAAGTAAATTTTTTTGATTTTAAAGTATATTATGGAAATTGAATTATAAGCCTCTCGAATAAGGAATATATAGAGGTTCTTCAAATCAAGTATTATCAAATAGTTATTATACAATAATAAATTGTTTTAGAAAGTAAGATATTTATAGCCTTTAAATGTTTCAATTTGTAGAGTTTATAAACTATTAAAAGAACAATTGATGTTAAAAATATAATTAATAATATTAAAGTAAAAAGCGATAGAAGCTAGATTTATAATAAATAATACATTATTATTGATTTTCTTCTTTAGATTATTCTATATAATCTTTATATCAATTTGATTATCCTTTATAAATTATTGAAGACAATTCTTTTTTTTTCGTTTAATTCTATATATCGAGTTTATCAATATAATATATAAAAGTATTGATGAGAGGATTGTTTTTGTTAAAATAGTATATAATAACGAAGTTGTAATTAGTTAACAATTTGGCTTATTAAACTTATTGAATATTTAAAGCTTTAATAGTTATAAAGTATTCCAAAGCTTTGTAATTTGTATAAATTCGAATTTGATAAAGAAAATTAATTAGTTTTGATTTCTAATAGCTAAAAAAGCGTATTATCGATAATATCTTTTTGTTGTAAATTTCGTAATTCAATTCAACGAGAACTATAGTTTTGAAGAAGTATATTATAAGTAACTAATCGTTATTATGCTTTTGAAAAAGTATATTAGCGATTATTTCATTCAAAGCGTTGATTTCAAATATATAAAGAAGATTGTAATTATAATACTAAAGTAAAGAAACGAAAATAAACTTTTGTTTTAAAACATTAAACGTATTACAATATAAATTGTTGAAATAAAACGAGATATTAGTTTTGGTAAATTTTGTTAAAAGTTTGGCTATAATATTGTAATCTTTGATAAAATAACAATAGAAATTGCAAAAACCAAGGAATAATTGAACTTTTTTGATAATGATAAAATATGTTTAATTCTTAACTATTTCTACTTTTTTTGAATCAATTTCAATATTTTCGATGAAGATAATAAATCCGAGATATTTGGTACATTTAATATTGTATTTATATTTTTTAAAGTTAACTTAAAAATCAACGATTTCGAATCACGTTAGAATTAATTTAATTTGAATTTAATAATCTTTTTCGTTTTTAAAATAAATCAGAATATCGTTAAAGTAAACAATACAAAATATATTTAAATAATCGAAAAGTATATTGTTTATATATTTCTAATAAATTATTAAACTATTTGTAAAGCCAAATAGTATAATTTTATATTTGTAAAAATTGTAACGTATATAGAATATAATATATTCTTTGAAAACAAGATCCATTTTAATTTAATAAAAGGTTTAATAAATATCGAGCTTTATATAAATCTTTGTATTAACGAGATATATAAGTATTTCATTGATTAAAAAGAAAAAATATCGATCTTTGCGAATAAGAAAGTTTAATAAACAAAAATCGATACAAAATCGAAATATATTATTAGCTTTTCGAATAAACAAAACAAATATTATATAAAAAGTTGAATTAAGTTTTATAAATCTTTTAATCAAATTATTAATTAAGTATTCTTTAATAATTTCTAATTGTTTTAACGATATTTTGTAAAATAAATTGTATTTCAAAGCTTTTTTTTTTCACTTTTCAATATAATTTTGTGATTGTATAATTGGAAAAATAGTAGTATATTCGAATCGATTTTGAAAAAAGTCTTTTGAAAGGTTTTGTATATTAAAGAAATTGAAGATTTTTCGTTAATAATAACAAAAGCGTTGTTTAAATATAATTGAAATTTAATATATTGATAAACGTTTATAACAATTAGAAATTAATCTTTTTAGTTTTTTTTTATTAATGTTTTTGTATAACAATTTCGATATTATTAAGAATAATAGCGAAAAGCTTATTATACTTATATCTTTTATATAAAAGTTCGAATTGTATAAATATAAAAGTATAAATATCGATTTATTTATTTATTTATTTATTATGTTTAACGTCTATGTAAGCTAGCTAGGCTCTTAACCTTCCGAAGGGTACTAAAAACGGGTGATATACTAATGGGTTGTAAACCCAAAAGCTCACCACTTAAATACATATCGTACGATATCGCCAGGTTGAAATATTAAAATTGCTTTCTCCCGGCGGTTTTTTATAACTTTAGCTTTATTGAACAATCTCTTTTCGCTATTTAAAAGAGCGTTTTGCATTGAAAGAGTTAATTTTTGTTTGTTATACTCAAAAAGAATAAGTATTGAATTGTATAGCAATTGTATTGGTAGAAAACGCTAAAAAAGCAGTTGTTATATTAAATTGCAGTTTTTGTATTATTGTATAAAATGTTGTACTATGCTTTATAGGTTGCATTTTAGATTAGGTTTCGAAATGAAGCAAAAAATAAAAAGAGGAGGGGGGGGTAAGGAAAAGATTGAATAAAGCGTTATATTAAATGCTATCCGGAGTGTTACTAAGCTTTCGATTGCAAAACGTAAAGTATCGTATTATTGCAATAAAACATTCGAACTCCTTTAAGAAAACGAGAAATTGTTGTATATAATCATACTTTTCTCAAACGATCGCTAATAAACGAGCGGGTTTGAGCGATTACAAATGAAACTTTTTGATAGAGATTTTGCAAAAAACAAAATGCTTAAGAGTTTTAGTTTTATTATATGGGTAATGGGTCTTTGTGTTTTTGTATTTGAAACGTTTGTGATAAGCTTTAAAGTCATTATGCTTAGATCGCAGTGTTAATAATCTATATAGTATTGATTTAGTAAGTTTAAACTTTGTAGGCTTTTTAAGTGTATAGTTTAATTGCTATTTGCGATATCCTTTTGTTAATGTAAATTTGTTTTTGCTTTACTAATTGTTCGTTGCATTGCAGATTAAGTTTTATACTATTAAGCTTATTCTATTGATCATTGATTACGCGATGGGTTTTGGATCTATTATATCGCTTTTCGCGTTTACGTTTGTTAGCTTATTCGTTGTTTTGTTGTTGGTAATCTTTTGGTGCTTAAAAGATCATTATATTTTAATTGCATATTAATCGATAAGTTTATAGTTTTCTAGGAACGTTTATTGTGAGGTATTCGAAACGTTTGTACGTTTGCATTATATCATCGAAGTATTATCGATATAGAGCTATTTTTGTGTATCCATAATAGCTAGCAACGTTAACGCTTTTTGTAATCTTTTCAAAGTACTTATCGCTTTTGCGTTGAAGACGTACAAGAATGTATTAATTGCATTTTTGTTGGTAATAACAAGATTTTGTTTTTGGTAGATCGCGTAATTGTAGTTTATGTGTTTGCTTGCGTTATTGTACGATTTGAACCCATCGGAGAAAATGGTAATTATATTAAGGGGTAGAATGTTCCATTAATCGATAAAGCTTTTTGCTGTTATTTTTTTGTTTATCCCTTTTGTAAAATCCATTCTATATTTGGGGGTATAGTGCAGAGGGGAAAGGATTGAACAAAACGTTTCTGGAAGTAGTCGATCCGTTATTTGTAGCTTTGTGCCGCGTTGTGTATAATACTTTGGTGCGATTAGGCGCATAATAAGCGGGTGGCGTACGTTTAATCTTTTAAATCGAAGAGTTATATTAATACGAATATGTTCTAGAGCTATTTCGCAAAGCGAAAGGCCCGCATCGCGTAGACCAGTTACTATAGGCGTAGTCCTTCAGATTGGTAATACGCCCTTTGTTGCTATATTGATCACTTTGTTCGCTTTCGCTATACGTGACCCTATACGGGTGCATAAATATCGATAGTATTAAATAAAAGATAAAATAGCGATTTATAAAGTTTTTATAGTTTTACAATATAAACTTTCTTAAATAATTATTAAAAAGCTTTTTTAAGTATTTATTAAAAAAAAAGGGAAAGAAAAGTTAAGTTTTTTTGCAAATATAAGATTAAAAGATTATATTGTAAATGCAATAATAGATTTAAATTAAACGTTTTGTTGTTGTTAATAAATATCGAATTTATTATTTCTTCGATCAATATTTTATTTTACAAATTAATTAATCTTTTTTTATTTCAAATTACTTTTCAAAAACAATAGATTTTAATTTAAAAAGTATATAGATAATTGTTCTAAAGGCTATTCGAAACGTCGATTAAAGTAATCGAGTTTCATTTGCAATTTTGAAAGCTATGATTTACTTAATATAATGTTATAAAAACTTAAATCTGTAATAAAAAATAGAACGAATAATTGTTTTTGATTATTAATTAAAAGATTAAAAAAAGTATAATAAATAATAGCGTAATTTTATATATTATTGTAACTTTTAATATTAATAAAAATTTCAAGTAAATAATAATATAATTTAAATAATAAAAATAAAAGAGTAAAAAGTATAATATCAATAAAAACGTATTCGTTTACTTTAAAATCAAAAAAAGTATTCGATTTAAAGAAGTATTCGTTTTTGGAAAAGATACAAAATAGGATTATAACTTGATTTCCTATTAGTTTAATCAAATCGAGAAATCGCATATTTTTGATAATATTCAAAAAAGAGTTTTTGTTTAAATACTTACTTTTAAACAAATGTTTTTTATTTAATATATTGATTTAATATTTTCAATATATATTTGAGAATCGAAATAATCCTTAATATTATAGAAATCTTTAATAGATTCGTCGTTAATAATAATAACAAAATCAATAAGAATATTCGCTTTTATCTTGTAGAAATTTGTTCGCGATATTTGAAAATAAGCTTTGGAAATAGAAAAAAAAGCGATATTCTAAATAAAAACTTTAAAGGTTAAACTTTTAAAAGTTTTAATATATTCCGCCGGAATGTTATGTAGCAAATAGAATAGTTTAAATTGAATATATTGAATTACATTAATATTAAGATAATTAACATTTCGATTTGTTTAAAAAAAATAAATTAATATTATAGTGAATAGTCTTTTAACAAAAGCAAGTTTTCGAAAAGTATAATATTTGTTTTTTTTTATATAAAAACCTTGTTTTCATCGATTTTGATTAATTTATCGATTAACTCTTTTATAATAAAACAATTGTTTTTATAAAGAGTTATAATTTAAATTAAATAATTGGAAATTTTGCTTTCGAGATTCTTAAACAATTAAATATTATCGATAATCTTGGCTTAGATTATTAAAAGTTTAAAAGTTTTATATTATTTCAAAAAATAGCTATATCGAATAAAAAGATTACTAAGCATCTTTTAATAATTATATTAAATACAAGTATATTTAACTTTTACAAAATTATTGTAAATTGCGGCCAATCAATATATTAATTCCGCATTAATAAAACAAAAAACTTATATATACAATGTATAAAAATACTTTTAAACTTTCAATTTTATTTAATTTATAATGTAAACATGTTGAACTATCTTTAAATCGAAAATATTAATATATAAATCAAAGTATTCAAAAATAAATATATTCTATAAACTTATTTAGAGTTTTATATCATTATTTAATTTATTAATAAAATTAATTACTTTAAAGTAATATAAATAAATGAAATAAAGGGAATATAAAAGGTTTAAAGAATTATATTTGCGGATAAAAAAGTAAGAATAAGTTTTACAATTTTATCTAAAAAATCAATCATTTTTAACGTAACGATTATTATCAGATTTGAAAAACGAAAAGCTAAAAGCAAGGTTATCAAAATTATCGATTTGTAATCTTTTCGAAGTTCTTTTATAACTTTTGCAAAACTAACATTATTTTTTTGTAATAAAATACTAATTAGTTTTAATAAAAAAAAGAATTATTTTAGAAAAAGAATTGAAAAAAGAAATAATAAAAGCAATGCTATATATAACTTGATTTTATAATCGTTTAATTTTTATAGTTTAAACAAAAAGAACTTTTTATATTATATATTTGCTTTTGTAATCTTAAGAATCGAAGATATATAAAATAGAATCGCAAAAAGTAATTTTGAAATAAAAACAAATCGTAAAGAAAATATTGCTTTTTGTTTTGTTTTTTTATCTTTTTTTTAATTTTGATTTTGAATAGTTATATTAAAAGCAAAACTAAAAATAAAACAAAGAATTAATAATGTAAATATAAAGTTTATTAATATAATAATTGAATTAAAAGATATAACGATATTAATATAAGATTTATTGGAAAAAGAATAAAATATATTAAAGAAAAAAAAAAGCAAAAGGATTTTCGAAAATAATAAAGAATATATTATCGTTAAACTAAATTCAATATTAATTTTCTTTTTATAAATAAACGGTTTTGTTATTCAAAAATATTCTTAAAAAAGTATTATTAAAGAAAATATTCTTTTAAATAGTTATTAAATAATTAAAACAATTTGATATTTAAATAGTAAATAATGTAACGTTTATATTATAAAAAAACTATTTAAAACAAAATCAATAAAGTTTTTAAAATTTATTATTATTTAATTATACTACAAAAAAGAGATTATTATATATATATAAACCATATAAATAGAATATATATACAATACATACTCGCTAATCGAGCATATAAATTGTAACAATATGCACGTATACCGAAACGTCTACCATGTCAACCGAGCAGCGAAAGCGTAACACTAACAATAATAAATCTATATCCGCTATTAATTAAATATATTTCTTTTAAATCATTTTGTAATTACGATTATTTAAAGAAATCTTTATATTATATTAAATTATCGCTATTATTACTAATATCAATTAAAGTAACGCGATTTTTAATATAATATAAAAAAAAAATCTTTAAAATAAATATAAAATAGTTAATCTTTATTATTTTACTCAATCAAAAAATAAATAAAGCTATTAAAAGAAAAGAAAGAAATATTATTCATTTGAAACAAAATATTATTTAAAATGCTTTAACCTCTAATCGTAACTTCAAAGTTATCTTTTTCAACGCTTGCTTGCGCTTCTTCTTTTATTCAAATCTCTTATACACTCGATATCTTTTCAACTTCTCTTTATCAATCTTTTCCATACGCTTCTTTTATTTTTCTATTAAAATTTCTTTTAATATTTCTTTCGAGAATTTATATTTAAATTTCGCTTATAAAACCATTTACTTCTTTATTAATAATATTACAAAAAACAATTAAAAAAAGAAATAATTTGTTTTCGCTTTTTGTTTATAAATTGATAACGCTTTACAATATTTTAAAAAATTATTTAATAATTGATTTTTCGGAATTTTTTTATACTTTTGTTTTTGATTAAAACAAAAAAAGCAAAACTCTTTTTTTTGCTTTGATATAATATAATATTTCCTCTTCGAATTTCTTACAAAACAATTTTGTATATATAGTATATATATGCTTTTAAAATCCTTAAAATAATCGTTAATAATAAATAATAACTTTATTAGCGATTTTAACAACAATTTAATAAACCTTTTATATAATTTACAATATATCGATTCAAACATATTATTGTTATCGTTCTTCGATTAATTTGAAGTTTTTGTAATAAACTTTTTGTCGTTGCTATTAGTTTAAACTAGTATTATAAATATTTAATTCTATTATTGTTGTTATTATTGTTTTGTTATCGATACTCGATTTTGCTATTATTATTATTATTATTATTATTATTATTTCAATATAGTTTTTTATTATAAAAAACCTTTATTAATAAAATCTTATATTAACAATTTAAATACTCGAATATATACTATTATTATATCAAATTAATATTATTGTTTGTTGTTTAAAAGGAAAAGGAAAATCAATCTATAAGATCAATTGAAAGGCTTTGTTTATCAAGATCATAATCGCTTTTTATTATTTGATTTTTTTTATTATCTTTGTAATTTTGCTTTAAAGAAAAAGAAAAAAAAGAAAGAATTTTAATTACAACAAACGCTTTTAATTTTAATTATTTTGCTATTAGTATTACTTATATATTCGTTATACTTTTATATTGCCTTTACTTTTTAATAAAATCTTTATTTAATAATCTTTTTGTTATATTTAATATAGAATTATTCGATTTATTAATGTAGAAAGATATACTTAAAAAAGCAATAAATTTAATAAAAAAATCAAAATAATTTAAATATAGATTTAAATTTACAATGAAAAAAGCCTTTGTTATATACTCTTTCAATATAAATACTATTTTGTTGTTTCGAAGTATTGAATAAATATTTATCTCATTACAAAATGCTTATATATACATTGTCGCTTAGAAATAAGCAAAAACAACTATATACTTTGTAACAACAATTATAAAGTTTACAATAAATACGTTTTGTATTATTTAATTAATTGATAAATACCGCATAGAATATAATATAGGATTATTAATGAATAATTGTTTAAAAGCAAACTTTATTAAAAAAGGGAATAATATTACGCTTTTGTTGCTCGGTTGATATAATAAACATTCTAATGTATATATAGATTGTTACAACTTATATATTCGATTAATAAGTATATACTATGTATATATTCTATCTATATAGATCATATATATATAATAATATCTTTCTTGTAGTATAATTAATAGTAATAAATTCTAAAAACTCTTTTAACCCTGTTTTAGAAATAGCTTTTTTACAATACAAACGTTATAAGAATTATGTTACGCTCTAACGTTACTTCGTTCCGGTTAACCGGGTAGCGCCTGGATTGACACGCTACGTAAGGCGATTCGTATATATAATTCTTTTACTTCGTAATCTTCATTCCATAATTTATAATTCTAAATATTGATCTTAATAGCCTACGATCTTTGTTACATTATTATAAACTTTTTAAAATAAAAACTTGAGTATTTATTAGCATATACTTATGTATACGCATACTATATATACTTTTAACCTAAGTATTCGTTTTTGTATATACGATATACTTTTGCTTTTGCTTTTGTAATCTTTTTGCGTTTGGATTAGCGTTATCTACTTTTTTTATATACTTTTTTTCTTTTACTTTTTTCGAAATAAAGACTCTTTTTCTTATTATCGTGGATTTTCAAATCAAATTGATATATCAATGCGATTAACTTATTTAGCAATACGACGAAAACGCTTTCCTTTAATCCCTTTTTTTCTTTCGAATTATTACTCATTCGAAACTTTTTTTTTTAATCTCGAAAAGTTTAATAATAATATTTATAAATATAATATATAGCTTTCTTCGATTAAAGTAAAACTATAAATCGATAGCGCGGCTATAAGCGATTCGATAGCTTAATTTTATTATATTTACTTTAATCTCGAATTTTTTATTTAAACTATAATGCTATTTTAGTTTTTCTACGATTTCGATACTTTTTTCAATTATATTACAATCTTTGATCAACTTTCTTATATCTATAATAATTTGAACAAAATACAAAAAGCAAAAAATAAACTATTTTCTTTTAAACAAAATATTAATTCATTGTATATTTATATTGCAAAGTTTAAAAAAACTTTTTATAAAGCTTATAATTAAATATAGTTCGATTTAAACAAAATCTTTATTTTTCGCAATGGCTTTAATACTATTATACATAATCGATTATCTCAACAACTATCTCTTTTTTATATTTATATCGAATTCATTCAAATTATTTAGTAATTAGCTATACAAACTAGCTCCTTAATTCCTTTTTCCGACAATTCTAGGTTTTCCGCCTTTTTAATATTTTATATATTACCTAAGCATTATTTAAACTATAAACCAATGAATATTATACATATAAATATAATTAATATTTTCGATAATATCGATTTATTTGGCTTTATCTTAAACTCTAATACATTACACTTAATAAACCTAATTCTTTATATATGCATATCAAAGTTCTTCTCAAAGAAATATATATTGTTCCGAAAACAAAATAAATATATTAAATATAATAATCTTTACCATTAAATAAAAGTCTATAATCTTACTTTGTATACTAATATAATAGAACTTTTTGTCTTGATCAATATTGCTAATAATCAATTGAATTCGTTAAATAAAAAAAATGAATTGTAAAATAAAAGGATTAACAAAGAATATTATCAATAATTGGGAGGTTGTTTTGTAGAAGCCTTTTCTACTTTTTCCTTACAAAACATCTATTATTGTACATATCATAGGCAAATCGCATGGTCAGCGTAGCTATAGCTATAGATAGATCAAATCGATTATGAATTACTACTACTATTATCAATAATTATTACTTTTATAAATATAAAAAAAAGCCGTCGAATTTATTAATATATAACATTTAACAAAAAATCAATTTATTAATAAAACTAACATTATATTTTGATTTCAATTTACAATTTATATTGTTCGTTTACAAACTCGAAGCGAGTTTTACAAAAAAGAAAAATAATATTACGCTTTAATATTACTTCGTTCCGGCTAACCGAATAGCGTTTGGATTAGCACGTTATATAAAGCGATTCGTGTATATAACTCTTTTATTTCGTAGTTTTCATTTCGTAGTTTATAATTCTAAATGTTGATCTCAATAGCCTACGACCTTCGTTATAAATTATATAGAAAAATATATATAATTCGTTAATAAAACGAAATTTATAAACCTATTTATATATTAAAAAAGAAGTATAAAAAGAAAGATTAAATATTTTAAAATTACTTTTTAAAAAAAACAAAAAAAGGTTTTAATATATTTTAAAAAAAGAATTAAAGCTTTATTAATACAATATTATATTACTCGAGTAAATGATAAATGATACACTATCAAAATTGAAGTTATAATAACTCTTCCAAAATAGAATGAAATTTGATAAAATTTTCATACATTATTATTATTATAAATCATTATTGATATACAAGATTTTATATAATATAAATCAAAATTGAAGAAGTAATACTGGATCGAAATTCAAAATTTGAAGATAATTCAAGTTTTTCAACGTTTTTATATAATATAATATAATTCCTTCAAACCTTAATCAAATCATTCAAAACTTGAACTACAATATATTTCGATATATAGCTTTTTAATAGTTATTTCAAATTTTCATAATTCGTTATATTTATTAAGTTATTATTAAATGAAATCAAAAAAGTTGGAAATTTAATGGTTTTTATCAACGAAATTCGCTTATTTTAACCGTTTTGACCTTTGTTACCCCTCGAAAATCCAAATTTTTTTACGTTTTTTCAACTTTATTCGATAATAACT
>NGKF01000017.1:737781-798065 GCA_002162555.1 Monilinia aucupariae | reverse complement strand
CTCCAGCCCCAGACGTTCGTTTGTTCGAGTAAAACCTTGAAATGCCAAGGACACCCTGCGATCTTACCGGTGCCTTTCTTAACCTTATCAACCTTTCTCTATCCTTAAAAATTAAGCATTAGGAATTAAGAATTAAGCAACCACTTCAACTTACAACTTACAACCCAGTCAATCATTATTTCGTGATCGACCCGATAAATCTCTATTTCAAACCCTCCTGTCTCACCGAGAAAAGGACGCTCATCCGCAGACAGGGCTTGATACATGGTGGCATCATGCGATTAACGTCGCTGTCGTCATTTGGCAGCACTGCAGGTACAATGATAAACAATAACGGTAAGGTTATACGACTGTGAGCGGAACATCGGCACAATCGGTTGGGTCGTGTGTAGTTGTGTGTAGTCGTGTGTAGTCGTGTGCGTCTAAACCCCGAATTTGGTATCTTGGCAGGTGGTTTTGCGTGGGAAAGGTTTGTCGAATGATTTGCACACCCACATTCACGAGTCAGCACCATAAGTCCACAACCAAGCTGTGGCTCGGCAGAATCGTACGAGATCTACCTTGGTAGCTTGGGAAAGCGGAACTCGGGGTGGTCAGTCTGACTTCCAAGCAGACATGTTTGGCCTTCGAACACGTGCTCGGGCCCATCCCCGGGTGGAGATTTTTCTGAGAAGGGCGGTCGGAGATTCGTCTCGGAGAGGGGTCTGAAACGGATAGACGGGTCGGTCTGTATGATGCTCCTTTCAATTTTATGCAGTCGTTGGTTGTGGTGCTACAACTTACAAGTACCCAGGCAACTACCAAGAGGCCTTATTCGCGGCCGCGTGTCGTGCAGCCAGAACTATTCATTTATGCCCAGAGCGAGGTAGACATTCCATGCGCGCTTATTCCTGTCAAGGGATTAAACGCCGTTGATGCTTAAGAACACCCAAATATTTGGTGTTTGCTTGAGATGGAACCTGGGGTACCATGTGATGGAGTTCATTCACATCAAAGTGTTTACCCGTAGTGAAAGCATATATGAAACATTATTGGGGGCTAGGCCTGGCAGGAAATTGTATCCATTAGTCTGGATGGCGTTTCAGATGTGAAAGTCTTCAACGTTTGAAGGTCTCTATCATTCATTGCCTCTTTGGTCCTACTTTTATTCGTTCGGATGGATTGTTGGCTCTGAACGAATTGGATATTCCATATTAGCTCAATGTTCAAAAATTCGACCTGTTCATTCCCCCTTCATCCTAAATCATATTCACTTTCTCTGCTCCCAAACCTCTCAACCAACAAAAAGAACAAAAACCAAGTTGTACATGGGAAAATCCTCTGAGAGATGAGGATCTTATTACTAGCAGAACCCTTCGAGATGGGGTCAAATCTGTTCGATATCAAACACCTCACCCGCCCTTTCATTTTAGGGCGGTTACAACGCAGTACTTGACCACTGCGCCACGGCGACTCGATGAGGTGTTTGATGGAGGATGTAGCGATGTTTGGATATATATATATACGGGTAAACGCTTGGAAATCGAGAATGTTATGGGGAGCGAGTAGTCTGGGATATTTGATCTTCGGTCTAACTCTTCTATATATATGAGTGTGAAAAGGCTTCTTATCGTCAACTGATTTGACCTTTCTTGCTGGCGATTGAGACTACAGGATGGCCATGACGTATACAGAGAGAGGTGGGAGATGGCAAGTTCTCATTGCAGTTTGATATAGTGCATCTTGGTTGACTGAGAGTATATCAACCCTATCCATATGAACGTCTCATGCAGCTCGTTGATTTGAATACTCTTGGATATATGCCCATGATTAACAGCGCCAGCAATACTGGGAAAGCTATACGCTGACCATGCAGAAGAGGATGTCGTATAAGAAGGAGATTCAAGGAAGGTCAATTATATCAACGAGATTATTTGCAAATTTGCAGGTCTTTGGGACTGAAGGGGTTGAGAAGCATCAGAGAGGCTGATCGACAAGAACCGCGGTGAAGACTTTACAGGTATCAAGTGGAGATGATACGTGATGGGATAGTAGAGATTTACTCCGGTTGATAATATTAGGCGGGTTGTACCCTTCATGTATCTCGACAGCAATCTAGCACATTTGAGTCTGGTCTAGAAGGTATCTAGAATTCAAATGAAAGAGACATATGAGACATGCATCTACTAGTTGTATGTTGCCTACGGGGTGTTGATGAAGCGGGAGTCATGGCGTAGGAAAGGAGGTTTGGTTTGATGTATTCGATAATTTGGTTTCAATTTCGCATGGGCATTATTAGTAGGTCGGTAGACAACCGAGTAGGTAAATGAACGTACTAGTATTCGGGTTTATGTCTTGATATACCCTACCTTCACTCTTCTCTTCCTAATGAATCAACCAAATCATATTCCTCACTCGAATCTCCAATTTGTATATCCGGCGACAGGAAGGTCAACTGTTTTCTTACGATAATAATAATTACTATGCCCTCTGACAATAACATTCTACCCCATCGTATCGGCTTCTTATCGGTAAGCTTAGCCCCTAACGTCACTCCCGAGTCCCACCCCATAAGGTTCCCAAGGGATTTCTCAAGACGATCCTCACACATTTATCTATCTGTACAACCAACGAGTCTCGAAGCATCAAAACTTTAAAATCACTCCCACCTCTTCCTTTCGGATCTTGCTCTCTTGTCCTCCCGCATATTGAGAGACCTTCAACTATTGCTTGCTCGAAATCCTCAAATATGGCGTCTGCATCCTCGGGATCCTCTGCTTTGAACCCTTCACCCGCTGTCTCGACAGCCCCCTCAACTGCTTCCGAGTCATTACCTGCGACATCCTCCGCGGCGGAAAAACCACCCGATGATGGCTCGAAACTTAAGATGTTTTTGGGGATTTTGCGAAAGTAAGTCGCTCTACTTCTGCACATACGAGTATTTCGAAGGAGATGGATGTGGAGAGAGACCACACCGCTATCAGCAAGTGGCAATGCGATGAATCGTGGTTTCTAGCTCCCCGGGCAACTTCTGCACCTTTTGCAGAAGTCGATAGATTTCAGATGGTGATAGCTGACGCTACTTGCTCCTTTTGCGCAGGTTTATTGGAGTGGCAGATATTGCTTCCGTACGATTTAGTTTGCCGGCCCAGCTATTAGAACCAACACCGAATCTCGAGTATTGGAACTATCTTGATCAACCGAATACATTTGTGGCGATAGGAGACTCGGATGATCCATTAGATAGAATGCTAGAAGTCATGAGGTTTTGGTTTACGAAGGATTTGAAGTATGTGAAAGGAAAGCCTTGCAAACCATACAACTCAACTCTTGGGGAATTTTTCAGGGTAAGCGACTGAAGCCAAATGGCAAGCTTGAAGTGGGGAATACTGATCTTGGAATAGTGTAATTGGGAAGTTGAGGATTCACAACCCTCGATAGAGACGGGCAAATTGAGTCCTGCTAGTGGCTCGTCGTCGAAGAAGGTTACTCCTATGTCATCGAAAAATGGATCCCATGTTACGATTCCCAAGTCAAAACCGGCGGGCAAAAAAATCCGAGTATCATATTTGACGGAGCAAACCTCGCATCATCCACCCGTTTCCGCATTTTATGTCGATTGTCCAGAGAAAGGTATTTCGGCTAGAGGGTTCGATCAAATCTCGGCGAAGTTCACGGGAACGAGTATCAAGGTTACACCAGGGGAGCACAATCTCGGTATCTTCATCGACATCCACAGAAGGGACAATGAGCAGTATCAGCTCACACATCCAGCTGCCCATCTCGGGGGACTTTTGCGTGGGACTTTGAGCGTCACCGTGGGAGATCAGTGCTATATCACCTGCACTCAGACGAAGATTAAGACAATTTTGCATTATGTTGAAGAGGGGTGGTTGGGGAAAACACAAAATAAAGTGGAGGGAGTGGTATTCCGCTATGATCCAGATAATGATACTAAAACCAGGATAAAAGATGTCCCTGATAAGGATGTATTGGCAAGAGTATCTGGAAACTGGAAGGACAAACTGTACTTTACTTTGGGACCCAAGGGCGTAAGTGATATTTCATGGATGTGGAGGCGACAATTGCTAATTTGAAGTTTTCAGGACAATCAAATTCTTCTAATAGACCTCGCACCTCTTCAAGTCGCACCCAAGATCATCCCCCCGACTGAAAAACAACTACCCAACGAATCCCTTAAATTTTGGTCAGGTGTCACAGATGCCATTCAGTCTCGACAATTTTCTCGTGCAACAGCCCTCAAGCAAGAATTAGAAGAGAGGCAAAGAGAAAAGGCCAAAGAACGACAGGATAAAGGGGTCGAATGGCAACCGAGATTCTTCACAGGATCCGTTACACCATTAGGCAAACCCGATTTGACAGCCGATGGAAAAGATGTTCTAAAAATGTTACAGCAGGGAGAATGGGACTTGAAGGAGAATGAATATATTGGCGCTTAGATCTCGTGGAAAGACGCATTCCCTCGTGAGAAATATCTTCCTGGTCTTTGATAATACGAAACGAAACTTTTGTTGATAATTGATACATACATACATTCATAAATGGTTGGAGACAGACGAGTGGATACGGTGTTGTGGGTACCACTATTTACTTTACGCATCTGTGAAGTTTATCTTCCTTGACTTCAAGCACATAGACATTCTCTTCTGTTATGGGAGATGGAATGGCGAGCTAGCGAGAGGAAGGGAGAGCAGGATTTGAATTTGAATATACCGCCGACTGGCTTATGCGTACCGTTTGCATGGACATGCGCTTGCTTCTTTGCAAAGGCCAATTTCCTCTTATTTCTGCTTGGGTTTTAATTTCGTTGGTCGGCTTCGAGAAGCGAGTTGCATCTGCACGTAATAGCGATCGATGGTGGTGGTAATTGGGACACGCTTGGATGCGTGACATTGCGGTCGAGGCTGACTTGGACGGTCGTGCTGTATTAGAAGATCAAATCACGATGGTCTGTCTCGTTGATCTTGCTTGGCTGGTTTGATTCTGTCTCGCGGCTGGCATTTGCTTTAGATGAGACGTGGGGTTGGCGACGGCGAAGAGCGAGTGACGGATAGATAGATGGGAGATTTAATGGTCAATGTGAATGAATCATCAGAGTGCTCGTACATGTCTAGATGTATCTCTTGGTGATTTGGTGGAATTGTGTGTTGGGAGTTGGATTCAAGACCGAAATGGAAATACTTGGGGCTGTTGAAATGTTTGTTGTCTTTGTCTCTGTCTCTTTCTCTCTCTCTATTCGCACTTGAAGATGTGTGTGTGTGTATGTGAAAAGTCATATCATATCATATCATATGCCATGTTTTGGAATCTGGTTTAGGAAACTAATTGGTCATGGGAACTTGATTTATATATATATGTATGACCCGATCATTTGAAGCAATTTGCATACTACTCGTATAGTCCGCAATATCTATATTGCTTTAGGGCTTATACCCAGGGCCCATCAGGCCTAGGAGTTGAGATTCTCGGTATTGACAGTACGATGCGCAGGGTTAACAATCACACTATTTCCAATATATTCTAAGGATACTTCCGACCTGAAGAATAGAGATGATGAGCCATCGAATTGGTTGCTTTCGAGGGGATGATCGATTGATGCTGCTATGGTACGCGAAAGGTCACAAGGGGGGGCGTTTTAGGAGGCTCGCCAGGAACCAATCCGATCCACCAGGTGATCTTGTACACTTGTCAGATCCCCCATCAATAGCCATATCTCCGGGAACCTAGGGTATGATACCTGAAATTCCAAAGGAGAAATGCTCGATACTCCCGATGAGGCCCAGCTTTGTTACTGAAAATTCAAACAAAATGAACGCTAATAGCATCAGTCCCCGGTGAGCATCGTGAGGTGTGGTGTGAAAAACTTGTGACTAACAATGGGCATGTATCCCTCACATATATCGGGAATCGAGATATCCACGGTTAACCCAATCGTCCTCACTGTATATTTTTCCTTTCCGGGAGTTTATTGGAAACTCGGATTCATGGCCTTGATATGTTGATGTTGAGACCAGCGGATCAAGAGAAGAGTCCTTGTCCGAGGTTTGCAGATGTCCAGTAAATACGAGTGTATACCTACACTGTGTACAGAAGCAAGTGGAAATGTTGTATTCTCTTGACCACTAGGTAGGAGGTATACATTCTGTCACGGTACGAGTATAATTCTTGTACTCTAGAGTAGAGTAGAAAGTAGAAATCCTAAATGATTTGCTGGCCCCCTGTATGATCTCCACTAAAAAAGGCCCCACGCAGATATTTTCTCACGAGCTTTTCACGTGCAATAAATACATCTTCATTTTCCGGTACTCCTGTTGAATCTGAAATCTCAAAGTGAGAGTCTTTCTCTCCAACAATCTAGGATATAAAATCATTGGATTTACAAGATGAGTTCCAAAATGCCTAAAGCTGCGAAACCTAAGCGTCGTAAGAAGAGCCAGTCGAGAACAGAAGGTATGTGTATCCTCCTCACACTGTTTATCCACTTTATATATATATATTGATATGACTCCAGTAACTTCAATATCCGACAGCGAAAGTGACACAGCTCCTAAGTCTCAATCCAAATCCCAAATACCCGCCTCCGAATCCACCTCTCAGCCCATTCAAACTTCCACAGCCAAAGTTCCATCTGTAAATCGTCCCCCTTGTTCCCTCCTTTCCTCTCCTCTTTTGGTCTCGCCCTGATTAACATGTTCCAGAAACCAACTTTGGTGAAAGATTCAGCACTGGCCGAAAAGTTCACCGCGCATTATCTTCAACGAGTCACAACTGAGTTCTCGGAGGATCTGGATAAGATCCGCGAGGCGGATGATTTTAATGAGAATGCATTGCAGATATTGGTGCATGCGCTGAAGCAGGGAACGGAAGTTTGGGGAGAAGAGGAGATGAGGAGGATTGTTGGGTAGAGTGCGAGAAAGAGTATGTTGGGAGGCAGAGAGGAAAATTTGGGGGAAGGGAAGAGGAAGAAGTAGCTATGTTTGGAGCGTGGCCCGGATGGGAGTCTAGAGATCCAAGGCCTGATCTGTTTTGTGGAATGTATAAAATTGGCTGGTCTCGCGTTCTAGGGCGAGTGCCTAGACTTCGGCGATGGCGTTACGGATTTTAAAAGGGTCAGTCAATGAATATTGTCATCTTGTTCGGGACAGAAGATTCTGCAAATGCACCAAGAGACTTTACATATCGTGTGTCACGAGTTCAATAACAATTCATGCTCTGGGCATGCAGGATGGTGGTTGTCAGGAATTTGAATGTATAAATGCCAACGTATGATACAATATTATATACATTTACTACATCACGTGCATCCCCTCTGCCCGGCTCCCGATGCCTTCCAATAAATCTGATACCCTTTGGTCCATGGTTTCCCCTCCCTCCAAGGAATTCGAAGAATCATCTGGGTGAGAGATTCTCATGAATCTATCATGGTGCGGAAGGGTGCCGGACCCCGAGCTCTCTTCCGTGATTGCCTACAGGTGATTGGAACACTCCAAGGCCTTGGGAGTATCTGTGTTGCAGAGGAATTGAGATCCTGGAAGCGCAGTTCCTCAAACCCTGGTAGTATTTGAGTACGGTTTTTCGACTCGTATCCTGCTGGAAGATAGTAGAGAAACATTGGTTGATACTTAACACAGGGAATGCGGTTGAAATGATGATTAGTTTTGAGGACATGGACATGGGCATGAGCCGAGACTCTGAATAAAGAAGGGATAACGGGTGGAGGTAGTAAATATCAGGCCGGGGATGAAAATCAGTTTCTTCACTGGTGCTTTGAACCAAAGGTCAGAAATGAAGTGGGTTATCTTTCAAATTCTGGTCAAGTCCCTCGGCCGGAATTTTGATTGGATCCCTGAGCTTAAGGTCACGTTTCACTGCGGAAAAAATCATAGACGCGCCGTGTTTGCTTTAGATTCTGCTTAGCATTGAGTAATATACGTAGTACATCATAGCACGCTAGAACCTATTCCTCCACATCCATCTGACTGTTGTAGATCATTTATTTGTTGGCATCATCGAAGATGTAGGTGAGGTGGCAACGTCCACAGTATTGACGGTCGTGCATGGCAGCCATGAAAACACCGGCACCACACTGGAGAAGAGTAAGCACTGTTTCGAAAACTTGAATCCTAAATGAATAACTCACGTCTGGGGTTGGGCACTCTCTGCGGAGACGCTCGATCTTTCCATCACCATCAACCTTGTAGTACTTCAATACAGCGAGCTTGGTCTTCTTGCGCTTGTGCTTGATCTTCTTTGGGGTGGTATAGACCTTCTTCTTGCGCTTCTTACCACCACCACGGAGACGCAACACCAAGTGAAGGGTGGACTCCTTTTGGATGTTGTAGTCGGAAAGAGTACGGCCATCCTCAAGTTGCTTTCCAGCGAAGATCAATCGCTGTTGGTCGGGTGGGATTCCCTCCTTGTCCTGGATCTTGGACTTGACATTGTCGATGGTGTCCGAAGACTCAACCTCGAGGGTGATGGTTTTGCCCGTAAGGGTCTTGACGAAGATCTGCATGACTGCCTTTTGAAGTATGTTAGATTTTTGTCATAATTTCAATTTGCGACCTCGAATTCAAAAGTATGGCAACGTACCTGGACAATTGTTCGAATTGTCTTCCTAAGTGGTCGTGCTGAATTCGAAAGGAAGAAATCAAGATAATCGATAACCAATGTCAAAAATCTGGGTGTGCGCTAAAAGTTTTAGTTCCGCGCTAGGGTTCTCGCTTACAGATCACACAACTGGAATATTCAAGATTGTTGACGTTGACATCCGGAATTCTAATCAACGACAATCGCCAATCCAATAACCAAAGATTTGAATAACTCGCCAATTCAGTAAGTTTGCAAATACGTTTGAGTCGATCTGTTGACAAAATTAACAAAACTTTTCAGAATCCGCAAAAATGGTCAAGAAGCGCGCGTCCAAGTACGATTTCCCAAACTCCTAGCCCTTACTCGACGCCCCCAAAAGATATTGCTACTGCAATTATCCAGCGATATGAAGTATATTTGGGATCGGTAGGCTGATTGATTATATAGCGGACGTAACAAGAAGGGTCGTGGTCACGTCAAGCCCATCAGATGCTCCAACTGCTCTCGATGCACACCCAAGGACAAGGCGATAAAGAGATTCACCATCCGCAACATGGTTGAGTCCGCTGCCATTCGTATGTTTTGAATATCCCCAACATTTTCAGCAAGTCCTCAAGAGAGATGGGTCACAACGAGATCTGGAAGGAGGAGCAACTTTGGTTTTCGGGGGAAAATATGCGCTAATGCGGTTCTCTTCACAGGTGATATCTCAGAGGCATCTGTCTTCTCTGAGTACACAGTTCCCAAGATGTACCTCAAATTGCAATACTGCGTCTCTTGCGCCATTCACGGCAAGATTGTCCGGTATGTTAATGCTATGAGATGAATCCTTGGTCGAACCGATATATCTATGGATAGATATATCTAGTAAGTTAGACCCCACAAGAACATATGTGCTGATTTTCTTCTTCACAGAGTTCGATCCCGTGTTGGAAGACGCAACCGTCTCCCACCCCCCCGTGTCAGATACAACAAGGACGGAAAGAAGGTCAACCCAAACCAAGCCGCTGCTAAGGCTTAGAGTGCTTTTGGTTGGGAATGAGGAGTTAATGACTGGTTTTCGGGATGCATTTCGTCTTAGCCAGCTTTCAATGTACAAGCATTGCTTAGACAAATATGACCTCATTGACTGATGATACCAATCTCAATTCTTGAATCAACAAATTGTGATGTTTGCGTTGAATGCCGTAATGCGGTAATGCGGTAAGGTCTTCAGTTGCAGTATCTCTGCATATCTTCTATTGTTATTATAGTGATCGTTGTATCGCGCATCTATGAAACGATGAAGTTTTGTTCGATATTCCAGAAGAATCCAACCTCTTGCGCTGAAAGCATGCCGGCTGCCCAAATCGCGTTGAAAACCAATGGCGTACTTGCTTGGATCGCCGAATTAACATGAGAAGCCTCGCAAACAGGCAGTCCACATAGACTCACTTATTAGCTTCAAAAACGTAAAGACCAATACTTCGAGATACCAATACGCCAATACAAACAGCAGGCTATGTTCAGATTGTACTCTCCTTACAGCCAATCGACGAAACGATAACGACTATTGATACATCACTAAGCAGAAGATAGGGATCAAATGTTGGATGGTATATTGGCAGTAACTGTCCTGGGAGCAATAAGTTGATAGTTTTATTATTCATAGGGCTTGGGCGTATATCTTGATACTCAACTCGAGAATACGGCTGGCCTGTTGCTTTTGTCGAATAGTGGTAGATTGGCTAGTTCAGGAGCTTGGAAACTCACAAATCAAATGGCACATTCGGGATGCAGAATAGAAATGAATGTACAGATGTCGGTTCACACATGTCGCTCCATCGTTCTGAGAATTTCATACATTTTAACATAAAAAAAGGGCCTATTGTACGGGCAAAAGGTAAAAGCATAAAAAAAAGAGGTCCACTGCGAACAAAATACAGTAGCAGACCAGAGCAACCCATTAGCTCCGAAAGACCAGAAAAATTTAGTTGTCGTAAACCACCGCCCAACACCACAACCGCACCCAATGTATTTTAGTCATTTATGCATTTGCCTTGGCCATTGTGTTCAAAGCACTTCCGTTCTTGAACCATTCGATTTGCGGAGCGTTGAAAGTGTGAGCGAGCTTGATGTCGAATGTCTCGCCGGACTTGGGGTGAACTCTGAGGGTCATTGGCTTGCCAACGGCGATCTCAGTGCACAGAAGGTCGACCTAAAGGCAAGGAAGATTAGCTTTGTATTAGGATATTGGTTTGGGTTTCATACCTTGTCATATGGATCGATCTTGTCATAGTCCTCTGGGTTAATGAAAGTCAAAGGAAGCATTCCTTGCTTCTTCAAATTGGTCTCGTGAATACGGGCGAAAGACTTGGTGATGATGGCAAGACCTCCAAGATGTCTTGGCTCAAGAGCAGCGTGCTCTCTTGAACTTCCCTCGCCGTAATTCCAGTCACCGATAACAACCCACTTGATACCCTTCTTCTTGTAGTCTCTGGCGGTAGCTGGAACGGCATCGAATTCACCAGTGGTAAAGTTCTTGACCTTGTTAGCCTCGCCGTTTGCGCTGTTGATGGCACCAATCAACATGTTGTTGGAGATGTTGTCCAAATGACCACGGTACTTGAGCCATGGACCAGCCATGGAGATATGATCGGTAGTAGTCTTTCCCTTAGCCTTGATCAAAATTGGCATGTCCAAAGCATCCTTTCCATCCCAAGCCTTGAATGGTTCGAGAAGTTGAAGACGGTCACTGGTTGGTGAAACGGCAACACTGACTGAAGCACGCTCGGCAGGTGGTGCTTGGTAAGTGTCTTGTCCTGGATCATATCCTCTTGTTGGCAATCCATCACCGGTGGGTGGGGATAACTTGAATTCCTTTCCATTCTTATCCTTCAAACTATCAGTAAGAGGGTTGAAGTGAAGGGAACCGGCGATAGTCATAGCAACTACGAGATCAGGTGAGGCGACGAAAGAGTGAGTGGCCGGGTTGGCATCATTACGTCCAGTGAAGTTACGGTTGTAGGATGAAATGATGGAGTTGGCTTCTCCCTTCTTAACATCTTTACGATCCCATTGTCCTTTTTGGAAGTCAGCAACAGCTCATGAAAGTAAAACCACAAGGGTGTCGAAGGGTATTCCATAATGAAGCATTTCAAATGTTCAAGTCATTGTGGCCCGATCAATTTTTGCTCTCAGTTAGAGTAAAATATCAATCGCTCTCCCAATAGAGCATTTCGGCGTCACAATTGATCTTCACAATTGAAAATAGCTCTGATGTAGAAGGAAATTCAATGTGGGATTACTAGTCCCACAGCACCTTCCAATTTTTAGAGCGTTATGAGCAATTGAAAGAGGCGCTCCACATGAGAGTAATACAATGACTCTCCAAACAGAGCACTTCAACGCCCAAACTCATATTGACACCTCAAAAGGCACTTCGAGTGGGGAAAAATGGGGAGGAAAAGAAAGGGGTACTAACCGATACATGGGCCACATGCGTTAGCCTGGCAGGATGTCAGCATATTGTTTCTCGGTGTAAAGGAATAAAGAAATAACACTCACAAGTACCATGCCTCCAAAGTCTTCAAAGGTTTTCAATTGACCATCACGCTCAATAGTAGCACGAATTTGCTCGGAACCTGGAGTAACAGTGAAGAGAGACTTTGCCTTGACACCGTGATCCATGGCATCACGAGCAATAGAAGCAGCACGAGACATATCCTCATATGAGGAGTTTGTGCAAGAACCAATAAGTCCGACCTTCAATTCCTCGGGCCAGTTATTAGCCTTGACAGCCTCGCTGAACTTAGAGATAGGAGTGGCAAGATCTGGAGTGAATGGTCCATTGATGTGTGGCTCGAGCTCAGAAAGATTGATCTCAATCAACTCATCGTATTGTGCACCTTCATCCGCTCTGAGTTCCTTGGCGTATGTGCGAGCAAAGTCTCCAATCTCGGTACGCTTGGTAGCAGCAAGATAATCGTACATGCGGTCGTTGAATGGGAAGAGAGAGGTTGTGGCACCAATTTCAGCTCCTATTAACAAAAGTTAGAACAAGAAAACGGATGGCAAGGTGGAAGTAGGCATACCCATGTTCGCGACAGTTCCCATTCCCGTCGATGAGATGGTCTCGGTACCTGGACCGAAGTATTCAACAATAGCACCAGTTCCACCCTTAACAGTCAAGATACCAGCAACCTTGAGGATAATATCCTTTGGAGTAGCCCAGCCAGAGAGTTGGCCAGTAAGCTTAACACCGATAACCTTTGGTGCCTTCAACTCCCAAGGGAGGTTGGCCATGACATCAACAGCATCAGCTCCACCAACACCAATAGCGCACATTCCGAGACCACCAGCATTTGGGGTGTGCGAATCAGTACCGATGAGAAGACCACCTGGGAAAGCGTAGTTCTCGAGGAGAATTTGATGGATGATACCCGAACCTGGCTTCCAGAAACCAATGTTGTATTTTGCGCAAGAAGTAGAAAGGAAATCATAGACTTCCTTGTTGATATCAATAGCCCGAGTAAGATCCTTAGCACCTCCAATTTGTGCCTCGATCAAGTGATCACAGTGTACGGTGGTAGGGTTCGCGACGGAAGGCATACCGGCGGACATGAATTGCAAGATGGCCATTTGAGCCGTGGCATCTTGACAGGCAACTCTGTCCGGTCGGAGTTTAAGGTATGAGACACCACGTTCAATTTCTTGACCATGAGGATCATCCAAATGAGAGTAGAGAATCTTCTCAGCGTATGCCAAAGGACGGTTTAATCTTTGCCGAACAATTGAGAGGTTCTCGGACATCTTCTTGTAGTTGATGAAGTTGTTCTTCTCATGGATATTTTGCCTAACTTGTTTATCAAGCGGGGAATCACCAACAGTGGCCATTGTGCGAATGCCCATGCCGGTGAAAGCTCGCCGCTGGGCGGCAGCGAGAACCTGTCTTGATGCCAACATTGTGAGAGAAGTTGGGAAGGAAAGGTAAAAGAGGGGGAGGGAGAAAAAAAGGTGTTTGGGTTGAGAGGTGGGTTGCCTATATTATATTTATTCCAACAACTGAATAGTGGGAGGGCAGAAACTTGACTTGGACAACCGAAGCTTGGAGCCGCGGAGTATCTTCAAGCTTTGACCAGGACCGTCGGATCCAATCAAAAGTGAGGTATTATATTTCCAAAACGAGGGAAAAGATGAAAAAAAAGGTAAGATAAATGCACAACGATGTAATCTGTCGTAAGGTTCGACCCAGTTATTATCTAGGCAACGAATGATAGAGTAGAGTGGATATCGGGAAGGTCCAATATACTGTTGTATATAAATAGCGCTCGCTATATATAAATTGTAAATTATAGATTATAGATTATATATTGTGATAGATGAACATTCCAACTGTTCCAGTCTTCTTCTTTCGTGTGATACTCGTACACTTTGGATCCTACATTGCTCGTTCAAAGTGAAGTCTGCCTTTGTTTGCGGTTACAGTGCTGTCTTTCATTTTCAGATGTGAATTTTTTGCAGGTCTGCGGGTCGAGAAGTGGATCCAATTTATCCGCAAATTCCACTTGTCCGCGAAACGGGTCCGGGACAATGCGAGATCGGACTTTGATTCCGATCATGTGATGCTCATTATCTATCATACTATAATCCCTCCCGTCTTAGCCGTCCAGTTTTCGAAGCAACCGTTGGACACATGCCAAAAATTTAATTGGTTCTTCAAAGTGGATATTCGATTCCCTACTAATGACTAGCTTACCCTACCATGCAATTTATTTTTTTTCATGGATGGGGTAAAAATTTCCCCGTAAATTTTCAAAATTCCAAATTCCAAATTCCAACCTAATCCAAAAAAACCAACAACCACCGAACCCTACTCTACATCGACATTTCCTTCTACAGTACAACAATTACAGACACCAAATCTCAATCGATCTCACGAACCAAAATATCAGCAAGTACAGTACAATTCGAAAAGTCAAAATGGGAATTCCTCAGAAATCAACCAAAACCAAGACAAGGAGAAGATTGAGGTACGTGGAATGGAGATTATCAAGTGATGATTATTTTGTGCACAAAACTAACCCGTTTGCGTTACAGAGATCTCGACCAAATCTCTGCGGATATTCGTTCTCCCAAACATCTCGCACAGCATAAGAATTCCAAGGCCGCGGAGGATTTGCCAGGTTTGGGAAAGTGGTATTGCATTCAGTGTGCGAATTGGTACGAATCAGAGAATAGCCTGGTGTCGCATCTTAAAGGAAAACCCCATAAGAGAAGGTATGCACGGAAACCAGAGAGAACAACTCGTGCGATATTGTGCTAATTGGTGTCGTTCTACAGGGTCAAAGCATTGAAGGAAGGGCCATATACACAAAGAGACGCCGAGGCAGCTATAGGACAGGGCCCTGCAGATAATGGCACCAGAAACAAGGCTCTAAACGTAGAGGTAGAGATGGAAAACTCGGGATTTCTTGACGATCAAGAAACCTGAGCACGGGTATTGTGTTCCCTGACATGGAGTAACCATAGAGGGGGTTATCAAAGTTCAGTCCATCGTGGCTACTACAAAATCTATGGCGGGGGGTATCATGGTGGGGGAGTTGTGAGCCCAATTTCCACCTCATCTTACACCACGGCCTCGACCTCTTGCAAGACCGCTTGCTCTACCGCCACGTCCACCACGCGGAACGGGAATACCTCTGCCAGATGAACCAGAACCACCAGAAGATCCACCTCGGCTAGAAGAGCCTGTTGTTCGTGATGCTGCTGGGGCTGTAAATCTTGGAGTTGCTTTAGAGGATGTTGTTGGATTATCAACGAAGGAGGTATCAGTGGTCCTGGAGAGATCAATGAGCCATGAACCATAGTAGCAAATAATATGTTACTTACAAGAATGTTGTTTCCCCATCAATTTCACCGCGAAACCTTTCTGAATTTGTTGAACGACCTGCCAAACTATTAGTATATTCTAGGGTGCATAGCCACCAACCAGACTAACCTAAATGCTCCTCTTGCTCCTGTGCTCTCCTAAATGAATCCGGAATAGGCGCCTATCCATACAATTAGCCCAAATCCCAAGTAACTCAGTACGAGGTTAACTCACCTCCGGAAAATCCACACAAAAAGCATTCATGTTCAAGCCGTAAAGAAAACTTGCAAAGTTCTCACTAAACCTAGCCAAGCTTTGATGCATCAACTGCAGGTTCGCAAAGTTCGTCTCCAGATCCGCCATGGAATCCGACAGCTCCGCAAAGAGCGGCTCAAATGCCTCTAGCGGAGCACTGGCGTACCCGCTCGTACTCTTTCTCGCAGAATCGCGGAGAGATGAGCGCGAGGAGGGGCGCAGGGGGGTATTTGGACGTGAGGGCGGATTTCGAGGGGCGGAGTGCGAGCGCTTGGTACTGGGGTGGCCGGAGAGGGGGGTTGTGGTGGCCATTGTTGCCGTTGCTGGGGGTTTTGGGATGATGATGATGGATACGAGCAGACGCTGGGTAAGTTGTTTTGTTTTGGTTGTTGAGGTCAGATAAGGTAAGGTAAGGGTGTCTCGCCCAAGGTACTTCGTAATGTGCTGCGGATCACAATTAACAACCTAATTGACGCGCACTGCGGTCTGCAGGCAACTTAAAAAGGTGATCGCGGATGCGGATGCGGATGTGATGCTACAATAATGAATGTACTGTTGTGAAACACAGCTCTGAAACTTTGTCTGATGGCAGTAAGAGATGGCCAAGTAATTCGTACTCGAGTAGTGATGCCATATGCTAACCCACCAAATGATCAGTCAATATCCTGCCGTTAAAATAAGACGCTTTCTTCGTTTTACCCCGCTGCGCACCTACATTTTTAACTACCCATGTTGTGCATGACACGATATATAAGTTTACTGTAAAGTCTGTAAAAATACTTTCTTAATGATGACTGCGTTTCTCTTTCTATATATACCGAATACGAGTAGACTACAACAGTACCGGCAACACTCCTCGTCTGTCTGATCCGCTTGGAAAAGGAAATTTGGATTATATAGGATCCATATGTCCGTCTAAACGATAATACATAAATATAAAAGATATACAGTAATCCCGCCTTCCGCCTTCCGCTCCCCGCTTGAGGTTATATCTAATTTCCGTAATCCTTCCAAATAGGTAAGACAACCACTTGGTCGATGTTCATTACTGCACTCGTACTACCTTGGTACTTCGTAGGAATTGATGGAAGACATATGAGAGCCGAAAGGATTAGGAATATATATGCACATGTTATACCGAGTAATTATTGTCTAATAAGGTTATACCAAGGCAAGTACGACGTAGGAAGGAAGGCTGTGTATAATACGAAGATCTCAAGAATATCTAACAAACCCATAACCAACAACACCACAACTTGACCGGATACGAATTTGATTTTCAGGTGCTCAACCCAACAGTGAGTGACTCAAGAATCAAGAGGCGACTCAAGAGGTTCAAGGTCTATATATACATACATATATATATATCAAGCCTTGGAGTTCTCCGCCCTTTCTTAACCCCTCCTCCAACAGCTCCCTCCATCCATCCTACCTGACTCTGCAGGATTCAAGTCAGAAACATTCAACTTGTACTGAGGTGTATATCTTCTCATCTTTTCCATGAAAAGATCAATTGGAGTAACTGGCGACCTTATTTATCAATATACTCAGCATTCACTCTCCATACCCAGCACATTACTGTTACCTCGAAATCATAACCGTGGGGGTGTCGTTAGATCTTTTCATAGAATTGATTCATTTGCGCCTCTTCGTCGCAACTATTCTAAATTCCACTCAGACCTCTTCAGAGTCCAAGGATTGAATGAATCGACGGAGCGCACATCTCTACTTCCCAACTGCGCTTTGAGAAGGTCGAGCGTTATAACTTATACCTGTAATCGAAGCTTGTCCTCCTCGTCACCCAACCACCCTAAAAAGCGCAATACTTCTCGCGAAACATCTTTACCAAGGCCTGTGCAGAGTAGCTTAGGGAACTGGGCTACTTTCTTTCTTCTCACTTGCATCAGCAGCGCATTTATCTATACCTTTCCTACAAAAGGTCAGTCGGATACACCGGAACTGCAACGAGTCGAGAAGGTCAATCTCGAGCAAGAGTATTACGAGTATTACAAAATGACAGGCGAAGCGCTTCCCGGCCGACCTGGCACATTAACTGCACACGAGGAAGAGAAATTGCGAGAATTCTGGGTAGCTACTTTACAAGTCTTTGGCGTACTTGATGCTCATGCAGATACAAACGGAACGGGTGGTGATTCGGAAGTGAGCAATGGTGTCGCAAAATCGGATACCTCGGCTTCTGAAAAACCCAAGAAAAAGAGATTCTCTGTTCTGCGCAGGAAAAATAAGGATGACGATTCCACATCTACGAAACCTTCTAGCGCTGTCTCGCGCATCTCGAATGCATCTGATGCAGATGATAAATATGGACAAACCAAGGAATTCCACGATGCATTGGCTAGTCTGCCACCGGCGTCTATTAGAGCGGCGTTCTGGAGTATGGTGAAATATGATCATCCGGATGCGCTTCTATTGCGGTTCTTGAGGGCTAGAAAATGGGATGTGGACAAGGCATTGGTTATGATGGTTTCTACCATGAGATGGAGGGCATCGGATATGCATGTCGATGACGATATTATGAAAAATGGAGAATTGGGCGCTGCTGAGGATGAAAATGGAACTGATGCCGAGAAAAAGAGACATGCAGAAGGATTCCTTATGCAAATGCGCCTGGGAAAAAGTTTCCTACATGGACAAGATAAGTATGTATATTGAAGTTTTTGTCTCGACCCAACTCTGGTCTCATGATACCCTCAAGGTTGTATCTCTAGATCATATGCTAACATGAGATCTATAGAGCCGGGAGACCAATGTGCTTCGTTCGAGCTCGCCTACACAAGCAAGGCGAGCAGTCGGAGGAGAGTCTGGAAAAATATACAGTTTTCATTATAGAATCGGCTAGGATGCTCTTGGAGTCACCGGTAGATACTGCAGTAAGAACATAATTTTCCATGTTTCTTCACTCGATATATCACAGATGTTGACTTTATGATAGTGTGTGGTGTTTGATTTGACCGGATTTTCCCTGGCGAACATGGTAAGTGAAGTTAATTTACTTTTCCAAAATACCACTAATCCCTTCATAGGACTATGCACCCGTCAAATTCATGATCAAATGCTTTGAAGCCAATTACCCAGAATGTTTAGGTGTAGTCCTAGTTCACAGAGCACCATGGGTATTCCAAGGTTCGCATCAACACTCTAGCCCCAAAGCTACGTCCACTAACCAACCCCTCCAGGTATCTGGAAGATCATCCGTGGCTGGCTCGACCCCGTCGTAGCAAGCAAAGTCCAATTCACCAACACTGTTGACGAAATGGCTGAATTCGTCCCCCGCTCCCAAATCCTCAAAGAACTCGGCGGTGAAGAAGACTGGGAGTATAAATTCATAGAACCCGTCCCAACCGAAAACGATAAGATGAAAGATACAGCGACGCGAGATAAACTTTTAAAGGAGAGGGAAGAAATTGTGGATCGATATGAAAAAGCTACGCTGGAGTGGATCAACCAAGGTATGAGTCCAGAGATCAAATCCAAGAGGACGGCTTTGGCAAAGGAATTAAGAGATGATTATTGGAAGCTGGACCCATACGTGAGGGCTAGATCACTATTTGATCGAGAGGGAGTCGTTAATCCAGGTGGGAAATTGGACTTTTATCCGAAGGTCAAGCCAGTGCAGGCGGTGACATCGGTGGCTACTCCTCCGGTCGTTCAAACGCAGGCGGATGATGTTGATTAGAGATGGTCTCGAGCAGGTTTATCATACTGTGAGAATAGGAATGAGAATGAGAATAAGATGAGTTGAAGAATACATGATAGATATTTTGGTTTGGCTGGGTTTGGCTTTGAGGTGTTTGTATGTACGCAAGCATACATATATATTGGCTCGGCTCGGTTCTCGGTAGGGAGGCAAGAAAGGTCACATGTCAAATATAGATGGATGTACGTATACGAGGGGTGGGAAGCTATGGGTGGAGGTGTAGCTGTATGTATAAGCATAAGTATAAGTCTTTTAGCTCCATCTTAGGGTCTGTCTAGCTCATCGGGGCTAGGAGTCAGGGTCACGTCTGATGGGTGATAGATGGGGTCTTTCGAATATACATAAATACTACATTTTAGATCAGCGAAGGTGCATGGGATGAGAGGATGAGATGTTTAGAATGAATGATATGAGCTTTTGCTGCGTGCTTTGTTGTCTGGATGAGAGTGATGAAAATAAACAACATAGTACTTTATGATCTTTCAATCTATTTCATCCTTTTATATCAATGTCATCTCATCGCATTGTCATCACTGGTCATCCAAACTTAAACTACCTGCTAAACTGCCTGCAGTGAGCGTCCTTGCAATCTTGGGGTCGAAACTTCGAGGATTAATTGCAAGGTCTGTTTCATCTGCTCCCTGATTTCCTAACTCCTTAACTCGCTCCTCATGTTGCATCTCGCACATCTACATCTACATCCTTGTTTTAATCTCGGCGAATAAAGCTTTTAATTTGTCCATGTCGGTTTTTTGTTGCGGCCAGCCAATGCTCATCCCTTCTCCGGTGGAGGGCTTGGGAATCTAAAAGGAGGGAGGAGGGGGGTTAGTTTTGGAGTGGGGTTTAGAGGGAGAAGGGATTTGGGGACGGGGATGGGTCAAAGAGGAGGGAGGTGCGTAGACAAACCATATGGAAATGTACCTAGAGGCGGGAAGAGGAAGGGTTAGTGATTGTATTTCATGAGGGAAACCGTACAGATGAAGGAATAGGGTGGGGAAAGAAGAAGAAGAAAGAAAAAAACATACATGATCAACCTCCTGATGCGCAATCCGTCCATTGTTCTGCAAAACATTGTAATTCTCGGCTCCACTTGCGACGACAAGTTTCTTTACTACAGGCTATTTGAATGCGTCAGTATATCTCTAAAAATATCGAGTTCCTGCTAATCTGGAGTGTCTATGTGATGCGATACGGAGGAGAATGTAGTGATGGCGGATTGGTTAATCTCGGGAAGAGATATCAAGAAGATAAGGAGAAGGGAGTGGGAATGAGGAGGAAATGATTTGGGGAGGGAATGAGGAGGAAATGATTTGGGGAGGGAATGAGGAGGAAATGATTTGGGGAGGGAATGAGGAGGAAACGATTTGGGGAAGGAAAGAGAGGGCCAAATACCAAAATCTCCTCCAATTGATCATCCGGAATATCGACCAATTTCTCGCCGTGGAATTTAGGAATTACGAGCTATATATGCCATGGAAATGTTAGCGTTGTACTTTATTGATATATACATGCATTCGCACCCCTCCCGCATAGCCCAATCGCCTCTGAATAGCTTCATTCGCAGAGCGAAGGAAAGGGATGAATTGAAGGAATTGTTGAAGAGAAGATAGATGGCATATGGCATATGGCATAAAACAAACAGATACTAACAGCATGGCCCCTCGACAATGGATTGATATCCAAAAATGCCAGTACTTTTTCCGATTCGTAGAGTTTGAAAGAGGGGATATCTCCTATTGCAAGAGGGGTTATCTTCAGCTTCAACCTGGGTTCGTGTGAACTGGTACTTGGGGTGAGGGGAGAACAAACCTTTGATGATCTTGCAGAAGATACATGCTGCTTGGGAGGCCATCGTATATTGTGGTTTCAGAGGAAAGAGGAAAGAGGAAGATGGATTGACGGTATGTTATGTTTTGCGTTGTCTTATATGATTGAAAGCGGTCGAGGATCTAAACATCTAAACAACGCGGGGTTCAACATAGCTATCTCCCCGAATAATACCCGGTCCCGACCATACCCATCTCCCACAAAAAGTCCAAGCTTCCCCTTGCCCGCTCGCCCACCAGCATCACCTGATCCAAAGGTATATATATTTTAAATTGTGGGTTTACATCTCGGAGTGGGACAAGCTAGCTCAGAATTCATTTCTTGCCTTTTACCAGAGATGACCGTGGCTCATGCCCAAAATACTCCATTCACCCAATCTTTGTACCACACCGTCTGATTATTCAGAACCATTTATTTTTGCATTTATGGACGTCGTTTCAGTGTTTTGGGTTGAAGTGCTTATTTTTGGGGATGGATGCACAAGCGAGGTTTTTGTGGGGGTGCACCAGGTGGTTTGGAGTGGAGGGCTGGTTGTATTTTGATATGTGCGTAGAGTACTCAAGAATGCTTATTAATCCATTATGTGTTGACCATTGACATCGTCTCCGTCTCCGTCTCCGTCTCCGTCTTCATCTCTTCATCCAATCAGTCTCCCTGTTCCGGTTCTGAACCTTACTTACCAACTGCAGCCCTACCAACACCACATACGAGTACAGTACATCCAAAGCAATCCAAACCCATCACCACAAACCTGGTGCCCCCCATACGATACAACACAACACAGCACAACACAACAAAACACAATACAATACCAAAAAAAGACTCCTCTTCAATTAAAGCATGACTACGTATACTTCCACTCCACTCTTCGGCGGCGCCCTCATAGTCGATCTTCCCTCTACATTCGCCGACGTCAGGTAAGAAGGAAAAACAACCCTGCCCCACTTCATCTCATGACGAAAACTCAAAATCATCCTCATCCTCATCGTCATCGTCATCGTCAACCAACAACTAACAATCCACACAGTACAATAAGACAAGTTCCCGACCACCAAGAAGTTTACTTGGATAAAGATGGTTTCACCAGCATTATCTTTGACATCACAGAGCGAGTTGGTGCTGCAGGATCTAGTCCCGCGACCGACGGAGCGGCGATGACGACCCATTTGGAAGATATCGTTGATTCGGATCTGGATACGGTGAAGGTATGGTCGATTACCGATACCAAATTCTCTAAATTGCCGTAAGAATCTTCATTTATTTCTCCCACAGTTCCCTCTTCCGGTCGCCCCATCAATTCACGCTCATCCCGCCATCATCACGATCACGTGTCAAGATACCACCTCAACCTGAATGCTGACAACCCCCAAAGAGAAGACACGCCAGCTTACACGCTTGTCGCCACGCAAACACCACCACTTGATCCCAACTCCCGTGCTTCAGCTCCAGACTTTACGGCGATAGTGCTCAACCTGATCCGTTTGGAGCGCGAGAGCACGGATATTTTGGTGACGATAAACGTACCACATATCAAAGGCGAGTATTCGGCCGATGATGTAGATTTGCAATTTGGCAAACAGGGAAAGTTGATTGAGAATGCGGTGGAGCATGCCGCGAAGATTTGGGAGACATTTAAGATTAAGGATTGGGGTCTTTTTGACGAGGTTTAGATGATTTGGGGGTGGGATGAGAGGGACATGGAAAGGGATTTTGGGCATCTGATGGGTGGGGATAGAATGCAATGGGGGGAATGGTATAGCGATTGATCATTGATTCGGGCAGGGGGTGGGGATTTTCAGTGAACATGTTGCAAGGGTAGTTTTTCATATTTCCATTTGCTTCGTCAGGATAGGGCAACGGTGATCTGCCACATGAGCGTTCTTTGATATGATCGGCAAGGTTTTTCACGAGGTAGTTTAGCAGATCCTCAAAGGCTCAATCATATTTCCAAACCTTTCAAGGTGTGGTCAAATCCAGAAAGTCAAGCTTTCTCGAAACAACTTCCAGCTCTCCATCATCAGGCGTACCCTCCTTCAAATCCACTCCCTCCCCAGCTTTGGCAGCCTTGCTCGCTTTGTATTCTTGGTACCTCTTCCCCACCAATCCCATGATATCCTTCTGTGGACTGCCCGGATTCTCCTCCCGAATCTTCTTCATATTCTCCTTCACAAAAACCTGATACTCATTCTCCCCCTTCCCGGCCGCCTTCCCCCTCGGCACCGGTTTAATTTGTGCCAAGACCCCTTTGCACGCACCGCAGCGATGTCTCTGCACATCAATACTCTTCGAATGCCGTTGAAACAGCGTGCCGCATCCGAGCTGCGTACATTCCCAGACATACTTATAGTCAATCTCATAGCTGTGTTTCGTCGTGACTTCGATGCCACGATGCCCGAATTCGGCCGAACATTTCGAAGCCCATGCTTTGAATTCCTTGCCGTGAGGATTGGTTTTGATATTGGAGACCATGAAATTGGCCAGGTGACAGAATTCATGCGCGAGAACGTTGAGGAGTCGATTCTCGTCATCGATGACCTTTTCCGCCAGTTCGATCGAGGCATAGTGGCGGTATGTGGTGGGGATTGGTTGGGAATCTATACTCAAGGGGGGCGGCTTGACGCTCTCGCGTCTCCAGTTCGCGCGTCCGGCGGTGGTGTTGAGTTTTTTGGACCAGATTATTTGGACGCCTCCGGTAGAAGCGGAGAGTTGGGCTATACGACCGGATGTTATCTTGGCGTCGAGTTCAGCGAGGAAATCGGATGCGATGGTGTGTTTTGCTGTGGCGAAGGCTTTCTTGGACTCCTTGTTGAGGCGGGGCGGCTTGGCGGGACTGGACTTTAGAAGAGTGCCCCCGGAAGTGGATGGAGGTTGGAGTTTGGGCTTAGAAATGGGTTGGAGGGTTTTCATTGGGGAATATTGATCATTCCAATCGTTGACAAGATCCTGTGACCAGAAACTATCCATACTTGGACGGTGTGGGGTGGATGGTATACGTGGTAGCTTTTTGGGAGATGCGAGCCCTCGAGGTTTGAGTTCTGGGCTTCCTGGAGGAGTTGAGAGTCTAACTTCCTTGGATACTTTTCTTGGGGACGGAAAGCTTTTTTGTTAGCATATCTATCTACATTATCCTGGGTCTATATACTTACAATCGTAAAATGGCTCCATTGTCATCGAAACTAGAAGATGTTCCTGGTCGAACCTCGACTTTCTCGGTTCTTTTTGGTGGTTTGAGCTGAGGTGGTTTGATATCGGGTATCTCCTTGTCCTTAATCGAAGTCTTACCTAGAAGCCGGCGCAGAACTTCTTCTTCTGTGTCAGTATCACTGGACTCTAGCACTGTCCTGCGACCTCTAACCAGCTTCCGGGTTGGTTTTGGTGGTGTTTTGAAAACATCAGAATCGTCATCATCAACAATAAAATCCGATAGGTCATCCGAGTCATCATCATCATCATCATCATCATCTTCTTCTTCTTCTTCTTCTTCTTCTTCTTCTTCTTCTTCTTCTTCTTCTTCTTCTTCTTCTTCTTCTTCTTCTTCTTCTTCTTCTTCTTCTTCTTCGTCTTCTTCTTCCTCCTCCTCCTCCTCCTCCTCCTCCTCCTCATCTGATATCCTGGGCTTCCGAGTCGTCTGTTTTCGCTCCTCGTTCCAATCCGGTATCCTAGGTTTCCGTACGGTTATTTTTCGCTTTGGCTCTTGCTCCAACACCTTTGGCATCGGAGCAGCCGAGTTTGAAGCTGATGCTTTCCTAGGCTCTACACTCGATATTTTCGTACTCGAGCTGAATGGTTTCAAGAGTGGATTATCCGAGTTTTGCTTCAACATGCGCTTCCTAGCTTTAGGTTTTGCATTCTCATAGCCATCTAGCTCATCGCTCTCCAACTCGTTAACATTCGAGCCCATCAGTCCTTTCTCCTTTCTTGAATTGCCTTTCGCTGGCTCAATGGCTTTCCTTGTTGCTTCTCCAGATACTTTTCGTGACGTCGTCGATGTTTTGGTTGTTTTTGCTCCCACCTTCCCTCGAATCACTCCATTTACATCCGGGAATTCCTCATCACTACTATAAACCACAAGTCTCGCCATAATATTTACTTTAATGATAAATTTGTATAAAATATGCCCGCGATTTGAATCTCAAAACGAATGTCGGTATCAGTTATCGTCTGTTTTTTCCCCCGAGGTTGTGACTTTATGTTGGCTCAGCAACGACATGCTAAATAAAGTGGGTTCATGTTTAGCACCCTGCTTTGGGGAACAATAGAGCTGTTTTGATGCTACTCGAGTAGTAGCTTGGAAGTGATCAACTTTTTTTTGTGATTGCTGAAAATAATATTATGATTGATCTCAATCTAGTCTTACATTAATATATCGGAAAAGAAATACTGGTATAGATTGTAGAGATGAAGGAGATATAGACAGTTGGGCTTATTTTAAAATATAAATATATACTTATAAAATATAAGTGTTCAATTATATGCATGAATTACTCGTATAATAACTAATATCTTTCTAGTATAAAAGAAAAGTAAAAATAGAGGGTCTTCAATGCTAAGGCTGTGTGTACCATTGTTGTTGAGAGTGAAAGCTGCAGTTGATATTGTATCCAGTTTCTACTCGTGACAACTTCTGCTACAAGCAGGTAGATATTAACATTACAATACTTTTTCAACAAACTTGGTATCCTGCTTGCTGGAAACACTGGAAATAAGTCTGGTGATTCGTAGAGTTATTCCTCATCCTCTGGATCCATTCCCTCTAATTCATCCTTCCCACCATCGGACTTTTGCTCCTGCTTCCTCCACAACCCAGCCAGAAACTCGCCCGTGCTTGCCTCTTCAATAGATTTGTCTTCTCTTTTCTTCAAAAATCTAGGAAACCTCAAGCTCAACCCCTTCTCATCACTCACAAGACCAATTGCTGCTCTATACACCGGGCTAATTGTCACATCCGCATAAGCCATCTCCCAAACCTCCTGCGGTTCGAACCACACATCAGGGTTACCTCCTCGATAATGGACAAAATTTGGTTTTGCTCCAAGCACATGCTTACCCCCTTCGGCGTAAAATTCTTTGTTGGCCTTATAGAATGTATCACTAAATCCTGAAATACACTTGCACACGGCTTCCAGCGTGCCAGTTTCATCGTTGCGAACTGCGAGGAGAATTGGCGACCAAAATTTTGCCTTGCGTCCCTGGCCATGCCATGCAGCGACGGGTATCAAATCAAGTGTATCAAATGAGGCACTATAGTCTTTCTTCACTTTCAACCAAGATTCCAGTCGTTTGTCGGGTTCGTAAGTAGCTAGTAGAGCTTTGCGGCGTGTTTTCCTTTCAGGTTCTTTGTCTGTAGGTTTCTTCTTCCCTTTGGATTGTTTCTGGGGCGTCCGGGGTAAAGAAGTCTCGATTTCCCCTGGCAGTCCATCGGACTCAGGTAGTGTGGCGCTAGGTAAATTATCTAGAATCTTCACCATGATTCCTTCACACTTTCGCTCCGTCGCACTTTTGAAGAATTCTAAGATAACCTCTGAATCCTGAGAAGTAGCATCGATACTCTTTACCCATGTGAACTGGTTCGGTACCTCAATGAATAAACCTCGAAGAAGTTCTCGTCTTTCCCTAAAAGTTCGATTGAGAAGTGATTCTCCATTCAAGTACATCAAATCGAAAGAGAAGAGACACACATCAATGGTGACACTTCCAATCGCCACATCTTTTCTCGCTCGGCTTGCTAGTGATTGAAAAGGTTTCAGATCACCAGATTCCCGATCTACAGAAACAACCTCCCCTTCCATGATGAAACTGTTGACTCCTTCCCTACGTATCTTTGGTATTAAAGCCACCAGATCAGGATATTTGTCGGTCATGAGTTCCAGATGCCTTGAAAAGATTGATACTTTCCCGTTATCGTCACAATGAACTTGAGCTCGTTGTCCATCATATTTATACTCGCAACTGAAATCTCTATCTTGAAGTTTAGTAAGCATTTCTGCAAGATCTCTAGTGATACTTCCTAACATAGGGCGTAATGGAATATGTAAAGTTAAGCCGCATCTAATCAATAGCTCATCACAGATCCCAATCTCAAGTAAAACAGGTATCAGATCACTGTAGTTGGGCCTCTTAGCAAAGCATGCTTTCACTATTTCTTCACCCTTTGACCACACCTCAGCCAAAGCTTCTTTCTTGAGCTTTGCCAGTTCCTGTGGTGACTTGAGAGGAAAGTCTGCTCCCAATGGCCTAGATAGCTGGAAAGCCCGAGATAAAGCAATCAACATTGTAATTTTCACGGCACCAATACGAAGCTAATAGACAAGTTAGTTCGCGCCGGATATGGGAATTGAGAACTCGCGTATATCATCGTACGTAGAGTCAAGGTATGTTGCAAAGGATTAGAATAATCACTCACATGTTGGCAGAGGGTCCTGACAACATATCTCGACTCTTCTGCTCCCCTGGCATCTTGCAATAACCGATCAACAACTCGTTGTTTGATCTCGCTACTACCAGTCCCTTGAGTCTTAGCTATTTTAACTAGAGATTGGTATACCCCCTTTATTGTTAATGGCTTCGGCTTTTTTAAAGTAAAACTTTGTCTTTTCTTGGCCTCAAAAGCAACGTCACCAGCATCACCATGCTTGTCATATAAAGTCTTCAATGACCTGGCGTCCAATCCACACACATTTTTCAGTGCTTTCGAAATGGCAGAGCCTCCCAGACCCAACTCGAGGGATATATATGGCGGTGAGATCGCGTTCGTCGCAAGCCAAACCTATGTGGAGAATTAGTGTAAGTGGAACATGTACCATGTAAAATAATGCGCAGAGATTTAAAGGTATATGATATGAGCCAATAAGAATGTTTATGTTTTAATTTGTAACAGTCTCGTAAGAATGGCTTAAACGTACAGTAGATAGAAGAGAATCCGGATCACCTTCGATGATGACCCTCAATAAATTGACAAGGGTATCTACTATCTTGATCCGGCTCTGAGTACTGTTCACAAGCACAAAACATCTTGTGAGGAGAGCATAAGAAGCATCACCTCCTCCTGCAGCCCAATGTTTTTGAAGATCAAACACATATTTTGAAGGTTCGAAGGTTAAAGGGCTTTCATCAAATGGTATGTTTGACGAAATAACATCTTCCGATGTGCCAGCGGATTGCAGTGAAAGTGTGATCTTGCTGGTATCTGGTTTGACTGACTGTAGGGTTGGCTGGTCGGGAACGCCACCATTTGGTGCCTCTTCACTGGCAAAGCTAGGAGTAGTGACCGCAGAGCCCGAATTTCCCAGAAGTTTTCCATTGGTTTCAGCTAAAGGATCTTCCGGTACCTCTTTTGCGCCAATTGGTTCCCGATTCCATTCCTCTTGTAACTTTCTAGCCAATTGCTCGTCCGTCAATGCAGAGGAATCCACGCCGTCTGGGCTGCTTCGAGATGTACTAGCCACTGATCGAGGCGGCAACCCTTGTTCATCTTTCTTTTGCTTCCCAAAAAAGAAGTCGAGATTTCGGGAACCAGTCGACTTTGTGTCATTGTTAAGCTTCCTCCGCTTCGAAGGTGTTCCCATGATCTCAATTTGCTTCGCCACTTGCGCCGGAGATGGTAGGGTTGATTATTGTGATGTGCTTATTAGCATGTAGCATCATCTATGCACCATTGTATAGCTTTTACTGAACAGCAAAAAACACAAAATGAACACAGGAATACAAAACATCCATCATCATCCCAAAGCTTGAGGCGAATTGTGGCAACGAGAGAAAAGACGAGGCGTCGCGTAAGTAGGTAGCTAGTGTCGCGGCGATACAGGTTCGGTGACGTCTATCAATGAGGGGACCCCGCGGAAAACGGCAAGTCTAACGCGAGATCGCTAAATTTCAATGCTAGTTAACCTTAACTGAGGACAACTTTAATTGTTGTAAACGACTGAACGACTGAACGACTGAACGGCATAGATCACCAATTGAAAGCTCAACACAATTGACAACTATGTCACTGCTCCCAATAGAGCGGGAGCGTAGTCCAATGGCTTATCTGTTAGATCCAGGTACTGATATACCGGTCGGGGAGAGAAGTATTCGAGTTGAAGATTATTTGAACGACAAAATCCAAATTACAGCAGACCTGGGCAACCTATCAAGCTTATTGGATACCGTAGAGCTGAAGAAGAAGCAGCTGGATGAGCAAGTGAGTCGCAAGATATCTGTGAATCTCGTACTACTAGCTAGCTGACAAGTGCTCGTCATAGTTGAAAGATGCCAAAGCCAAACTTGCAGAGGCCAAAAGAGCCTCCGCGAACCATACCTCCTCGATGACCCAAAAAACTCAAGCCTTTGACCGACAACAGGAGGACCTACGAGTACGAATGATGATGGTTGTATCTTCAACAACTCCGGAGGAAGCAGTACAACGCTTGGAAGGACCGATGCAAAAACTACGACAGGTTGAACTGGCACAAGCATATGTCGAACTATTGAAGGACGTCGATGACATGACTAAGGAGGCCCGCAAAAACTTACCTGACAGCCCTACTGAGGCCCTGAAGCCATATGTGCGACTGAGGCAACTTGCGATGGCTTTACGAGCGGCTCAGGAGTCCACGGAGGGTGCTGGCATTCATCTCGTCTCTTATGTGGACCAGACATCGACTCAGTTATGGTCGCAAATGGTACAGATAATGGTCAAAGAATTCCAGGATGTTCTGAAAGCCTTGAACTGGCCAGACCTTGGGGTCGAGGTTTCTAGGGAATGGCAAACGTGTTTTGGGAGACTTTTGGATTTACAAGCCCCAGAAATTAGAGAAGCTCGGGAACCTCTTGTACTTCTCCCCTTTGCTGTTCTAGTCAAAGATCTTGGATTGAAATTTCGTTATCACTTCATGGGAACCACACCAACAAGTGCCAGCAGTAATGTAAGTTCCTATGATTAGTCCTTGAATACACTCTGATGAGAACAGCTCGGAGAATATTACCTGAATTGGGTCATTGATATCATAGATGCGCACGAGTCCTACCTTCGAGATAATGCTGGACCTGTTTTGGCGGCACATTTTTTGGGCAGTCCTCTGGCTGGAAACTCCCTTTACGTGGACCCTGTATCCGCTTTCATCACAGCACTCTTGCCACTAGTCAGAGAAAAAACCGATCTTGTTCTCAAGGATATCAAACACGACTCTGCGCATTTGAGTAAATTCATAAGCCAATTAATGATTTGGGATGATCGTGTCCGAAATAAGTACAAGTATGATGGTGGTAACACTGAGGTTGGCTGGGTAGGTGTGACTTGGCATGTTCTAGATAAATGGTTTGGTCCCTGGCTAGACGCCGAGGAGAGATTTGCCCGTCAGAGATATGAAGAAATAATGCAATCGCAAGATAATGGACTTATTGACTACGATAGTAATGAATCGAAGAAGACCAAAACTACCTTTGGAGCTACAAAGGTTACCGATCTCTTGAAGACTATCACAGCACAATATAAGGATCTAGGAAGAGTCTCACATAGAGTTCGATTCTTCCTCGACACTCAAATTAGCATTCTTGATAGATATCAGATTCGTCTGGCCGATTCTCTGGAAGCGTATACATCTCTCACGTCAACTGTTGGTCGTACTTTGAAGGGCTACACCAAAGAACAACAACAGTCTGTCGAGGGAATGGCAGGGCTGGTTAGTCTTTGCAAGGTTTTTGGTAGTGCAGATCATATTATCTCGACTTTGGAATCCCTCAATAATGACGCGGTTAGCATCTCTATCAATTCATACATTTCCATAATTCCAGGTACTGACAAGCGGTTAGTTTTTCGTGGAATTATATGCTCAACTGGATGAGAGAGCACAGGGTGTTCATCCGGAAAGCGCCATTGCTGGCCCTATTACATGTTCACAACTTAAATTGTCTACTTCTCTCAAGCTAGGCACGGGCGATGGATCAATTTTTGATACGACCATCCACGGCTTCAAAAAGATACGGAACAATGCCGGAGACCTTTTACAACAAGCGATAAAATATCCATTGCCAGCCGCATTTAGGCCATACCTTACTCAGGCTCAATGGACTACAGTTGGACAAGACCCTCAATCTAGTAAGTAACCCTTTTGTTGAACAATCATTTTACTGACTAGGTTTAGTAGCATATTACACCTCCTCCTTGACAATTTCAGCCGAGCTTGATCAACCTCTTCAAGTAAGTCTACTCCAATCTCATTCATTGTTTCTACAACTAACATCCCCTCCAGATGATGAAAGAGAAACTTGCATATCTCGAAAAAACCATCTCCTACCCCGCATTCATGCGAATCTGGCGTCCGGCCATCTCTGCCCTCGAAGACTTACTCTTCAATGAAGTCCTTCTGAAACAAGATTTCACAACTCTAGGCGCAGCCCGCTTCTCCCAAGATCTAAAAGGTATACAAAGTATTATTGGCGCATATCTACCATTTGAGAACTCAACTTTTATGATGGCGCGACTTACACAAGGCATTGCATTGCTGAATTTGCCAATTAAGGCTTCAGATGAAGAGAGTGTGTCGCTTTCCGAAGCGGCGGAGAAAATTTATGCGGGTAAGGAGTTCTGTGAGGAGGTTTTGGCGAAGTTACATTTGAATCTGCTAGACAATCCTAGTGCGAGACAGGTTATTCTGAGGAGAGTCGAGGCAAACGGATAGATTGATGAATAGGGAGGCGTGTATGAAAGATATGGAGTTAAGAACTATACCCGCCTTATTTTGCACCCGTTGTAGAACCTTGGTTTCTTGAAAGAGGGTTCATCTACTCGAGTATATGTATATAATTGGAACATAATTTATCCCAAAGCAGAATTGTATCACTTGAACCTCAGTCTTGAAAAGGCCCCAGGCCTCTAAATTAGAGTGTGCCCGTGAAAGTCATACAAAAGGACCTGAAGCTAGAGAGCAGCATAGACAATATATACTTGTGAAGTGTAGACACGGTCCGCGCCATTCGCCATAATGTTAAATCTGGAAGATATTATTACATTTAAACAACCGAGCCCCAATATGGCATGGCATGGCATGGCATGGCATGTATTGAAGGGAATCGAATAGTCCCCTGGGTCCAGCCCTCGACTAAATATTGCATAAAAGGCTACGACGTTCTCACTCGGCTATCAATATCATAACCTTTATACTCGTATTCAAAAATTGGTTAGCCTTAAGCCCATGATGACATTAGTTTTGTTGAGAAGTAGACCACCAGGACTGTCACATCAAGGGGCCCTAAACCTCTTAGGCAGTTTTGGTGAGTCGTGACATCATCGTCAACGATGAGGCAGCTAGCTATCTTTATACTCCACATGTCAAGTGTGATGATTGATTGATACAGAAATTTATCAGAGATTACGGAGACTACTATAAGTTTTCATCGTTTCAGAATGTGGTAGAATGGGAGCAGAGTGGATTTTAGCGAGTTGCGGAAGGGGGAGTATTATTATGATTGAAGGCTCACCGATGGTTGCAGGAGTTACGTTCGCTTCGAAGCAACTTCGTCCAGCCTTGTACGAGAACAGGCACAATGTAAGTCTTACATCCCCCCGGGGCACCTTTCATGCCCATCGTGTTGAATTTGAAGAAGACATAACCTGCCCTCAACTCCTGTAACCTATCACCCCAGAGAACACGAACACGAACATGAATTCTCCCATGATTTGAAATAAATCGAGCATACTTGTACCTATCAGTTAGTTGTTCAGACTCAGACAAGAGAGAGCCCGATGAACATATGTCAGCCTTGCGGTAGCGAAAAGTACAACAATGACAATTTCAAGAAACGCTTGATTCCTGAACACAACATCCCGCTCGTCGATTCTCAAACGATGCAGCAAGATCCCTTCAAGAATCCAAAAAGTGATATCTAAGCCATTGAATAGTCGAAAACTGCGCCAGATCTTCCCAAAAAGCGCCGCAGCCAGAATCCCGCAACATCCACGATGCCACTTACTCTTCCCCAATTCGGCGCAACCCGGCTACGAACCTATGTCCTCCGTTTGCCTCTATTCACAAGATGTATAGTAGCGATCATATTCATACTCTGGCTGGTCAGTTTACAGTCTGCCTGGGATCTACAGAAATGGGGTGGCTTATACCCGGATGAGATTGGGCTGCAATCAAGTAAATATGCCATCTCAATATAATCCAATATGATGCTCGTGAAGCTGATGTGACTTTATTTTTATAGTGTATCGCACGAACACCTACCCATTGATACATATGGGATTCATACATATGATAATGAATACCATTGCTTTGACGCCGTTGTTGGAGAGATTTGAGGCCGAATACGGGACCTTGACTACATTGGCGTTATTCATGGGCCGTAAGTCTCATATCAAGAGAAGTGAATGGCCTGACTAGAACTAATGGTTGTTAAAGCTCTGTCGACGATTCCCGCATTGATATATACATTGGTAGAAAGGGGAGTTTTTCATTTGAACACGGGAGTGATGGGTGCCAGGTGAGAGGATTTACTTTTCTTCTGCTCAGAAACTCGTGTTAACAAGGGTTTAAGCATTTGGGTTTTCACTCTACTTGCAATGGAAGCGGTCAAGACATATAAAACAAATCCAAATTTCGTATTGGGCACAGTTCATATTCCAACATGGACAACACCAATCATTCTTACGCTGTTCATATCGTTTTTGGTACCTCATACTAGCTTCCTCGGCCATCTTTGCGGTCTTGTTTTTGGCTATGGATGTTAGTGACCCTTCTATCCCATTGTCCGGATCGCTGGCTAACTTTTATAGGGGCCCTGGGCTATCTCAAATTCCTGGCTCCACCAGAGAAGATCTTGCGATGGATTGAAGGCAAGATGAATCTCTTGGGCAGATTGCCACACTTTGTTTCCGTTGACCAAAAGACCGCCGGGAGATACGGATTATTACCTACTAGCAATAATCCTACCATTCCATCGGACACAAACATTGCACTAGGATTTACCAGCCAGGGACAGCGATTGGGACCTTAAAATATCTGTACTTATCGAGCAATAATTTTCCCTTCTCTGTACAAAGACTACGCATAAATCGGAGTTCGGATGTTCAAGGGAGCGGCTCTGCTTTGAGATAGAAAAAATGGGGGAAATGAAACATGATACACGGCTTGGGAGGTAAACGGCTTGTAGCTCAAGGTATTATGAGTTTGTAATTATAAGCTCTCTAATGACAACTATATACTCGAGTAAATAGAAGAAGCTATTTGAAGTCCGGGAGGCTACGGCCAAAGTCTTTCCTTCACTGTATTCATAGTACTCGTCTCGTCGTCTGTACTTATTAGACCAGTGAAGTAGATTTGACCTCAATTGTTCAACATTATCTTGATCTTTAAAAATCCAGAAACAAAAATTTAGTCTGAGCCGGTTACTCTGACATATTTGAAATCTGTCGCGTCGGGCCCCTGACCTCCTGACCTCGCGTCTTCCCGAACTAACTTCGCCTCACTTCTGGGGTAAGGTTTATTTTCGCAAGGCTATGGATTTCTGTCACCTTGAAAGTTGACGACCTACTTGAGCTTCAAGCTCCCATCCCATGTCAAAACCAACATCCCGAACTTCTTGAAGACCCTTTTTCAAACATGGGGTTGCTGTGTAAGTTTTGGGATTTCCTGTGGAAGACAATGATACTAATATTAGAAAGCGTCAACCATCTTGCGACATGCGCCGATCCGCAAGTTACCACCATATCTATCCTTTCTTTGCATAGCCATAGGTGTCGCATGGCTACTTCTGCTACCTCTGAACGATTACTCGAGGAATACTTATGTTTCGGAAAACGCTCTGCTGCCAGGCCAGGTCCATACTTATTTTGCAGGGAGTGACCAGAATGTTTTTCGGGGGTACAAGAGGGAGGTTGATGCGCTGGGGGAGAGTGGTAATGTTGAGTATGTGCGAGGCTATGAAGGGGCAATTCGCCATTGTAGGATTTGGCTGACTTTGGTGCACAGAGTGAATGATAAGCTTGAGGAATTCTTCAAAGCTACTGGACTCAAAGTTGGCAGACAGAAGTACGAGTATAAATCGGCAGGCGAAGTATATAGAGGAGAGAATGTATATGCTATTTTGCATGCACCCCGTGGTGATGCTACGGAAGCAATTGTACTGGTGGGGGCTTGGAGAAATATTGATGGGGAGTTGAATCGAAGTGGTGTTGCTCTGGTTCTTACTCTGGCGAGATATTTCAATCGCTGGTCTTTGTGGTCAAAAGATATTATATTCTTGATCACAGCAGATAGTAAAGCTGGCCCTCAAGCTTGGGTCGATGCCTACCACGATACACACCAGTCCCCCGCAATTGATTCTCTACCTGTCAAGAGTGGAGCGCTTCAAGGTGCTGTTGTCATCGACTATCCTTTTGATCACCGCTTTGAATCGATTCATGTTGTTTATGACGGTATTAATGGGCAACTCCCTAATCTGGATCTCTTCAACACTGTAGTCTCCATTGCTAGTGGTCAAATGGGCATTGGGGTTTCACTCCAAAAAATGTGGCAGCACAGCGATAGCTACCAAGATCGCCTCAAAACAATGCTACGCGGTATGATTAATCAAGGATTAGGTCACGCCTCTGGGCCGCATAGTAGTTTCATTCCATATCATGTGGATGCAATTACGCTCCAACCATTCGGAGATGGCTGGCAAGATGAGATGGCCATGGGAAGAGTAATCGAAAGTACATTTCGAAGTTTGAATAACCTGTTGGAACATCTCCATCAAAGTTTCTTCTTCTATTTACTAATGCAAGCTAATCGCTTCGTGAGCATTGGAACATATCTTCCGAGTGCTATGTTAGTGGCTACGAATTTTACCATCATGGCGATATTCCTATGGTTGAAAAGTGGCTGGCCCATTCCCGCTAAGACTAAAAGTTTGCTATCCACATCTACGGAGAAGGGAAAAGAGGAGAAGTATCCTTTGGTGGTTGTGGAGGCTGGTGATGCAAAAGCACTGATCTCACAAAAAGATCTCCAAGTGCGCGAACGCAAGCTTTTTCTTCCTCTAGCTGTTGTAGCTGGATGTCAGTTCCTGGGGCTTGTTCCTCTCTATATATTCAATCATACTTCTAAAGATGTACGTTCCTATCCCCGTCCCCTTCTCCCTTTCCAAATAAAAGAAACCCCAAAACTAACATCAACCTTAAAATCAGAATCTTCCCATAGTCTTCGCCATCTTCCTTATCCTCAGCACCTTCCTCCCCCTAGCTCTCTCCACCCTCCTGCACTCCTCGTCCTGCACTCCACCCACCCCCCACCAACTATCCCTCATTCAATCTTTCTCTCTCCTCCTCCTAGGCATGTACCTGTCATCCCTAGCGACCCTCAACTTTTCCCTCTCGATCATCATTGGCATCTTATCCTCCCCATTGTCATACATTCGTCCGCTGGGACATAAACCAATTATCGCGGCTATACTCGCCATGTTGTTAGGTGTTCTTGCGCCTTCGACTGTATTACTTGTGGGAGCGAAGTATTGGGGGCTGAACGTAGGGGATGTATTGGTGGAAGCGGCTTTTGGATGGGATGTGGGGGGCATGACGACTCAGGTCGTAGTTTGGTGTGTTTGGTGGCCGGCGTGGGTAGTAGGTGGTGTGTTGCTTTTTGGGCGGCCCAGAGAGGAGGAGGAGGGGGAAAAGATTATGGAAGGGAGCCCGGGGGAGCCAGAGGTCCAAGTTGAGGCAAAGAAGAAGTAGGCCTGGCTGGTAGGTCGGCTTGACGTTTTATAGGTATAATGAACAAAGTCGTGTACGACTCCTCATCGGTGAAAATCAAGCTGAAAGTGATGTTTCGATGTACTTACTGGCTTGGTCCAAAAACACACATGTTGGAAGGAAAAAAGCCTATCCTTTTTGACGATGATAGTTATTCACAATTTATACTATAAAGCTAGAGGGGGATTTGAATGCTCTCTCGAGCCCTGAATGCTCAATCTCTCTCAAGGCAATGAATGAGACCATGCCAATAACTCGGCCAGGTCATATTTCTCACTACTGGAGAGCATGGTTACAAGTAAATTTGGAAATATAAAAATAACAAGGGTATTTTTCTCATATATCATTTCATTCTTTCTCAATGCAAATGCAAATGCAACTACCGGCAGGCATGCATGCGGGAGAGGGAATATCTATTTTACAACCCGATGTGAAGCCCAAGACGCCATTCTTGCCTTTTCATTCATGATTCTACATCTCATGCCGCCCAGACATCCTGGCCCTTCGACTCGATCCAGTTACCCAGCGTTTCAACGCTGGAATCCCACTCCTCTAATCGTGTACGCATGCCATCGATTTGTGTCATGTCTAATACCTTGGGTTGTACCCAGTTGATGCGTGCGATTTCATCAACCTGATCGATGCTTCCTCGCAATAAGCCTAAGCTCAAAGCTTTCATAATCAAATGCTCAATTTCGTCAGGGCGGACTTTTGTTTCTTCGGAGATGGTGCGGAAGGTCATGGCGCGATCGTGGGGAGGGCGACGGAAAACGGCCTCTGTGAGGGCAGCGAGATAAATCTTTTGTTTGAGACCATCGCGGTGTTGGGCGAGAAGGGGGTTGGATGAAATGTGACCAGCGAGAACGTCGTAGGCAGCGAGATCACCACGGTTGAAAGCGAAAAGCAGATCCCGGAGCCAGGCGTCGTCTTTTACGAGGGTATCGAGGATCGGATGGAGGAGGAGTTCACCGAAGTTGTAGATGGTGTCGGATACAAGGGCTGCGATACTGAGGTCGTAGGCTCGGCTTTTGCGCTCGGCGGGGGTGAGATCAGTAAGATCAATGCAGGCTAGGTATAACAGGGCATTTCTGTAATATGATGCAAACTCCAGTTTGGATTGATAGTACTCTGCATTAACTCGATAGAAAGCTGCATGTACGATTGTCTCTACAGAGTCAAATCCATCTAATATTTTCTCCGACTTATCCAGATCTTTTCTCGCTCCATTTTGGTCTTGTAGTTCTAATTTGACGGTAGCTACAGCTACTGTTGCGTAGACGTATGCATCTTGGGAATTTGGGTTGTCGACTTTCTTTGCTACCGCCTCCAAGAAAGACAATCGCTCTTGACTTTCTACTACTGAGTTAGCAGTTGTCTTAAACGCTCTAAGAATCCCCAATTACCTTTACACTGTGAAGCAGCGCTTAAAGCAAGAGTAACTAGCTTCAACTGATTGATCTTATCGGCGAATGTGAGAATGAATGTCTTATAGAGTGGTAATCGTTGAGGGGCGCTTTCTTGATTATTGAAGAACTCGACAAGGGTATCTGTCAGTTGATGCCACAGCTTCCTCTCCCAAAGGTCTTCGAAGGATAAGAAAAGGTGTTGAAGGTCTGCAGGCGCAGCATCGCGTTGCTCTCCAAGAAAGTCGGGGATTGTGTCTACATTCATGATGGATGAATGAGTGGTATGTTGTATTAGAATTGGTTTCGTTTCAAACTTTTCGTATCAGCTTATACACCGCTCGAAATTAATGAAGGTTGTATGGTCAGGGTATCTTTTTCGTATTTGTAACTGTTTGGAAATTGAAGCTATTTGGTTGTGGTTTTGATATGTTCAAGGCGAGGCAACGAGAGAGCTGCGCAAGGTCCCGCTTAACTGCTTTTGGACTAGCTTTATCAGCGGCTGGACTCCCGCGAGGTCAATCTACAACTTCAACAGCAAGTGAAATTGAACCCTGCTAATTGCATTTGCGTCTGCGATTCAATTGATTTGTACCCCAGTCGCAAAAATGCAGAAATCCTGCAGCCCATCGACTCTGAACAGTCTGCGGACTGCTGTGCGATCGAAAAGAGGGATTGAAAATGTACCTTTGAGCCGAAAGTTATCTGATATCGCTATTACGAGGACCGGAAAGCCCATTATCCGCACACAGGGTGGCAGGTGAGCTCTTTAACTTTGGATATTGGCCCCTATAGACTCTCCGGCTAAATTGCTGCTTTACAGATCGTCTCTTGGAGGTATATGCGTCCGCAAAACCTCATTCACCACAAACCTAATTTGATGCTATAGGGCACACTGCAACGGTCTTCGGTGCGACTGGATTCCTTGGACGTTATATTGTGAATAGACTCGGTACGGGAATCTCTTTTCTATAGCCTGCAACTACTTGGACTGACGAGGGGGTTGGTTTAGCAAGACAAGGATGCACAGTTATTGTCCCCTTCCGGGAGGAAATGGCCAAACGTCATTTGAAGGTTTCCGGTGATTTAGGCAGAGTCATTTTCATGGTACGGCTGAGAGTTTACGGGCGATACTAAGTCAGTTTGACTGACTGCGGATAGGAATACGATTTGAGAAACACTCAATCTTTGGAGGAAAGTGTTCGACATTCCGATGTGGTCTACAACCTTGTTGGACGCAATTATCCCACCAAGTATGCTCCGAGCAAGACAGAACTGGAGATGTGTACTCATTAGTATCAGGAACTTCGATCTCGAGGATGTACACGTTGAAGGAGCGGAGCGAATCGCAGACGCCGTTGCCAAATACGACGTGGACAGATTCATCCACGTTTCTTCCTATAATGCGGACCCCAATTCACCATCCGAATTCTACAGAACGAAGGTAGACAATCCATTCCTTTCCAAATATCCTTTCATATGCTGATATACATAACTTTCAGGCAAGAGGTGAGGCTGTCGTACGCAGTATATTCCCAGAAACCACAATTGTGAGACCTGCCCCATTATTTGGTTTCGAGGATCGCCTTCTCCATAAGCTTGCCGGATTCACCAACATTCTTACATCTAACCATATGCAAGAGCGCTACTGGCCGGTCCATGTATGTTTCAAATCTTCTGATTGCAAGCTTCCTGTTCATAATTTCTTCTAGGCACCCGATGTGGGTCAAGCACTTGAGAAAATGCTTCAAGATGACAGCACTGCATCGCAAACATATGAGCTCTATGGCCCCAAGAATTACTCAACGGCAGAAATTGCCGCTTTGGTGGATAGAGAAATCAACAGCCGTCGCCGACATATCAACTTACCAAAGTCCATCCTCAAGCCATTCGCTGAAATCTTGAACAAGGCTCTTTGGTGGCCTGTGCTCTCTGCTGATGAGGTTGAACGGGAATTTATTGACCAAAAGATTGATCCTTCCGCAAAGACATTCAAGGACCTTGGAATCGAGCCAGCGGAGCTCAGCAGTCTTACTTTCCATTATTTGGTACATATACGGTTCCTTTGCTTTTTGAAGGGTCTAATGCTAACTTTAAATAGTTGGGATACCGAAGTTCGGCTTTCTATGATTTGCCCCCATCAACAGAGCGTGAGAAGAGAGAAGAGAAGAAATATTTGCATGTCCTTGATGACCAGTAGAAGACTGGTTTCTAGTTAAGGGGTATATTCATAATAGCAGGCGAATTGTACATATGCCAAAAATACTTGAGAAGACTTTTTATTATGTGTGATATCTGCTTTGAAAATTAGACGACATGAGGAAACCCCTTTCCCATACCACGCAAATTCGCATATCAATACTAGTAATAACTTTTTACCAAGCTATTTGAAGTAAAATCAAGAAGCCCCACATTTTTACCCCTCCGCCAGCTCCAAAACCCGTCGCAATTTTCCACCATCACGTTCCTTGAAAATAACTTCAGATATCAACCATGGAGAACACAGAAGATGACGATATCCCGTGAGCCAAAAAAAATCGATGAAGAAAGATACTTGAGATAGTACTAATGAAGTTTCAAATAGCGTTTTGTCGGGCTCTGCACTCGAAGCGCTGAAAGAGTTTTACACGGAACGTGATGAACATCAGAAGAAATTCGAAGATTTGAAGCAGCGGGCTGAGGATCAAGCTGATGGAGTGCCTTTAACTATGGATGCCTTTGCTGAGGATTGGAATGAGTCGCAGTTTTGGGTCAGTTAGTTCCCTTCGGTTCTATTGTTCTGACCGAACATTTGGAAATTATGAAAAACGTGGACACTCATCGTGGTATGTAGTATTCGAATGAGACGGCGACCATCCTTGCGCAGGAACTCTTGCGGGATGCCGATGCTGAAACGGTCATTGCTGTTGTGTCGGCTCCGAGTGTATTTATACAGTTGAAAAATATTATGGTGAGTTCAGTCAGTGTAGGTTCAGTGTGCCAGACAACGAAGTTAATACTGGTAAGGCAAAATGGACGGAGGACAAGAGACCAAAGATTCACTTATTGGAGTTTGATGAAAGGTTTGGGGTTTTCCCTGAATTTAGCTTCTATGATTTTAATGATCCTTTGAAGCTTCCATGTGAGTTTCGCAAGCACTTGGGCTGGTAGGATTCTTGCTGATAGATGGTAGCGCATCTGAAGGGTTGCGCCGATCGTGTTATTTGTGATCCGCCATTTTTGAGCGAGGAGTGCCAAACTAAAGGTATATATCACTGAGTTTGTGGATGGGGTTTTCGGGATATGAACTGAACCTTTATAGCGGCTCTAACTGTTCGATGGCTGTCGAAATCATGGGGTCAAGACGAATCGTTGATGTCGTGGGGCCAAGAAAAGTCTACGTCGCCATCGAAGCTCATCGTATGTACCGGTGAGCGGGTAGGAGATGTTGTGAATAAGCTTTATCGACCGTAAGTACTCATTCTTTGGGGTGCCATGGTCATGTTAACTCATATCTATCAGACAAGGTATTGCAACTACGACTTTCCTCCCGGTACATGCAAAAGGGTTGAGTAATGAGTTCTTTTGTTTCGCTAATTTTGAGTGCGAAAATTGGACTTGGAGAAGGTCGGAGGAAGAGAAATAGTGTGTTTGTGACTAAAGGGGTTTCTATTCTCCAACACAAAACAATCAGGTACATATCAAAGAGCGGCTCGTGCCTTTAATTTCCATCTATCTTGCACCTTGACAACTTTCTCACCCGCTTGCAACTTGTGCAGTACCTGGATAATGCCACCATTAGCTGGCTCATGAAGATTCTCAGGTACGTCTTTATATATTATCTTCACAATTTCCATGGAAGTCCACTCATCAGCTTCCTCATCACTAGTGATAGCAATCCCAGGCTTATTTTTCGCAGACTTCAGCACTTGGATAACCTGCGACTCTCTTTCCTTTCGGTGCATGATATACTCTCCGATTTTGCTGGGACCATCCTCAATGACTGCTCCGTGGCCTGGGTACGCTCTACCATTAAATACGCCCTTCATCTTTTCAAGACTTCTCAGGTAAGTCGTCAAATCCTCGAAGACCGGGGTGCCATGCCCCAATACGTTATCCCCAGTGAATATGGCGTCCTCTTCCTCGAGTATCAATGCCATGTGATCTTGGGTATGACCAGGCGTATGAATTGCACGAAGAGTTGCACCCTCTACTGTGAATGTTTGGCCATCTTCTATCTCTGTTTGCGCATCATCTGAACGGTTCTTATGGATGATGGTTTGCGGTGAGTACTCTAATAAGTGGCCGACTCCTTTCACGTGGTCATGATGCCTAGGTTTTTGGGTCAGTGACTTGGAGTTGCCACTCGTGGAGCGAGTAAGGTCTCTCACCAATGCGTAAGGATACAAGAAGTTATCGTGGCTTGTTCTTTTTCCAGCGTATCCTTCAAATTACGAATCCAAGATTCTCTCCCTTCACCTGTATCAATCAATAATCGTTCTCTTCCTTTCCCAACAAGATAAGTATTCGTCCCTATGATCTCGTCAGAATAAACCACCATCTACCTCCCACTTCACAAATGGTATATGGACCTTGCAACGTAAACTGTTCGATATCAGCCGACATTGCCCAAATCACACTTCCACGTTCATCATGCTACCTTTCCTGGATTTCCACCGAGGATACGAATGACAGTAGGGCTCAATCGCTCGACTTCTGGTAGAGGCACTAGCTGGGTTGCCATTTTCTTGATGGTATTTTTGATAGATAGCATCAATATGAATAAAGGAACATTCTTCGTTGTTGCATTGTAGAATAGAGAGAGATGGCTTTGACAATGATGCCGATAAGCCTCGGTTCGTTGATGGATGTTTGATATGTAAGCACCGTGGCATGGCTTGACCTACTAATCACAGCAAGCAATTGAAGAAGCGTCTCCTTTTCATCTCAGCAGTTACAGGACAGAAACGAAAAACATAAGTGTACGAGAGTAGGGTAAAGGATGTGAATCGATGGGATGTCTTGATAAACTCATAGCAAGGTGACAGATGGAAAGGGAGTGTTCAGATATTCCTCGAGCAGACACAAGAACACATGATGAGCTGAGCTGAGGATGAAGATATAAAGATATGCCCGAGTAGAGGTGTTGAGTTTCTGATACTTCAACCAACCATAAGATACTGAAAGATGCGCAAAAGGAGACCGTTTGACCTTCCTTACCTATATTGATTCAACATTGTACCACTATTCACAACATCTTGTCGAAAATAGCCTTCATTTAATGCCGCTTAGGGTTTCACCGCCCGCCCGATTTTCTGCAAGGCTTCGCCAATTTAAGCTTCCATAACCTTATATCATCACTCGGTAGGTATCTTGACATGTCAAGATATATATCAAGATATCAGAAGTCCATCAAAGAATCTACGATTTTGTCACAGTTGCAGAATATCTGCGGATTTGAAAATGTCTACATCTAGACCAGTGACTCCAGCTTCCCCCAGATTTATAAAGATTAAATCACCACAACCAGGAGTTCCTAAATATGGTTGTCGTATGTTCTCAATCCACTCGCGTCGTATTCTCAGCCTTCCCATCATTTGCTAATATGTGCATCCTAGAGCATATTCAACAGCTTTTGAATCCGAATCATGAGGAACGTATGAAGAATACCATTACATACTATAAAAATTGTTTGAGAGTGGTTCTAGATAACACTCCAATTGTACCACAAACCTCAAAGGCACCGAAAAGCCCGCCCCTCACATCTCTTACGCCAAATTACCTTTGTTTGCAATGTGAACGAACGGCTACTGCTCAAGATTATGTGAAGCATGGACAGGAGACCTCGCATAGATTTTGTATGTTGGATTGTAATGCTGATGCTTGCAGCCCTGCTAATTGGTTCGAAATTAGATGTTGAATCGAGGACGGGTGCTCTGTTTTGCCAAATGTGCAATGACTTTGTGTGGGATCCTACATTAGAAGAGTTGAGAGTCCGAAAGATTGGGACTGGGTCTTTCTCTAGTAAGTCATACATGAGTGGTGTATCTTCTCCGAGCCTTGTTGTGGCAAGCTTGGATAAAATCTTGGGTAGCAGTTGGCATGCTCATATGAAGTCCGCGTACTATCTTCACATCCCTCAACTCTCGTTTACATAAAATTGCCCATGCTTTCTTTCCACCAGGCGTATTGGCGTATTACTACAGGCAGCATACTGACTTTGCTTCTCTTAAAAGGCCGAAAAAGAAAACATGACGAACTTTTTACAGATGCTACCAAAGAGGATCCAAGATTCATATCCACCAATACAATGTCAGCTCCTTGTCGGGCAAGTGGTGTTAGGGGGATTTATAACATGGGAGCCACCTGTTATATGAACGTCATCCTCCAATCCTTCGTTCATAATCCTCTTCTTCGAAACTTTTACCTCGGAGATGGCCACCAATCCAGCGAATGTGAACAAAAGAATTGTATGAGTTGCGCTATGGATGATATGTTTCAAGACTTTTACTCGCAAGAGATCACAACGGGCTACTCAGCTTCGAATATACTTGCCAGCTTCTGGCTTTCGAAAAGAAAAGCATATGAAGAATTAGCAAGTAACAAAGAGCAAGACGCTCATGAGTTTTTCCAGTTTCTTACTGAAGAATTACACGAGATCAATGGCGGTTCACGAGCAAGCGACCGAGAAGATAGTAGTCCAAATCCAAAGCGGTCAAAAATGGATCAAGGCTGCAAATGCATTGTCCATCAGACATTTTATGGAAAGCTTCAAAGCACCATCACTTGTCAAAATTGTGGGGATGTAAACACATCAGTCGAATCCTTTCTGGATCTAAGTTTGGGTCTCGATGTTATTCAGAAGAAGAGCAAGCTGAAAGCGGGTTCTGGAACAATAAGCCTCGAGCGTTGCTTAGATGAAGAATATAGTCGGCCTGAACGTTGTGAATATACATGTCACCAATGCGATACTCAAGAGGCAAAGAAACAGCTCAGCATCAAAAGCTTACCAAATGTCTTGTGTATTCAGCTCAAGGTGGGGTTTCTCTATTCATTTTATTGAACTGTAATAATATGAGGACTAACACGAAATAGCGATTTAAACAAGACCCTAGAGGTCTCGCCTCAAAAATTGACACCACAGTCACATTTCCCCTTCAACTGCATATGCTTCCTTATACCAATCGCGCCCGTGGTCAAGACACAAAGAATAATTTTGAGCTGGCCAGGTCATGTACTTATGACTTGCAAAGTGTTGTTGTTCATGTTGGGAATCTGGAGACTGGTTAGTTTCACAACTCCTTGTTCTTCCCCCTATAATATGAGATTTTGGTGGTAAGATTGCTAATTAGAGGTGTGCAAATAGGTCACTACGTATCCTACTCTCGAGTAGGAAATCAATGGTTTAAGTTCAATGATCACAATGTTACGTTGGCAAGTAAGAGTCAGGTGTTGAATGAACAAGCCTTTTTGCTGTTTTACGTTATTCAAAGTCTGGCTTAGCTGGAAGATATATAGATTTTTTGAGGCAGGTGTTGCATACGTCAGTAGCACATCATATACATAAGAACCAGAATATTACATGAGAACACGAGAGGAGAAGACAAGAGAGCGGGTCCTGGGGTATGGGATGGCATACAAGCACAGTATTTTGGAGCTGCGGCTGGGCTGGGACATAAGGTTTTGCATTTCAGGCGTTAAAATCATGGGCATTGCCTGATGGGATATGGATATGGAGTGGCAATATGTGGTGCATGGATGAATGGTGATGAATCATAGAGGTTCGTGGGGGTGGTGTTCTTTGTATCTTTTCGTTTCATGTGAATGCATGAATATGAAACTTGATTTGAGGCTGTTTTATATTACTTAGGTGCTTATACCCATTGAAGATTACGGAAATTTTATTCTTCTCTCGACGGGGTTTGAGTCTTGGGTTGGAGTGAGTTTTGATATGAACGTATGTGGATGTTGAGAGAGAGAGGGGGGGGTGAGAGGCGTTGGTGGTGAGAGTGCAGAAGAAGATGGTGTCTGTCTATGGTGTCGTGTTTTTTTTGGTTATTTTTTCATTATTTGGGGATAATTCAGACAGATAGGCCCCTCAGACCAAGCGTTGGAAAGGGTTTCATACGCAGAATTATATGAAACCATGGTAGGTAGGTAATTACGCAGACTTCTGCTCTGTATGCAAGACGCCATGGTGCTCAAGTTCACCTCGCGGTTAACTCATTCTTGACGGGCTGGCTAGCTCGAAGTTGGATGCTTGTGATGGGAGGTGAGAGAGAGTTGTGGCATGGGGCGAAAGGTGGAAGGTGGAAGGTGGAATTCTTCTCTCGTGATGGTTCAGGTATGGATTGTAGTTTTGCGCAGTGGGCATTTGGGGGATCGTAGAGGATCGGTGGTGGGCGGAAGAGAGCGGTGGAGGAGGGATATTATTGGGCGGTTTGGATGCGTTGGATGCGTTGGATGCGTTGGATGCGTTGGATGCGTTGGGATTTGAAGGGTTATTTGTGTGCGTATGCATGTATGATGTATGTACGAGTACTTGCCAGCTTCAAGGATACAGGTAGGAAAGGTAGAAGAGGTGCATGTGGGAGGAGGACTCTTGGCCGCTGCATGAAACTCGCCTTTCCCCCTGTCATGGGTAATATGGCGGGGTGGTTTGTGATAATGTTCATGTTGTTGGTGAGTCAGAGTCGTTGCCGTCTAGAGATGCTAGGATTGGGAGAAGTGGTGGGGTGCTGCCTTCATGGGTATGCGTGATAGCTTGTGTTATTGGTCGTTTGGTGTTTTACATCGCATTCTCGGAATTTGGAATTATATCTGCAAGAATTATGCTATTGAACCGCTGGTTCATCGATCGACGATGAGATGAGATTTGAAGGCAAGGAAAATGCCACGCTACCATGTGGAAAGCAAAAAATTAAAATCAAAGTTTATATTCTTTCCTCCATGCCGTGGCCGATGATGTGAAGCGATTGGGGGTGGGAGTTGTGTGACTGTGTCGGATATCCGATATATCCTAGTCTGAGGTAGGAGCTAGTACCCCCTCTCCTAAGGATGTGAGAAGCGAGGCGTCGAGCGGATTTGTGGATGGCGTCTCGACACATTCAGCGTTCAATGGATGGAATGTACATACTGTAGTCATAATTTGCAGTCTTACTTGGTTCCGTGTCAAGAAGCGTGGAAGTAGCTGTACAGTACTTGGTAACTCCGGATGGCCTAGGGGATACATTGGCGCCGTGCTTGTCGTTGTGGTGTATTCTGAAGAAGCTTGGTCTGTACGTCATAAAGCACCACATATGTTTTTGATAATCAGATGATGTTTTCTTGGTACAGGAGATACTAAGGCTATATGACTTGGCCGGGGAGATATAAAAGCATGGCAACAATGTGCATGCTTCAAAAGCCTTGTCTACTCATCTGTCGCCGCCAGAATTCCGACGTTTCCGTCGGTTGGACGGTTCCTCGTGCCACATGCAACTGGCAAGAAGTCTAAATGGTGCTGTGAATCATGTGATGGTCCCACTGAAAACAAGAAGAGAAACTTTCATTTTCAATACGTACATAATATCCATCTGACTTTGCCTTGGCTTGCTGACGCTGACGCTGACGCTGATGCTGATGCTGAGGGTATTGATGATGAATGGCTCATCGGAGATATCGGAGTGACGTTGAAAAGACTCGATTGCTGAGGGAATACTAGTGCAGTGATGATAAATGCGGAGGTTAAGAAAGGAAAGGAGAGAAAAGGTGGTGGTCCTGTGGATGATCTTCGATGAGATGAGGTTAAAGGGTTCAACATACATGATATCCCTTATCCCTTATCCCTTATCTCTTATCAATCACATACGAAATACGAGCGGGGAAATAATTAATTCATTCACAGGAGAATGATGCAAGGGCATGGGAAGAAAGACGCTTACCTTGTGAGGTAATATTCTATATATACCGTTATATCTAGCATCTATGATTTATTATAGATTATAAAATATGGAGAATCATTATACTGAGGAGAAGATAATCAAACTTCACCGGATTAATATTATGGGATGACATCATTCTCATTGCCGCCCGCTTGCGGAAGCGGGCGGCAATGAGCGAGCTGGCTCGATGTTGGCTTAGTCATCTATCAAATATTGTTTTCTGTATGTGATCCCATATCCATTCCTCGTTCAACATTCAATATTCGATCTCCTCGATATCCGGGATGGACGGACTTTCATCACCGTTGAGTTCTCGTTATGATGAAAGCCATTCCTTCTGCATTTGTCATCATATCCCCGATCTCTCTCTTATTACATACATTCCTCCGTACCTCTTTCCCGTTTCTTTACCCTTCCTATCTTCATCCCGGCTGAAGAATATTCTTCTAGAATCCTTCTTCTCTTCTTTCTTTTGTCCCGCAACTTCGTTTTCATCATCCGTATACGTAATCATAATCAGCCATTGAACGCTCGTACTTGTACTTGTACTTGTACTTTTCCTCTTCCTTTGCTTCATCCTTATTGTTATATATTTCCATACCCTGAGACTGCTGTCTGTGGTCTCTCCGCTGCTCGCCACTTTCTTACTGTCATCGCATCTTGAACTAGCACCGTACAATATCAATCCGTATGCCTTCATACTGGCGAAACTTTGCATTACACAGCGGTTCTATACTGCTTGGCCTTGCGACTTTAATAGCCGCGCACAGCGATGACGAACCGGATATGGTCACGGATATGCAAATGAGTTCGGCAGCTACAGCTACCGTTACAGCTGTCGTGAATAATACCGTAGCGACCGGACCTTTCAGCTATTTTCGACACTCTGAGCATGCAGGTCTCATGATGGCTCATATTGTACTTATGACCATAGGATGGGTGTTCGTTCTGCCAATCTGTAGGTGGCTTGGAAACTGTGAAATGCCTCCCAAATCTAATGTGTTTAGGCGTGATGCTCTCCATTTCTCGATCTCGACTCTGTCTCCCTACTCAATTCGCATTCCTAGCTTTGAATGGTGGCGGTCTCTTCTGTAGTATAATCTACGATGCCTCTACTCCGGACCTATATCCGAACAATGTTCATCATAAACTGGGGTGGTTTTTGATATGTGTAATAGCTTCGCAAGGGGTAATTGGAACAATCAGTGCTTACGCGGGTCGCAGAGGCGAGAAGCAACTAGAGAACTCTGGATATATTCCGGTTTCAAGGGAAGCGATGGCAGAACATACCCGTTGGCATGAACGGCCTACTCAGCCCATTACTAGGTTTTCGGATGACAGTGGGCAAGGCACGGAACCAAATACTGAATCCCTCCGAAGTCAATCGATATCTTTGGCTGGTGATGATGATAATGCACTGCATGAATTAGAGAGGGACGAGCCAGAAGAAGTGGGCTTGATGGAGGGTACCAGGGTGGATCAACATCTGTCGAAAAGATTTCCGGGATTGCTTTCTGCACGTCTTTTGCGCGTCATTCAGTTTACCTATGATGTTGTAGATCGAGTAATTCTTCTGTTGGGCTTTGCTATTCTCACATCTGGATTTGTCACCTACGGTGGTTTGTTTGTAAGTTTTGCCAGCACTACGAGTATTTAAGATGTATATGTTCAATGACTAAACTTCAATGCAGAAAGGTGCTGAGATCTACAGCGGTCTTGCACACTTCATCAAGGGTGGAGTTTTCTTCTGGTACGGAGTTTTGACTCTTGGTAGATGGGCAGGTTGCTTTGCCGAAATTGGCTGGTCCTGGAATATGAAACCTCATAATGATAAACCGCGGTTCTCTCCAACTGCAGAATTTGTGGAAAGTTTTCTCATTTTCTTTTACGGCTCTACAAATGTCTTCTTGGAACATCTAGCTGCTTGGGGAAATGCATGGAGTGCACAAGATCTCGAACACATTTCAATCACCATCCTGTTTATTGGTGGCGGACTGGTGAGTTTTTCAGATAATGATTTCGCGAACATCTCTAACCCACATAGTGCGGCATGCTCATCGAGTCAAACAAAATCCGTAACTTCCTAAACACCTCGATCCAACAATCATCATCTCAAATGTCCCCCTATCATCCAGAAGCCCAGGAACCAAAGTCCTATAGGTTTTCAATGAATCCAATGCCAGCGTTAGTTATCATGTTACTAGGAATGATGATGAGTTCACACCATCAACATTCAATGACCTCAACTATGATCCACAAACAATGGGGTACATTGCTTGTGGGTGCTGCCTTTGCTCGTGCAGCCACCTATGTTGTATTTTATCTTGCGCCACCAACCTCGATACTCCCCGGGAGACCTCCAACCGAAATAATCACCGCCTTTTGTTTGATGGCTGGGGGGTTGATTTTCATGGCGAGTGTATGTCACTTCTTGCTTTACCCATTGAATCAAAGCTAATGCAACTTTTAGAGCAAAGATACCGTCAAATCTATTGAATCTAACGATCTAGATGCAATGTTTGTTTTTATCGTATCCATGGGTCTTATCACTCTCTTGATGCCTTGGATTATTCTGGTGATCGCAATCAAAGGATGGGCGATGAGGAAGGAAAACAGGCAGAGCAAGAGTACTGGGTATGAGATTAAGAGAAGTGTGTAGATGCATAGAAGTAATTTTTGATAATTATGGGTCTGGAAGGAAGAAGATGAGAGAGTAAGATAAGGAAGAAGGTGAGGGTAGTAGGGGAAGTCATAGACGAAGGGATTATGAGTTTATGAGTTTACGAGATTTACGACATGTTGCGAGGGGATGGAAACGGGAATCTTTAGGAGTACAAGGCGTCAAGATACCATGGATTGTTTGATCTTTTTAGTTGCAGTTTGGATTTGAATTGAGAAGAATGGGAGGGAGCGCGAAAGAATGAAAGAATGAGTACTGATACTCTAAGCGTCCCCCGAATAATCAAGCAGACAGTGTGAGTTTCAATACCAGCGATATCAAGATTCAATTCAAATTCATAGACAGCCCCTTCAACAAATCTTCCTTAAACGAGAAAACACTCATCTCTCTAATTTCACGCGATTTTGATGCGCCAAATCCCCGTGAGCTTCCCAGGTGCCTTTGTGTGTATTACAATCTACATACTTTTGTTTCTACTTCGAATTTGATCTTAAAATTCGTCCCGATGAGCTTTCACGGAGAAGAAGTGGAAAAAGACCTCCCGGTGAAACAAATCCCCGCATAAATCTCGGCCGGGATCCCTGTCGCACCCCGCACACCCNCCCCCCCTTCTCTTCACGTATATAGTTTTCAAAAAGCCAAGAAATGACATCAAATCAAGCAAACATCGCTTCGTACGATCGGGCATGTTGCCAGAGTGGTTAATGGGTAAGACTTGAATGAATAATTCGGTTATCTTATGGTTTCGGCCTCGTAGGTTCAAATCCTGCACATGTCGTGAGATGTATCTTTTGGTGATTGTTTATCTTATTTTTTGGTTTTTTTATTTTCTGGTTTTTCTATTTGGTGGTTGAGTGGGGAAAGAGGGGAGGAAGAGTGAAGTTTTTGGTGCTGAAGGTGTTGCTGCCGCTGCTGGCCATAATGGAAAATACAATATTATACTAGATAGCAGTAACTGTAATTGTAGCCGTAACTGCAGCCGCAAGTTGGAATTGGGATGGTAATCTTCAATTGGTACTTTTATACAAACACCTCTATCTACATACACTACAGTATTCATCCCTTTCCGCTTCAGATTTTCTTTAAGATACTGTAGTATTTGCATTCGGTTCGAGGTAAGAGTGGTTCGTAGCCCTCAAAACTTCAAATCTGATAGGTAAGAGAGAAATATAAAAGAAAACCCGNCCCGCCATGTCATCTGAGAGAGCCAACCGAACGAAACCAGACCGTTGATCGTCCGATACGAAGTACAAGCTCACGCAAAATTGAATTGTACATACCAGTACATATAACTCACCTGAACATTCCATCTCATCTCATCCCCCTCTCGCCCCCCAAAAAGTCCACACAACTCCCTCAAATCTCAACTATTTCGACCGCGATTGCCTTGCCACCCAAAGAAAGGCAAAAAAATAGATATGTGATCACTACGAGGGTCGAACTCGCGACCTTGGCGTTTGATCTATCTCTGAGAGCAGATGGCTGACAGGAGAAGATATTAGCACCACGCTCTAACCAACTGAGCTAAGCGACCCGAGGTTGGATTATTGGATGGGAGAGAGCGCGATATTGAGCATTATATAGGTTTGGAGAGTGGGGATTGGGATTAGTGGGCAGAGTGGATGAGGTAGATTTGGGGTGGGGTGGGATACGGTGGAGTGGGGTGGATCGGAGGGGTTACTGTTACGGTGCAGGGAAGTGTAGCGAGGGCGGGTATAAATCATGTGATCTAGGGCTAGGGTTTGGGGGGAAGGGGTGAGAGGAAGACTTAGGAAGTGGACATTATGGGTGGAATAGTGGAGGGGGAGGATGCTGGCGTGGGCAGTGGGCTGTGGCGGAGGGGGACGAGAAGGGGCGTGCGGAATCAGGGATCTAGCATGAGGAGCTTTCTTCCATATGTGCTGCTAGATCTATTGAGTCTTGACGTGGCATCGTGAGGTTGATGAGTGGAATCGGCTTGAGCTGTTCAGACTCCAGAGTCCAAAGCGTGCACTCCGTGGAACGGAATTGGTAGGGAAACTGGCAAGACCGCGTTGGACGGAAGACGCATAAGAATTTCGTGTATATTCTCCTGTACTGTATGACTTATATACCGTATTCTTCATTTATACATTCTATCATTTATTTACTTGATCATTTAAATATTTATATACGTGTATATCCCTTACAAACGGGAACTGACTGAACTATCCTCTTTGACCTCGACCAATAATTTCCCTACATAATATCAGTCATGAGTTTGGCTCGTCTGGGATGGAACGAAACTTACCAGTATTAAAACCTTGGTATAGATCCAATAGAGCCTGCTCGGCAACACCAAGTCCACCTTTGACAATGGTCTCCTTTCTTTGAAGCTTGCCTTCTGCCAGCCATTGAGACATCTCTTTGCGGGCTTCAGCATATTTGGATGCGTAATCGAAGACGATGAAACCTTGAAGACGTATTCGCATTGAGATAATCATGGAAAAGTTCTGGATTTGGTTAGCAAATGTAATGGTAACGTGCATCATCTGTGGGAGAGGGGAGATGTAAGAATATACCTTTGGTCCTACTGGGGCATCAGAGTTGTATTGACTGATGGCACCACACATAACGAAAGTTGAGAAGGGTTTGGCTCTGCTGAGTGCAAGCTCTAAAATGTCTCCTCCAACATTGTCAAAGAATACGTCAATGAAGTTTGGTGTAGCCGCCTTGAACTTGGATGGGAAATCTTTATCCTTGTAGTTCAAAGCGTCATCACAACCCAACTCCTTCAGCCACTGTACTTTGTCGTCACTTCCTGCGAGACCCAAAACCTTGGCTCCCTTGATCTTAGCAATCTGACAGACGACACTTCCAGTGGCACCGGCGGCACCAGAAACCACCACGAAATCGCCGGCCTTGACCTTGCCAACTTCGAGAATTCCAAAGTATGCGGTGAGACCAGTCATCCCGAGAACTCCAAGTGCATCGGTGAGCTTGCCGTTCGATGGTAGATCGACAGGTGTGAGGTCTTTTGAAGCCATGATGGCTAGTTCTCTCCACCCTGTGATAGCGGAAACGTAATCCCCGACATTGTGCTTTGAGGACTTGCTAGCGATGACCTTTCCGATTGAAAGACCACGCATCACCTCACCAATTTTTACAGGTGGAACATATGATCTTTTGTCTGTTCCAGTGTTCCGTGTCAGTAATGAACACGTGTCGAAGCGAGGTACATCAATATACCCCTTCCACTTCACCCGTCACCGGCTAATGGCAAAGGAAGAGGGCCATCATAAGTACGTACCATTTAACCAGCCTCTCATGGCCGGGTCCAATGAGAGATACAAAACTTCAACCAACACTTGATCATCCTTAAGATCTGCTTCCGTCACTATAGGATGATCCTTCTTCTCGAAAGTCTCCCCGGGAACAATCTGTCCCGTCGGACGTTTGGCCAAAACCACCGATTGATATGTAGACTGCGCCATGATGTTCTTTGAACGCTTGATCTTTTGACTCGCCATGGTCTGTAGAGTCGGCCTTCCCTCCCTTATATATATGTGTATATATAGATCGAAGCGTTCCGTCCGAAGTCCCCTTCCGCAGCAATCTGTAGTCCTTGCCACTTCAGGCCAAAGACTTGAAGTTACGTGACGCCTATTACAGAATACGGGCCGATCGAATATGCAATGGGAAAAGTATAATAAACGGTAACCTTACACTGCAGAGCCAGCCAAGATGGTCCAAGGACTGTATGGCGTGGTGATTTGATGCTTTCTCGTCTCGTATCAGTAGATTATTACCTGCCCTTTCTCCGAAGCTACATATGTTGTCCGACCTCAGTTCTGCTCAAACCTCCAGACGCTGCTCTGCCTTGCTTAGTGACCCAATGGTTGGATCGAATAGCCGTGAGCCGAGGCAGGCCACCGGAAGATCTGGATGCCTTACGGAGGGGGACCAGTTTCCTATTTCGGATAGAGAGGCCGAAAAGACTGACATGTCGTTCGGTCGTTCTAGGATTTTCCCCAGGAGCAAAAAGTATATTCTGGTGATGGTGCAGCAGGAGGTGTTGAAGCCAGTACGCTTAAGATGATGGGAGAAGGGCCAATTGTATTAATAATGGAAATGATAGAAATTACAGAAATTACAGAAATTACAGAAATTACAGAAATTACAGAAATTACAGAAATTATACAAATTATACAAATTATACAAATTAACAATAATGGATATATATGGCCGGATGCTGGGACTCTCTTCTCTGCATCGGGAGGGGAGGGCAAGGAAGGTGCTGCTCGGGCGTTCCGAGCGGACATGACTGCTATCCAAGGTGTCCTGCTTTACTCGAGTATACCCTACCCGAAGACGACGTCCAGTCCAGCTTCCCGTCACCATTCACAGATCGTTTACGAAAAGGGGTATCCATCGCCGTGCCGCACCTGACTCTGAATCTCTCGCGTGTTGCACATTGCACGCTGCACGCTGCCAGTACTCCGTGGAGTCGTCCATGGTCGTGAAAAGCAAGGAACGTTTGTGTCGAAGGGAAATCGGCGCGGGGATGTTTCCCCATGCCACCTTGGTGGAGTGGCTCCTGTGCGAACCAGTGCCACAGTGGAACGGCGCGGCTCCTCATTTACTCGCGATTCCACAGGATGCCAGCAGAAAACGGAGTAGTCCCGAAATCTATTTTGTCTGGGAGTGGATCATATAATATGAGTTAATATGTCTGTCCAATTTATGTTATCGAATCTTGGAGCATCCCTCTGTGTGAATTAATATGTATGTCTGTCTTTATCCATGACTGAGATACATATCAATACTGCACCCTCATTTACTGGTACTCGCAGATGGATTCAGTATTCGACACATATAGACCTCGGTCCTCAGAACCACAGCACCCAGGATCATTCCAAGAACTCCACCGCTGGATCCGGCCCAACGTGTCTCATTCTTTCAGGGTCTTCCGAGCCTTATCATGCTGACGTCGAACGATTGACAGACAGGTTGATGATTTCGGGGTTGTCTTCCGGATTCCCACCCGTTTTGTTCTTCGATTGACTTCCTGTAGATCCACCCTACTGTACACCCTAGATACTGTACCAGGTATTTCTCGGCTACAGGAGGCGATGATTTAGGATCACAGAGTTTTCTCCGGATTTCTTCGAGTAATTGGATCCATACAGACCCGTTCTCGTGTTGATATCTCGCTATACTCTGTATATACTTCGTACGATTGCACAGGCTAGAGTCAGGTATGATGGGAGGCGAAGTTAGACTGTGTCATAATACTCGAGTAATTCATGTTCTAAGGAGTCTCGGCTTCCTATGAACTTTATCGCGGCTAATTCCCATGATCTGGAATTGAGACTATTCTTGTTGCGCAAGTATTTCAGTGGCTCGAGTAGAACCATTGGCGAGGAATAAGATTTTCTTTCATTCTTTTTCGCCAATCTTCAAATTTGAGGTTGATACGAGCAATCAGATGTACGCTCTTCAATAACTTATAAAACCATAATCTATATTTACAAAACCTTATATCAACCGGTAATTATATTTTATGTTTCATCAACACAAAAGATTGAAGGAAATATCAATATTTAATTTTTGATATCCTAAAAATTGAAGGTGCATATATCGTGCTGGCCCACCAGGTACGTACATCTATCTTGCTGGTATCAACCCTGTCAGGGGTTGGCGAAAAGAATGAAATAAAAATACATTGACCAACTAAGAACTCCATCACTAACGCTTCCGAAGACCCCCGCGCATCTTGCATGCAAGGCAACATGTCCGATGCGTAACCCATTTCGTTTCTCCTGCCTCAATAACCCTTCATCCTTCCACGTCCTGGTGCATGCCTAAGCAGGACAGCCACTGTCGGGAAAGTTGCAAGAACTGTCGTTGCCCCCTGTGATTCGAACATTTGTGAAAGTAAAGTTGTCACAACTTCCTTCACCACATAGCACGTAGTAGTTTTTGGCGCTGAGCTCAGCTGTTCCAGCTACATTTTCGAACGAAATATTCTCAATAAGGACACCGTTAGTTGGTTCTCCAGTTGGACCTCCGTTAAGGTAATCTTGTTGGATGTCGATTCCGTAAGTAGTGATGCCACTGAGTTGGATGTTGTAATATGTGATGTTTGCGATATAACCTGTGGTCCCGGAATTGGACTTTATGCGAGCTCCGTTTTCGGAATCGACAACTTTGCTATTTTTGAACTGAGAAATGATGAGTAACCTATGAGTAACGTACGGGATGAATACAACTTACCACCACGTTGGTCACATTGTTAAAAGCCTTTCCACCTACAGATCCAATACTTAGACCATGTCCTCCATGGCAATAAAGACCATCAATGGTGACGTTGTTTCCACTCGTAATAGCTACGCAGTCATCCTGGTTCCAAACGGAACTGTTCCTAACTATCGTATTATCCGAGTTGATGAGATCAAATCCATCTGAATTGTGGGCTGCGGGCAATCCATAACTGGCATTGTTTGGCGCGTTTCCTGCTGTGTTGTTGAGAATCAGATTTTCCACGAGCAGTCCATTAGAAGATCTGATGGTGAAAAGATGAACGGGCCAATTTTGAATATAAAGATTCCTAATGACGGAACCGTTAATCAATTTTGAGGCTGCAATGAAGTGATTTGGCCTGAAAACAATGTTAGCTAGCTCCATGATCATCAAATTTCCGTGAAAACGTACTTTGGTACACCGCCATTGGAGCCATATCCATCCCAGTAAGCTTGGCCATTACCATCGATGATTGAACCGGGCTCTCCAGTAATGGTGATTCCAGAACCAGCTATTTGGATGGGCTCGAAGCTGCTGTCATTGGTGAATCCAAATGTTGTTGTTCCGGCAAATGTGATAGTAGTGCCAGCCTTGAGTTTTCTCAAGTCAATGGCGCTATTCGGTGGCGCATACACGTCCCTCAAAACAATATCTGTAGAGTTTTTAACGCAAGGAGCAATGTCCGAATACTGGGTGGCAATGCAAGGTGATTGCGCTGCGCAAGCGCCTGCCAAAGTGAGGGCTACAAGCCCAGAGATCTGAGTGTTCTTACGCATGATGAGAGATGATGAGAGATGATCAGAGTATGTGGTGAGGGTAGAGCTCGTCTGGAGGACGCTCGAGTTTATAACTTCCTGAAAGACCAAACATGGCAATCTCTCGGGAGTGCCCTCTATTCCCGCGAAAGATGACCGAATAACTGGCGAACGACGTTGTCATCCACCGGAATAATCATGTACATCCATTCTTCACAGGTCAGTCTAAAGTTCAAGTTACGTTGATCGGATGATCCACAGCATACAAGGAAACAGTGGCTCCTAGCTAGCATCATGCACACTGACGCCAGAAGCTACACATAGTGGTACAAGGTATTAGCTCTACAGTTCCTGCATGGGGACTAATTGGCAATAATAGAGATTCTCCGTTTTTCATCCCATATTCCCATGTCTCAGCTTGACGGCGGGCTGGTACTCGCCTGATGTTCGAGAAGATGTTTTTTCCACGAATGATGATATGGTTTGCCTAGATAAACCTTATTCGAACTGTCAGATTTTCGGTTTGAAGAAGGTTCGGTGCAGCCCTTTAATCTTCCATTTTGGATAAATCTGAAATGTCTCATGCTTTCTGGTTGGAGGCCTGGATTTGTCCGACAGCCGCGACGATAGTCACGTGTGAGGAGATATACTAGAAATCCACCCATGCACTAATTATAGATCTCTCTTCTTGGTACAGAACTTCATATCGGATTCGAGAAGCACAATCCTATTGAATTGCCTAATGCCTCTTCTCGGCCAAGAGGGACTTGCTCGAGGGACTTGCTTGAGGGAGATTGTGACTTTTTGGACTGTGGGAAAGTTTCTGAAAATGAAACCTTTGAAAAGAAGGCGTGATATAATTAACATTTCCTCCCTCTTATCCTACTCAGCAGGCTGATGTGAATACTTCCTGGCAGGATGAATATCTTTGCTGAACATAACCTTTAGCCTCCCTCACTAGGCTCATGTTTCCCAAGCCCAGGAACTGGAGAAGCCGGGTAAAAGGGGTTGCAGCTTCTTGATAGAGCCAATCACAAGAGTGTGAAGAGGCTGCGTGTTGTGGGTGATGGCGCGGCCGGATATTCCTGGTTGAAAAGGAGGTCGACGTCTGTATGTGATGCATCATGCATGCGCAATATACAGAAGGGGGCTTTGTGTTACAGAACGACAGAGTGTGAATGAATGTTTCACTGCATCCCCACCACCCTGCCCCCATTGGATAGCGAGGTACCTTTCGACTCGTCGTTCAGACCTTACTCCACCAGTTCCCGAATAGTTGGCAGTTGCGGGTTTCAGCCAGCCTTGGCGATGCAGACAAAAGAGCGTAGGCCTGCAAAAGCCGAACCATCCTGGCGGCAAGAATAGCGAGAAAGGGGGAAAAGAATTTGAAAAAGCTTGCGACGAAGAGGTTGATGGCAGCAATACTACTCGAGTACTGTGCTCGTATCACTTTGAATCACGTGTGGTCGTATAAGTAGGTTACGGCACGATTCAACCTAAGAGGGGGTACGTCAGCGTCACGTTGGGCGCAGCTCTTGGTTTTCGTACGATTTCCAGATTATATAATCAACCTTCCCGTGTATTACATAATCTCCACTCAATCAAAACTCCCTCGTCGGATTCGCGCTCTACATAAGGTTAACGTAGAGTTCGAATATAGTGAAGTATAATAGAGAGCCTCATTATTCGATTTATCCGAATTCCTTATTAAATCGATAAATATTCCTTTTTTGAAACCCTAATATTGATTAAGCCGTACTCGTATATTTTATCTATATGTGTACTAATTTTTATGGTTTATGTCACGCTCCTGACCTCCGGGCGCTCCAGCCGCCGCTCCGGCGCACGTGCACGCACGCACATCCCACGTGCCTGACGATCCGGTTCACGTGCCCGAGTAGCGAGCACGTGCCGATCACGTGTGCCACATGTAGATTGTATATATGAGAGCGTTGTTCCGTAGCTAGAGCTAGGTAGTAGTAAATTCTAAGAACTCTTTTGACCCTGTTTCAAACAGCTCTTTTACGGCATAAGCGTCACAGTTTATGTTTTACTTTCTATTGTAATACTCCTTGGAATTATTATTATTATCGTGATTGTTAACATTATCTTTATCATTATTACTATTATTCTTGTTAAGTTATTAAACCTTCTTAAATATACAGATATTGCTTGAGTAAGTCCCCTACCCCACTTCCCGGCCACCCCCCCATTCCGGCCACCATTTTACACCAAAAACCACGATTTCGAGGTATTAATAACTTTTTTAATAACGAATTTGATTGGATGAAATTTTGTATAAAGAATTATATCGTATAAATCAATTGAT
>NGKF01000017.1:644435-736921 GCA_002162555.1 Monilinia aucupariae | reverse complement strand
TTGGTGTGAAATGGTGGCCGGAATGGGGGGGTGGCCGGGAAGTGGGGTAGGGGACTTATTCATATAAATCATATCGTACGTGGTAAGGTTAATTATCTCCGAACCTCCGTCGCTCTAATATCGGCGTTTGACTAACATTTACAAGTCTTACGAGTGAGTAGCTTACCAAACTTCGCACTGCAATCAAATCTTGAATCTTCAAAAGCTCGTCAAACGAAGGGAATCTGAATTCTGGGAATAATTGATGTATGGTACTGTATGCATGAGGTGCAGCGACAAGGTCTGAGAATGAAACTATTCCGACAATATTCATACGGCGTCATGATCACAAATATGTGCTTTACAAGATTGCAGCGTTCTCGATTGCGTAGTACATAGAATGAGAAGCTCTTTGTCGCATCGATGAAAGCTCGAGTTTTCAATCTTTCTGCACCAGCTGCAGCATGGAGCACATTCGGTCACTCGGAGCACGATGCTTACCTAGCAGCTGGCATCGGGGAGGGTGATTGCACGTAAAGAGCAACTTCTATCGTATGTTAGATCAATCAGGATCTCATTCTATACGGGAAATTTCTTCTTTCTTTCTTTCTTTCCTTCCTTTCTTTCCTTTTTCTCTCTCCTGTTCCCTTTTCGCGCCCATCTTTCGAGGCTTTACGAATGCGTTCACACAATCCCTCTTGTCACTTCTGAGATCGAATCAGATTCTATCTACTCGGTTGCAAAGATTTCTTTTCCATGCGAAGTCGTGTTGCATCCTTGCATGGAGGCTATGCACCCTACCCACTGTTGGAAAGTAATCACAACATGTCAACAAGGCTTGAGAGCAGTTGATATAAGTCCCCATCCATCTCTCAGCTTTCTGTTTCTCTCTTGACCCGACCGCTTTCTATGAAAGTTACGTTTGTTCCTGCCTCAAGGTAATTTGGTTCCATGATGACAGTTTTGAGGCAATTGAGCTGTTCATGCAGCTTACAGCCAACTACACGCAACGGCGAATTGTGCCAAAGGGTTCCAAATGAATCGCGACATCTGATTGGCTCCAGGCCATTCTACAGTGCTCTGATGAATTGAAGGCGAGCCTCTCTAGGTGTGCCAAACAGCTCAGTTGAAGGAAAATAGGACAATGCCCCCCGAATCGCCCTATCCCATCTCACTTCCCCTGATTCGAGAAGGCCATGGATTGGAATATGCTCTTTACAATTAGTATTCTTGGCAAGCGATAGAAGCTACCGGTGAATTAACCAGTGTGCTCTATTGATGAAGTAGATAAAAAAACTCCTGGTAGGTAGGTAGGTTGGTTGGAGGCTCTAGTCTTCCTCCGTGATCCGATTGTTACCACCCCTCAATTAAAAAACTACTCATTTTAGTACCAGCAAGTTCTACTACTTATTCATAAATAGCTTACACAAATTCATTATTGCAAATCGACTCATTGATCATATATAATTCAATTTCTTTCCTTTTCTCACCAACCTCGAAAAATGTATGATTATCACCCCCTTCATCCATTTGCCAATGAATCTCGGGGAATAGCCTCGCTGCCTTGTTGTCTTTGGTTAAAATGTCTCCTTTCCAGACATCGATATCTGATCTCGCAGGCATCACCACGTCGTTGAGAAATTTGAGCGAGTGGGAGTTCCAAGGCAGAATCGTTTCTACAAAAGAGTGCCCGGGCGATTTTGATACAGGCCCTGTTCAGCGCAGCCTCTTTAGCATCTAATCTGCGACCCTACAAGACGGCCAATACGACAATTCGATAAACTCATCTGCATGGCTATCTCCCTTTGCTCACCGTCTATCTGGCAGCACTTGTGTCGCAAGCTCGTATGCAGATACGGAGCCTTTCATGATGCCCAACTATACCGCTCCCTCTTATGGGTTGATATCACAATGTTCGACCACTATTCCAACACCATCCACTTCTCTCGGCCAACACGGTAATGGCAACTCTTTTTGAAACTAAGATGACTTTGTCAAGCATCAACGAGAACCTGCTTACTTCGAGTTTCGTACTTGCACCAGAGGTCCGACACCGATTGACTCTTGGTACCAAAAACATGAGCGATACGAGCAAATTGCGTACAGACTGTCAGATTCCTCGGCCGATCCGATCGCACAAAATAAGTCCAAGAAGCCGATTGACAAGAATGTTCAAAAGCACAAGTGATGGATCAGCTAGATAAGACGAAAAGCAGGAAAGAATGGCGGATTGATTTGGGATCGCTTTTGTTTATGATATCATGTTTGCATGCTCATCGAGGGTATTTGCCGGTGTAATGATGCTGATATGAACATAAAAAAGTCATGTTGATTGAGATGGACATTCTCGACGGCGGGAAGTTGGTATTTATAACGGTTCTTTATTCTCCTTGATCTAAAGTAAACATCTTGTGCTGCTTGTCTGGTGAAAAGTCAATTTTGCCAGGCCGGCTAATTATAAATTTATAAACCTTGCAATAATCATCCTCGATATTTTGTCGTCTGAAAGTGCATGAATGATGTTTGTCACCACTGTAAAGTTTAAATTCAAGCTCCACCAGTTCGCGTTCTTACCCGCCGGCGGCTATCAGTACGAGTAGTAGCCTAGTAGGCCACGTGGGCCTCACGTTCCAACAGTTGTTCTTTCCGCTTTCTATCCGTAGTTTAGTCTCCCACACCAGACTAATCGTCTTCTCCGCTTCCGCTTCCGCTTCCCCTTCCCCCTTCATCGCTACCTTTATTTTTATCGCCTTCGTTTTACCTCCTACCCTTACCTTAAATCACATCCATTTTACAACTCGGTTTATTGAGATTTTCTAACCAACTTGCAGAGGAGGTCATGTAGAAGGTGAAAATTCTGCCGCTGCTAATCATAAATACTCAGACCAGAAGACCGCCGAGGGTCAAAAGTCCATTGGGGAGTTTCACGCATTGGAAGATCTAAATGCCACTGGTGTACTCTTGAGTAGAGGCCGTCTTTTATGATAGATAGGTCAAGGAGGAGTACCAGTCCGTATCTCGATTCATTCTTCCCTCTCGAGCTCGAAGGGTTTGTGGCAGGAATATACATCCTACCGACGCTTATCCGTCCGCGCTTGGAGAGGCAAGAATCACTCTGGTAAGAAAGCACTGAGTGGAATACAATGCACTATCATTCAATATCCAAAGCTATAATTGGTCGACAACCATCACTATGCAAGAGGCCTTGCGGACTCTACTATCACAATGCTTGCATTTCTCAAAAGAACTGGGACTGGGAAATGCACGAGGCTTAAAACTTGTTGCACGATAGACGATCAGGTCCTTGCCATCTTCTTTTGTGTCTTTCAGTGTTCAATAGTAAGATTGTTTGAGAGTATGGCGGGTCGCTGTGCACCCACGCCTTCAGCACTTCTTTTTTTCGCGAAATGTATTCATCGCTTCCCAGAGTTTGGCAGCTTCGCAAACAAAGGACAAAAAAACAAAAAGCGCAACCGAGCGGAGTTTGGGGATTGATTTTCCCTTTTCTTGAAAATTCTTGAATGAGCTGCTAAGCCCCCAGATTCTGATATACTTGAGTTGAGAGGATAATCGGCACTCGAGCCGTGTATAGTAGGCCTCACAGGCCTTTCTGGATCCCACGGAGACCAGAAAGTATTCACGGGCTCCTTTGCAGGATAATACCTGGGAGATTGTTGAGGGGGATAAATTATTGGTATTTTCTTCCTGGAATAAAAATATAATCTGCAAAGTCACGACCACGCTGAGCAGTCTACCAATGAAGATATAACGAGGTTAAATGGGAAGAGGCTTTTCATTAAGCGCCATTGGGATATACACACACGCTTCCGAAGAGACAATAGAAAATGGGTTGGGATTGAATGCCAATAGATCATATCCTCCTCATCCTATCTATCGTATGGGGAGAGAGAGGTCAGCCTGAAGTGAGGAAGAAAGCTTCGAACATATGCTGTTCCCAGACATCAAATATGCTGCTCGAGTATATCGACATTGCTTAATACTGTAGTCGTGATTGATTGACTGACAATCAGCAGGAAGATTATTGGTACTCAAAGTTGAGTACTCACCGCATATGTTTAGGGTTATGTACGTTCTAGTTCTGCCAGATAGGAAGAGCATTATGTAATGCTTATCACGTGTCGTATGGACCAGCAGATAAGGCTAGCTTCGGAGGCTCCACTGCAAGCCGCGGCACGCTAAACCCCTCGGAGCTTTTTGGCATCCATGCATCTTCCTAGCTAGTACTTATCTGGGTCTGGGTGCATCATTACATCGACATCGAGCTTACTAAGTCCTGTATTCCTTTTGCCTTTCCGCTCTTTGATGATTCATGAATATACCGAGTAGTGAGTGATCCATACGCAATGGCATAGAATGGGTGTATCGCAGACACCAGTTGGTAGGAGTACTAACTAGTAGATGGCTTGGAATTGGCTAGTTTGGATGCTTAAAAGCACTTCGATTCTTCGATCAATGGCAGGACCCTGATATCATACCAAGAATATCTTCATATCTCTTCCACTTGACCGAATTTACCTTGACCTTCGTAATTACCTGAGCCAACTTGAAATGTCAGCCCCTCAAAGATTCGTCGCTGTCGCAGGTGCGGCAGGCAATCTAGGTTCTCGAATTGCCCTCAACCTACGCAAGAGGAATGTGGCGGTCAAAGCCCTCGTGCGTCCTGGGACCGCAGCATCTCGCACCCAGAAATTACAAGATGCCGGTGTCACCATAGCAGAAGTCGACCTGAATGACATTCCAGCCATCACAAAATCCGTCACAGGCGCTACAACAGTCGTCTCGGCACTTCAAGGTCTTAGAGGGGTTATTGTGGATGTTCAAGGGAGACTCCTCGAAGCTTCTGTCGCCGCAAAAGTCCAGCGTTTCATCCCTTCCGATTATTCGTTGGATTTTACAAAGTGCGACCCAGGTACCAATCGAAATTTGGATTTTCGACGCGAGTTCCATGCTAAACTTGATGCGTCTGGTATCCAGTGGACTAGCATATTGAATGGTGCATTCATGGAACTTTTAACTGCCCGTCAAATCCCAATAATCAATGATAGCTGGCACCGGATCATGCATTTTGGCAGCGCAGATCAAAAACTCGATTTTACGACTATCCCCGACACCGCTGCTTATACAGCCGCAGTGGCTGCGGACACAAACGAAACACCAAAATTCTTACGTATCGCCGGTAGCTCTGTCAACGCGAAGGATTTGGCGGCTATTGTGACCAGGGTTCGTGGGGAACAGTATACTCCCATGTGGACGGGTAGTGTTGGGTTCCTTCAGGTGCTTATTTCGATTCTGAAGTTTGTTGTTGGGGGCGAGAAGGATAAAGTCTTCCCGCCTTGGCAGGGAATGCAATATTTGGAGAATATGGTGTCTGGGAAAGGCAAGCTGAACCCGCTTGATAATGATAGGTACCCTGATTTGGAGTGGACGACTGTGGAGAAGGGTTTAAGAGAGGCGGATGCGGAGCAGAAGAACAAGTCTGATTGAATGAGGTTAAAATGAAGTGGGAAATGGGGTTTGTGTAATAATCTGTGTATGGTTTAGTATCCAGGTCTTGCTTAGAGTCTGCGATGTCGATTTGGGGGTTCTTGGTAGTAATGAATCACGAATTTGCAACTAGACTTCTTTACCACTACCTGGACTTCCGAGGCAATCCAATATCATCGCGCTCTGAATACATGAACTCGAAGAAGCTCTTCACATTTCTATGCTGGGAGATGGATATTTTGAAGACCTTGGAGTAGAAAAAGCGAGCTGTTCGTGTTCGTATGGATCATGAACTCATATTTGCCTGTTCTGCTCGAGTATATAAGTTTTGAAGGATGTCTACCATTGTTCTCTTCGAGGTTCAACTCTGCTTGAAGTGTGGCTGAACACTGAACAGCATATGTGGTGTTATGTGATGCTAACCCGAAGTAGTTTAACTCAGCACGTGACTATAGTGTACTTGGCACATCTCCATCTGTTGCCATCTGTTGCCATCATCCACCGATCTTCCTTGACATTTCCATAGCATTTGGATATATTCTATTGCTGATATATACATCCTGGACGACAAATCAGATCTTGGCGACGTACGGAACAATCGCCAAGCAGATCAACCCAGTATCCCATCATCCTTAGCAAAAGTTTAACCCCATCCCTCAAACACGTGCAAAAACCACCATGTCCGACATCCCAACCGTCCCCCACCTCCACCATCGCAACACTCCCTCGGTCTCCTCCACAAACTTCACAATCAGCACGCCGGCTACTACGGACCCTTCGTTTGCCTCCGCGCCAACAGTTTCCAACCCAATCCTACATCCTCGAAAATTTGATTTGACAAATGATACCGAACTATATCTCCATGAAAACCGCGTCATCCCTCGCTTATTCTTCTACGAACCCGAGGGGGAACTGCAAATCTCCAAGTTGAAAATGATTAGAGAGGGCCATTTTGTTGGACATCCTAGAACTTTGGTTTTTAGTGTTGCTGGGGCTGTTGCTTCCCTTAAACGTGACTCGCAAACTTTGCCCTTCGGTTTTGATCTCCCTTCACCTTCAAAAATGGATACGGGGGAAATATATAGAGCAGTATATTCGGTGCACTTTGGACCTCAATCCCGATACAACACTACGGGCCAGGTCAAGGAGACAGGAGGTCAAGTGGAAATGCAGAAGATTGCCGAATTGGTGGCTGCGTGTGAGGCATTGGAGTTTGTGGAGATGCAATGTAAGAGGAGGGTTCCAGGGTTTGAAGATGTTAGTGGGGAGATTACGCCTGGAGGGTTGGTGGTGGCGGTCACAAGTAGTACGAATTTGTGGTATGGCGTTACGGAACATTTGGTAGGTTTTCTTTCTCCTTTTCACTTTGGTCTAGTGAGGATGAGGAGATTGCTATATCAGGCCAAGTCGGTCAAGATATTCCAAACCATATTCCCATCCCCGAAAACCCCCTTTTCCTCTTCCTTCAGACTAAACCTAACAAATCCCACAGTATAAATGGAAACGCAACGATTTCCACAATTCCAAAGGGGGTAAGGTAGTAGGAGAAGACTTATGGAAAAGACTCGATGAATGTATGAATCGATTTGAATTTAACCAGACGAGAGTCGCGTGGTTGTTATGTGAAAAGGAGGATAATCAGGCAGAAGAGGCGGCTTTAAAAAAAGCAAATGCGCTGCTGTGAGGTATGGTGAGAGCAGAGGGAAGTGGGAAGAGAAGGATTTAGGCTTGGTGGAAAGTTAGGGGAAGAGGGTGGGACGTGAAAGGAAGCAAAGTGAAGCGAATTGTACATGAAATGTATACATCTATATACATGTATATGTATCTACCAACCATGAGACCAGTCAAAACCGAAATCAAAACCGAAACCGAAACACCAAACTCATAACCCACAATCCCCCAAAAGTAACAACGTCCCTCCCACTACCCTCTCATCCCTTCCTAGATCCGCACAACCCGATACTCAAACAAGCTACCTACTCAAGTATAAACATCCACTCACATTCTCCGCAACCTCCAAAACGAACAACCATATTTCATCCCCATCCATAATAATCACCACTCGAACGATGAAACCCCTCCCTAAATCACACAAGAAGCCATGAAAAAGATACAGTGCCCAGAAAGAAGAGAAGAGAAGAGGAAGATTGAAGATTGAAGATTTCTATCTTCTTTCTTTCTTTCTTTGTTTCTTCCTTTCTTTCTTACTTACCTTGGGTTTGATTCATCCTTTCTCGAATCGGGATGAAGAATGAAGGAGGGGCAGTGGCAGTGGCAGTTGAAATCTGAAGATCTACTATCCATCACTCATCACTTATTCGTACTCATGTAAGACTTTACGATTTGGAAAAATATCGGTTTACTTAACACGAAGGAGGTTACGATCATGATTATTGACAGATCAATGCAATCACATCGCCACTTAAAAGCTAGAACTTCAAGAGGTTTTTTTTGGTAATTTTGATAGTCTTTTTAGATGTGATGGAAATGCAAAACAAATGCTAGCATCAAACGAACCGACGACCAGCTAGTCCACAAGGCAAAATCTTGAATTCATATCATCCATACCATCCATATATGCAATTAAATCCCGTACCAATGCTAATGCCAATTTATACCATGCCATGCCGGCTAGCACTCTTCAATTCATGTCATAAATCATTACACCCCAACCTCTTCCTCTAAACAACCCTCTTCTCCAAGAGCAATCTCCCTACTGGCCCCTCCTTCCTAACCAACACCCCATCCACCCCAGCCCCTCTTTCAAAAACCTTCTTTCCCCTAACCCAAGTCTCTGCCACCCTACCCCTCATAACCTTCCCCGTATACGGACTGACCTTATTCCTAAAAAGCAATTCCTCTCTCCCCACAACCCACTCAAGAGCATCATCAAAAACGCAAATATCCGCATCCATGCCCGGTCTTAGCGCTCCCTTGCGGTGCTGAAGGCCTACTTGTTTCGCCGTATTCACGGCGCAGAATTTCACGATGTCTAGGATACCGATTGGGGTTTGAGAGGAAGCGCGTGAGGGCGATGTAGCTTCTGTCCAGAGGATCGGAAGACCGAGACCCACTGAAGAGATGCCGCCCCAGGAGGCGAAAAAATCGCCTTTTTCTTTTGCCTCTTCGTCTTTTAGTAATTTACCGTTTACGCCTTTGGCATCATCGCGCATGGCGCCACATCCGTGGGACAGATGTTCGGGAAGGAGTTTGAGTTCTGGGGTACAAGGACTGTGATCGCTGACGATGGTTTTGATCACGGATTCAGGGTGTGACAGTTCAGTCCAGAGGCCATCGCGGTTGACGGATGAGCGGATGGGAGGACAGCATTTGTGACGGGTGTCGCCTTCGGACACTTCTTCGGATGCAAGGGCGAGGTAGTGGAAACAGGTTTCGGCAGTGATGTTAATGCCCGAGGAGCGTGCGGCGCGAAGAAGGGGAATGGCTTCGATGGCGGAGAGGTGAACTATGTGGAGGTGGAGGGAGGGGGCGAGGTGAGCGAGAGAGAGGATTTGTTCGATAGCGTAGGTTTCAAAAGAAGGGGGGCGGGAGGATAGGAATGTGTCGTAGGTTGTGAGGGGACCGGATGGCTCGAGTGGTGGGAGGGATACCTGGACGTCGTCACCGACGGAAGCGGTGATTGGTGGAATCATTTCTGCGTGGAACATGAGAGTTGTAGATGTATCTTTCAGAGTTTTGAGTGCAAGGGCTACATCGGAAGAAGAAACGGCAGGGAATTCATCGACCTATTGCTATTGTTAGATACCGCAACTGTCATTGACGAGGAAATGCATACACCACTCTCTATAAGGAAGCCCTTGAACCCCCTGACTCCAGCCTCAACAAGTGGAAGCAATTCATCAGCATTACCAGGTATGATTCCCCCATAAAATCCAACATCAACCCAGCATTGACCTTGAGCAGCCTTAATCTTTTCTTGTAAACCATTCAATGTTGTAGTTGGCGGGATAGCATTCAATGGCATATCAATAACTGTTGTGACACCACCTGATGCAGCAGCTTTCGTACCAGTATTGAAACCTTCCCATTCTGTCCGTCCCGGCTCATTTAGATGTACATGTGCATCGACTAATCCCGGAAGGATCAAATGTGGTGTGTGGTCGACATAGATTGTATTTGGTGGAAAACTCGAGGGCGGAAGAACGGTAGGTAGGATTGATATAATCTTGCCAGTCGAAGGGGAGATTGTGATGGTTGCAGGTGAAATAACGAGATTATCATCCTCATCAAAGATGACTGCCCTTGAGGAAACGAAGACAGTAGGTTGTGATGGGGAATCAAGAGGTGGTGTAGCAGCTGGAGTCAGATATGGGTATGTTGTAGTCATTTTGAAGGGGTTTTTTGACTTGATATTGGGAAATCAAGGTTGGGGAAGATTTGAAGAAAGAACTGAAGGTATTCTGAGATGTAATTGAAAAAGATTGTCCACTGGAGTGATCTTATCGTGGGGGATAAGAGTTGGTGGGATAGATAAGAAAGGATGAAGGGATTCGGGAGAAACAAATAGACGAGCTGATAAGGAAAATGAAGGGGGAAATGGGGGAAATGAGGAAGTGAGGATATTTCTTTGTTCAGGTGGGTAACCTTAGCTAGCCAGTAAACATATGAGAAATGGAGAAATCCCTTATCTATCCCTTGGACTTCTCTTATCCCTCATTCCTCGTCCCTTATCTTTTCTTCTCAGCCTGCCTACCCACCTACCTATCCAATCCGAGTCAGTACTATCAATATCCATCCAATCCCGACTGATGATACGAAAAGAGCCACTCCAGCTCCATAAGGATAGAATTTCTTGTTCATGGCGTACGAAGCACATCGTACTGTGCTGTAAAGGAACAAGCGGTCGACACTGCTCGGGACTCGGGAGCAGGGACTTGGAACAATATCATTTGGACCCTTCACTAGACAACCAGCCTATGATATGTTTTGATCGAGTAAACGTTGTCCTTCTAGTGGCTCCCTAGTGAGTAAGGTAGCCTGCTGGAGAAGGGATACGCATCGTTTGAGTCTTGGTCGTTCTCGGGCCATTCCGGCATGTGAAAATCTCGAGAGTAGAGGTTGTGGAGATTCGATACGAACACAGCAGCCACGGGCCACGGCAGTGAAGGTATATCCTCTATTCGGACGTTCATTATCAATCATGTGCTGTACGACAACCATCTTGGTAAGCCACAATCGACGCTTTCATTGGGCGTCGACGTGATTTGACTGCTATGGAAGTGTATCGTGCATCGTGTAGCATAACCTTAAGGTTAACCAAGGCGAGTTCCGATGTCGGGTCGGCTTTAAGTTTAGCCTATCACTAGACAACCTTAGATTAGCTGATATATCTCTTACTCGATCATTACTCGATAATTACTCGAGTACTCGCTGAAAACTTGCAAGGAGAACCTTCAATATATCCAACAGTACAAATGCATATGTGGCTTGGAATCTGCACTGCTGTCGCACAAATCATTGGTTCTCGGGGATGACTTCAAGAGTTGTTCGCGACGGCGACAGCACAAACATCTGTTGCTTGCATAGATTGGTTTCTCTTGGACCGACATCGATGGGAAGCATCGGCATCGCTATGGGTGTGCGCCGACTTCGAATCAATGACCGTCCAGGAGCTCAGTAATCCGCGTCTGAAGGGCATTTACCGGTCGACTCGATGGCTTGAGATACCGAGCCGAGAGTATAGCGTTTGCCCGCTCATTGCGAAGTACAACGAGCCAACGATTATGGGAAATCGTGGATAATTATATCCTCAAGTACAAACCAGCCAACAACCAAAGCAGCAATGATAAAACTGGCAAGTGGAGAATTGATTGAGATGAAGATCAAGGAGGGAGATGAAGGAGATGAAGGAGATGGATGGAGGAGATGGATGAGGGAGTTGAGGAGTCGCAATATACTACGCGAATCATGTATAGACGGCTGAGGTAACTGCAAGCCAAGCGTTCTTGCCACGTGAGAAGGATCTGATGACAACGACTTCGTATCTCATCGCCATTCCAGAAACACCCAAATTACCAACACTCATGATAAATCATACTGCGTTTACGAAATCAAGAATCATCTATTCTATTTCATAAGTTTGTTGGTCCTTTAAACATCATGTGCGATTCCACGTTTATTGTTGACTTTTTCCGATCACGTTTGTTTCATCAACGTCGAACACCCATGATGAAGCTTGATCAAATATCAATTATTGAAATGTTGAAAGGGTTGAAGAACGGACATCTCTCAAGTGAAGGACTTGTCAGAGTTGGTCGATACTCACGATGACTTCTGTTGCACATCACTAACGATGCTGAAGACATATATAAAGCGTATTGAGCAAGTCAACTCCATAGTTCACGTTGTTAGTGAGATCAATCAAAACGCTATCGAAATCGCTAGAGACAAGGACAAGGAACGGTCATGCGGTTCGGCTCGAGGAATTCTTCATGGAGTACCAATTCTGATTAAGAATTTATTGTTTACAACTGATGGCCTCAAAACTAATTGTGAGTTTGAATTGCTCCAATATTGGCATAATCTTATTTCGAGAAGTTGGCTGCACCGGATTACTTGCAGCAATTCCAAGTATCGAAGCAACAACAATCATCAAGCTCCGTGAGCAAGGTGCCATCGTGCTAGGAATAGCAAATGGTTCTCAATGGGCCAATCTCCGTTTCACCCCTGGTTGGTCTGCTGTGGGAGGTCAGTGTATAGGCATTTATCATAAAAACCAACATCCGCAGGATTCATCATCGGGCAGTGCCGTAGGAACAGCTTTGGGACTTTGCGCTGCTGCTTTAGGATCTGAGGTTTGTAGGTTCTCGATTGCATGTGAAACAGGCGGACTGATTCCCGGGATATAGACTTGTGGCAGTTTGATACTACCTGCGCAAAAGTCCGCCGTAGTGGGAATAAAACCGACGGTAGGGTTGACTTCGAGATACGGATTGTATAGCGCAAGTGAGTTGCAAGATACTGTGGGGGTATTGGCGAGGACTGTTGAAGATGCAGCGCTTGTGTTGACTGCGATCGCAGGTGAGTCTTTCGAATCCTTTCACAATACTTCAACTGAAATGAGGGAGGCGAGGATAAAAATGACCCTATCTCGATTCTGGACCCTCGAGATCTGATCTCTTCCAAGAGACCAAAAGAGTCCTGTTTTTTAAAGGCTTGCAATTCTCGACAGCTGGAAGGTGTGCGAATGGCAGTAATAAATTCCGATCAACCTTGGCCCCCATAAATCATAACATTTTAACTAGATACCCCGCCACCTTCTCAAAAATATTGATCCCACCACAGTCCATCTCTTCACAAATGCAATCAACACAATCAAAAGCCTAGGAGCAATCATAATAGATCCAGCTTCGTATTCCAAATTCGATGCTGATAGATCTTCATGTACTGGCGATGAATACGATCTCGCGTTACGAGTGGATATCTATCACAGTATCTCCACCATCCTCGCATTCTCAATACACATTACTAACCATCCCCAGACATCGAAAAGACTCTCTCTCACTTCTCCACCAACCCACAATCCCTCCACACTCTCTCTGATGTTATATCCTACACCATCGCCACCCCCACTGAAGAAGCCTCTGCACGCGGCTACTCATTCTTCGCATCGTGTCTCGAAGCTGGCAAAACATACTCACGCGATAGTGAAGAATACAAAAATTCCAAGGCGGAAAGAAATTATATGGGAAAGCAGATACCGAGACTATTAGATAAGTTTGGATGTGATATGATTGTGCTACCGACTAATGTGGCGATGGAGCCCGCAGATGTTGGGGGGAACCCGGTGGTGAGTGTGCCGATGGGGTTTTATCCCATGGGAACGGAGGTTAGTAGGCGAAATGATTTGGTGGATTGCGGGCCGGGAATTCCGTGAGTTTTCTTTGGCTTTATTGTTTAGTTATGGGGGAAGACGCTGTCATGACTGCTGGAATGTGACTAATACTTGGTGACAGGGTTGGAATATGTTTCATAGGGAGAAGATGGGATGACGAGAAGTTGATCGGGGCTGCTTATGCGTATGAACAAGCTACCAAGTGGAGAGAGAAAGGGAAGGTAGTGGTGAAGTGTGATATTGAATTACCCGCGTCGAGATCCGAGGAGAAAGGCAAGGAGGATTGATCCTGTGGATTCTGGCGAATAGTTTCTTACCACAAGAACGATGCCACTGGTCAAGTAAGTCTTCAACTTTATAAACCTTATCTGCTCTGTAAATTTTCCTATTCAAACGAGTCAATTTCCAATGAATCGCAAGTTCGCCGCTGTTGCACCATCGAATATATGATATTTCTTTCATTCTCAAGTCACAACCTTAGCGCCACTTTGAAATACTTAGCCGTAATATCACCATGTCCATATCCTGCTTCCACGCCTTGAAATCCACCAAATGATTTATTTGCCAACCTTTCAGACATGTGAAGGCGTAACGTTTAGTTATCGCCACGCTCGAGAAGTTCTGGGAGATTGGCTTGTGAATGTCCATTAAAAGACCGTATTGCATTCTTGAGTTTGATGATGGATGATATTTGACAATCTTGATGGTGGCGGTAAACTAATAAATAAATACATCGTTGTTATCGGATGAGAGTAGATTTTCCACACACACTCTGAGTTTTTTATTATTATTCCTGCCTGCAAATGATAAAGTTACGCTCTCTCATGGCTGAAGGTGCGCTTGTAGGGAGTTATGCGAGCTTGAGTTCATGAATACCTTGACTTTTTCACGATCTTCGGTGGGAAGGAGATGTATATCTAAAACTGAGGAGAAAGGATATTGTATAGGAGGATGAAAGAGAGGCTGAGAGTTGGAAAGGCAAAGATGTAGAGAGGAAGAGAAGAGAAGAGAGGATGGGGGAGGGGGAGGGGCAGTTGTATATTTGAAAAAAATGAAAAGAGAGAAAAACACAGCCCAATCTATCAAAATCGACCTTTCACTCGACCTATATCTTCCTCCTTGATAAAATTCTTCCCTCTGGTCTTCGATCCATCCGCATTCCACCGACACCCACGCCCCCTCATATTCACCTTTGCAAACTCAGCAAACACCACCAACACCACCAACACCACCAACACCACCAACCTCGCTTCATTCTAACTTGCGGCATATAGTCCCATTTAACCGTGCATCCAACATCTAAGAACAAAATAGTGCCAGTTGGCCCAGTGGTAGCGCGCTGGGTGTTCACATGCCCTAAACAGGTGTCCCTGATTAACAGCTTTGAAGTGATTGTCTCTTGAAGAATCAGTTCGCCTGGTTTAGGTTGGGGGGTCTCAATGATCGCGAAGAGAGCGTCCCTAACTTTTGGTCGAATTTTTGGGGGCTGGTGAGAAGAGGTTGGTGTGAGGTTGATTGGATGGTTTGGGTTTACTTGGGATTTGGTTCTTTGGAAGGATGGGCTTGGTTATTGATGGGCAAACCGAAAGAGCCTCTGAGAGTGGCTGTAGGAGGAAGGAGCAAGAAAGGAAGAGGGGAAGAAGTCAGATATCTATTTTGGTGATATGTAAATCCAATTGATTGAGAGTTTTGTTGCATATCTGAGAATGGGAGGTGGAGGAAGGGTGATTGAATTGGTTGGCTAGTTCCAGGTCCCCCTCTTTTCTCCTCTTCTCCATCCTCGAGAGATCTACAATCCCAACGCCGAGCGTGACGTCTCGCAACAACAGTTCAATAATGTTGGTTTGTTTTCCGACGATATATGAGATGGGAGGATGGGAGGATGGATGCTGCATACTTACTGCACTGTAGTAAACATCCGACTGCAACTTCAATAACATTTATATAAGATTGACATACGCATAGAGTTTTCATTATCAATCCTCTATCCCAACAGAAGATTTTGCAGAACCGCGACAACTTCCTGAGTTGTAGACTTACAATGGGTCACCCCGTCTATCTTACCCTCGCTTCTATCCAGTCCCCGTCTTCTTCCTCCTTCTCATGAGAATACCTGCATACGCTCGTTCAAACACGGTTGTACTTGTTGTCCAGATCTTGATTTTTTAGGATCCAAACTTACGAAGGCCTGGTTCTTACTCGTAGTTCCTTGTGCAGTCTACTACCAATCACATCTATTTTTTTCAACAAGCGATATAGCTTTTAGTATTGGTAAAGCTGGACGCTTGTGGTGAAAGTCGATAAGTAACTTTTCATCACAGGGAAATCGGAAGGAATTCTCGTTGGATATTCAACTTCCTCCAAAGATCTGCAAACGAAACATGTCCAGATGATAAATACACTAAAAGCGTCCCGGAGGGATACAGACAGACATGGGTCAAGCACATCACAAAACGCCCCCCATCCTACCCACAGATCATTTCAGGACTTCCATGGGATCTCAAGTCTCAGGCTCCTGATTGTACTCTTCGTCTGCTCATTCACATGGGTTTCTGGTCACTGTTCATGCTGTTGAATGATGGTTGAAGTATTAGCAGGTTGAATAATCTGACTGGCGTGTTCTGAAACGATAATATGCCAGTGGGGCATTCACTGACTGGATCGTATAAAGAGGTGAATAAATATAGCTGATTAGGCCATAGTTCAGGCGGTTTAAGGCCAAGTAGATGAGCCATATCAATATTTGCAGACCCCAGTAGCGACCCGAACTTCAATTATAAGAGACCGGCCATTTCATACAGGTGTTTTTAGCATACGAGGAACCTTCCAATTCTTTTCCTCAACTGAAAGGAGCAGGAATATATACCAAGGATACAGGTTATGCTGGCGTGCGGTTTTGAATTCGAGGCTGCAAAATAAACCGGTGTGGCTCCAGAGAAAAGATGCTACTGACATAGGTGAATGTAAAGTAACTCTTCATATCTATCTGGCCATAGTCAATAATTCATATTGAGATGACAATAAGAAACCCCTTTAGTAGCAAGCAATTGAGGCAGAATGGCTTTCTATGCAGTAGAATATCAGTCCCTACTAGTGCACGAGTATCGTTGGAGATGGCAGTTTAACAATGAATATGCAGTGAGCTATAACGATGGCAAGAGCCAAATCAACAGCGAACTACACGGGAGCAAAAGATAATAGTCAACAATACAACGGAAAATATACCTTCAAGCGTCAAATAGGTGTACCGCCATTCAGACTGGTTGAAGGATCCTTGAGAATATCAGGGTACGTCTACGAGTCTGGTTGCTTCTGTACGCGGTGGGCCTTACATGCGGGAGACTGACTGCGACTCGGTGATTGACCACATATTGGTAGCTCACAGTGGTTGTAAGATAAGAGGAGTTGAAGATATCGTTGGAATAAACTTTGGGCAAGTGGAGGTCAGAATACGGTTCTGAATTCAGTATACTCGATTCAAAGTTTCTCGGCCCATACATATATTTATAGATGAGTGGAGGTCAACAAAGCTCGAAAACTGGAGTGGGATCACTACCCTGAGACCCAAGCATGAAGGCTTTTTGCTTGAGATATCAGCCACCTGCTCATAAACGCATTGATATGAATACAAGAGAGGTAGCATGCCCTCAGTTGGAACCCAAGGGTCTCATAGAATGGAATCGCTGTAAGGCAAAAACCAGATGGCAGTAGATAAGTATAGTAGTAGTAGTAACTCATAATCGATTTGATCTATCTATAGTAGATAAGTATACAAGACAACGAAAATGGCAATATGAGAGCTATGACAACGATCAAACAATTCCATATCAGACAATATTAGCTATAAAGAGCAATCATGAAACGCATCTCCGTCACCCATTTACGAGGTACACACATAGGGCACAAAGGAGGCGTATCCCAAATACCTTGGAGTTCAGAGTCAATACGGCTGCTACGATGTTCGACTGCATTCTTTATACTTCACGCCATTCTCGACGATCTGCAAGTATGCCAATCGCAGTGAATGTGATGCTACGGCTCCCATCACGGCTCTCACTTTTTGCACATGAAAAAGGGGGGATGCCGCCAAGACACGGGTTCAGCTCGTGGTCGACTCAGATATGGGAATTTGATCATGATCATTCCATCTCCCTTCTTGCCAAACGCTTCTTGAACTTCTACGAGAATGTTCTTATGTACTCGCTGGGATGTATTGGTGTTGTATGCTTACAGCAATGAATGGCCTTGATCCATCGAGAGAGTATTGAAGGATGTTGATTGAGTTTGGATTGGAAAAGTGATGGATTCATCTGTGAAAGGTACCGAGGAAACTACAGAATATTCACTGGAATATATCATTGACTACTCTACAAGATATCTGAGACAGACGCGCGCTAGAGAGTTGAGAGCTGCCATTCTGTATGTGCTAACAGCATTTGGACAGTACGAAATAGAGTGCATCATCTAATCATCTAATCATGGCATAGGTGTGATATTGTAAGAAATGAAGGGATAAAGTGCTCTTGCGCGCGGTTCTCATTCGATAATACTCGTATGATGGTATGCATCTTTGGCCTACATACACATTCATCTACCATTCCTGCACATTGCGCCTCCAGCTGGAAATCCAGAAACTTTGGGAAGGCGCTGCGACTGTAGCGTTAGGACCTAAGAATTGCAAGCGAGCCCATGGGGATGGGAACTCGCATTATCCCAAAGCCGCGCGCATACTGGATATGCGTCCGATATCCCGAGGCTCACAAGTTCGTCTGAGCTCTGGGTCTGATATAATCACTATTCTCTGCGAAACCAGTGGTTTGGTTTACCGACCTAGTGGTCCCATAACACTTCCAACCATTACTGCTACTTCTCGTTCCCAGCTACCCTCTGCTTTCTTCTCGCCCTTCAGAGGAGTTATTCCAGCTGGAGTCCTACTACCCTTCACAACGCATTCTCGTATCGCATCTCTAACACTATTACGATTGCTCTTCAGTGTCCTAGCACTAACGCCACCTTTATTAATAATCTCTTGTACTTTTGTAGTCAATCCACCCGCCAACGTCCTCCAAAAGTAGCTCGGCAACGAGCCAGTCTCCAAAGACGTGAGTAGAGGCTGGAGAAAATTGACAGGCGCCATGTCTTCAGAAGCTAAAGCCGGGTGTGGCGGAGGTTGCATGGAGGCGAGTAGTGATTCTAGAGCCAATACATTCTGGCATCGAGCGGATATCTCGAGCAGAGTTCGGTCGAGTGTAGGGAGTGTAGCAAGGGCGCGAGAAAGAGAGGCCAGTGAGCTGGTAAGAGCAGTACGGAGATAATCCTGAAGTGATTGAACGAGTAGATCCGGTTCCCATTTCATTTTCTTCGTATTTTTACTATTAAGCCCTGATGTAGAAGATAGAAGGTATAATGTTTTCAAGGCCGAATCGGTGCGCTCTTTTGTATCCCTGGTCTGCGCATATGTTGATGTATTGCTACTAGATGACAAATTGCTCATTGAAAATTCGCGGATAAGTTGTTGTGATCTAGAAAGTACGACTCGTTCTGCGGGGTTGATGATAGATGTTTGAAGCGTCCGTATCACCTCTATCCTTTCTAAGCCTTGACCTTCTTCACCTGGGCCATTCTTCTGAAAAAGCTCTCGTATATTTAACAGTGTATTTGAACATCGTACTAAGGCTTTGTGATCCTCCTTCGCCCCCGGAACCTTAACTGGCGCACCCGTATTCCCAACCTCAGACAGTTGAATCTCCAGCTGTCTTCCCAATTGTAAACATCGTGCTACCACTCGCCCTAGTCTTACTGTTTCCCATAATCTACTGGCGATAGTCTGAACCTCCTCTGCAGTTTCATATCGTACTAGAACTTCCTTTTCGAGCCGTTTGTATCCATCGTTGAGACTTGCGACTTGCGAGTCTATCTCTTGTACAATCCTTTGGCTCGATTCGGTCTGATCCTGGGTATATGATAAGAGAGGAAGAGCGTTCTTGGTTGTAAGGGTATCTATATGGGTATTTATTTCTTGCGCATCAAATAGCACACGGGAGAGAGGCGTGGAGAGGTCGAGGGGGGTATCGGTAGGGTTGTTTGTCCCCAGAACTAGAGAGTTGGCGAATGATGAAGGGGAAAATGTCGGAGAGAGGAAAGTTTCGTAATCGATATAAGAATTGTCTTCATCTGCGGAAGTCATCTTGAGGGTATGATTGAATCCGATTGTTTAAACATCTGTCAATGTCAATGTCAATGTCAATGTGTTCAATATTCAATGGTCGAGTGAAGAAGAGCAGAGGGGACTTTGAACACCGATAATGATTTACTCCGTACAGTAATTAGCTGTCGTGGAGCTTTTTAGTGACATCGTGGGGAAATGAATGCACGGACCATGCGGAGGGACCTACCATGGTTTCTTCCTCCACTCCCTCTCTTACTCCCTCCACTCCCTTCACTCCCTTCACTCTTCACTCTTCACTCTTCTCAAATCTTCAATCCAACATTCCAAAAGTAACATCGTGCTTCAACTACCTACTTATATATATACCATGAGTGAGCCGGCGAAGGCTTTCAGATATCAGTGAGCCTTTCAATCACTTCTTAGACATATGAAGGAGCTGAGAGTGTTGGTCAACCCTTACCTCAGCGGAATGTCCGGACTGCCCATAAGCAAGCACTGTTTGCTTAACAACTTGTCGACAGTCCATACTGTATCTTCAAGATACAAGGCAATTTACAACTTCAACATATTGTCTACTGATATAATGTGCTCCTACTGATCCTCCTATCTCAGAATCCACAGGAAGTGCTGGACCTGTGAACACTTACTCGATGCAAGCTGCCAACAATTGAAAGTTCTTTCGTGATGGCTTCCTTGGATAGTCGAGGCCTGGTACCATTTCCACCTGGTAGCAATTCCAGCGATACTTTCATCGAAGGAGTGCATTATAACCTCACAACATTGAAACATTGGAATTATACATATTATTCCAATGGCACATTTTCCAATGGATCCCTCTGCTTCATTCTCTTCGAACCTTATACCCCTTATCTGCTCCAAAATGGCACATTTCTTAACAGCACTTCATGTTATTCTCCAATCGAATCGATGGGAGCGCGTGCTAAAATTGGTCTTGCTATGGGAATCTTATTTCTGATCAGTATCATGTTCACATTGATCAATCTACGAAAACACGGCCGAATAAGAATACCTCCCCGAAAGCGATTCCGCGCAGTCAGCAGAAGATGGCAATGGTACTGGATGCTTATAATTGGGACCTGTGGAGGTATAAGTGGCATTAGTACTGTGGATGTCGACAGATACTTCTTACCGGAGTTACCTTTTGCTTTGACAAACTTCTTCTGGTTTTTGATGTTACCAGCAACAATGGCCGCCGTGTGGGAAAGTGTAAGGCATTGGGGCAGTTGGCAAGAGAGACAAATGCTTGATATACCTGAAAATCGACGTGCCCTGAGGGATGATGATAAACGGACAAAAATTGAACTTGTCATCCCTTTGGTCTTCTATTTCTTCTTCTGGATGAACTTCTTACTGGTCATACCAAGATCATGGGGTTCCTTCGAAAAGCAACGAGATCTGGACCAGGGCAATCTTATTGCTGCACCAGCTGCTACTGATATCCGATTCAAACTCGCTGCTTTCCTTCTCTTTGGAGGATGGTCAACAACAATTTACTCTTTGCAACATTCTATATATCACTATGTATCTCATGAAGAAGGGGTATGGAAACGCTTCATTGCCCTCAGACATACCCCTGCGAAATTTGTACTCACTCTCTCCCTTTCCCTGGTCATGATTGGATATATCACAGCAATTTCGTTTTATTTTCCGATATCCCCTCTCAATGTTCATGCGAAATTGGAATTTATATATCCTTTAGGCTGGGGACCAATAGCGCTCATACTACTCGTCTACGAGATCGCAGGTTATGTGAATCCGAATGAGGACCGTGAATTGCTTCGACAGCGACGGGCTCACGATGTAGCAGCAGATGAAGAAATCGGATACACAAGAAAACCGCGCTGGTGGAGTAGATTGCATGGTGACAACAAAGTTATAAGTATGCAAGAAAGGATAGAAGCCAATGTCACTGAGGTTGGGGGTGGAGTTCCATCAACCAGAGGATTGGAGAGAGCAATGGCAATGGAAGATGTTCCCCCACCATTCAGAGATGAAAGAGATATGGGACATCCTAACAGGGATATCGACGCATTTAGGACGGCTGCGGGTGAGATACATCCTCCGCATGTGGATACGGAAGCAAGATTTAGAGATAAACCAACAAGGTCCAGAGATTCAGAGGCGAGTTCAGTGACACAAGTGGAGTCTGAACAGTGTGCAAGCACCAGCAATAGTACTGTCTCCGTATCAGCACCTCCGCAGCAGATCAGGAGTATGCTTGATGTTTAGTAATGATTTGGTGATTATGATCGGCGTTTCTTTGAGCGTTTCATAGATATCCTATGTTAAAAGTAGCTTGATGAGTGTACGGGTCTGGCTACGGGAATACTTGAAAGGTTGATATTGACCCATATGAGCGGAACTTTAATAGTTCATTAATATTTTATAAATTACCACATAAGCTGGGTCACCACTAATCCAGAGTTTCCCTATTGTCCTTTCAATTTCCCGTCCTCCTAGCATCTCATACAAATACACTTTACACAGAACAAAATAAATCTACAAAGCTGCACTTTTCACCCCATCGGTCCTATTATTCGACCTAAACCAAGACACTATAGCAGTATTATCATGTACCGTCCACCAAGCCACCGAGCACTTCTTGCGAAATAACTCTCACATAGTTAAAACGTATCTCCCGGTAGCCAACGCGGTTTTTTCTCGACTCGTTTCAAAGTAGGGTGGATATCTTGTAGAGGAACCTTTGACGGCCACTGTGTCCATGCGATGGCAATGGCTCGTTTATTTCTTTATGTAGAGTGTTGTGAAGTGATTGGCGGGTTTGCTATTGTCCTTCAATGCTTCTTTTAGCAGGCTCTTTGGCGAGCTGGCTTGTGTTATGGCTTGTGGGAGGTGGGAGGCGGGAGGTGGGAGGTGCGAGGAGAGGATGGTTATTTTCTGGTGTATGGGTTGATAGATGTACAATTAAATATCTTAAAATTTGCGGATAATGGTTTCGTTTTTTGAGTAGTGTGTATTAGAGTTCCCTTCTACGAATTGAGCGTTGGTAGTAGAAACTATCACTATTATGGCCATGGGGAAAAAATGTTTGGTTTAGGAATAAGATTGCAGCAAATCGTGAGATACCCAAATGGCCTAAATACCTATCATACATCTCGAACATATATCCTCCCTTCAAATGGTCGCAGATTTATTTCCCTCTCCTCCTCGCTCTCAACGCCTCCCTCGTAGCTTCCGAATAAAAGTCTTCCCTTCTCGACTGGAACATTCCACTTAACATCCCATTCCTTAAAATTACAAGCAACCAAATACTCTTTCCCATCTCCTTTCCTCAAATAAGCATACACCTCCTCATTCTCCTGATCCACCATCTCAAACCCCCCTTTACACAACACCGGATTCTCTTTCCTGACTTGGATCATCTGTTTCCAGAACTCTAATACACTCCCCTTCACTCCATCTTGTGCCGCGACATTGATTTCTCTATACTCTTCATTCGTCTTGATCCAAGGTTTTCCTTTCGAGAATCCACCATTTGGAGAATCATCCCATTGCATACCCATCCTTGAGTTATCTCTCCCATAACCCTGGATTCCACGAGAGACATCTGTCATATCCACCTCTTTCCCATTCGATTCCTTCTCTCTGCGTGCCTTTTCAGCTGCAAAGAAATTGATTTCTTCCAAATCCCTGAACTCTTCGTTCTTCCACGATCGGCTATTTCCCGCCCCGATCTCCTGCCCCTGGTATATAAATACCGTTCCTCTGCCGGTGGCATGGAAAAGAGCTAGCATCTTCGCGGCTTGTACTCTCCACTCCGGGGTATCTTTTGCCCAGCGCCCGAGAATTCGAGGCTGATCGTGATTTTCGAGGTATAGTGAGTCCCAGCCATCATTTGCTGCATTGTATGACATCCAGTCTCCCATGATTTTCTTGAGTTCTGTAAGCTTCCAGGAAGAACGGGGAAAGAAAGATTTCTTTCCGGGCTGGATGTCAAAGAATACATGTTCAAAATGGAAAATCATTTGAAGGGGTTTCCCACCCTGTACCAATCCGAGTGCATCTTTAGGCGAGTTGATACCAGGGGTTTCTCCAACTGTGAATGCTTCGGGGTAATGACACAGTACCTCGCGATGCATTTCCTCCAAGTACTCTTTTACGTGTGGTCCGTTAAAATTGCCTTTTATACCGAACTGAAATTCCATCCGCGGATCCGTGACTTCGAAATCGGGAAATCCGGGCTCCTTGGAAATACAATTGATGACATCCATACGAAACCCATCGCATCCTTTATCGAGCCAGAATCGCATGATTTCCCATACTTCATTTCGTACGGCGGGGTTCTTCCAGTTTAGATCGGGTTGACTGACGTCATAGACGTGGAGATAGTATTCATCTGTCTGATGCGACGGATCTGTTTCCCACGCTGAACCTCCAAACATGGCGCCCCAATTATTGGGCTCCTTGCCATTTTTGGGTGGTTGCCAGTAGTAATAGTCTCGTTTTGGGCCGTTGGGGCCACCAGAGACGGATTCGCGGAACCAGGGGTGTTCGGAGCTGGTGTGGTTTACGACGAGGTCCATGACGAGTTTGAGACCCAGTTCGTGGGCTTTGGCGCAGAGATCTTTGCGGCTGTTAGATTTTGGTTATGTTCTAGAGATTGCAACGTCTTGAGGGGAGACTTACGTTCCCAGTCTTCCATGGTGCCGAACATGGGGTTGATGGCGCGGTAATCCGAGATATCGTATCCCATGTCATTCATAGGGGACTGGTAGATTGGCGAGAGCCATACTACATCTACGCCCAGTGATTTTATATATGGTAATTTTGAAGTGATGCCGTTGAGATCACCATCTCCGGAACCGGTAGTGTCGAGATAAGAGGCGGGGTAGATTTGGTATACGATGGCTTCTTTCCACCATTGGTGACTGTCACCAATGGTTCTTCTGATGATGGATCCCATATTAACCTTATGTATAGAATTGTATGTATGAGAAAGAGACAGGCAGGCCGGGGCATAGGTGATATATAAATAAGAAACCAAACAGTCTACTTGAGTATGTGTCAGGATCGGAAAATTACTCGCTCATATCCACTGGTGATCTACAGGTAGCACGTGCGCATGCAGTACAACCTATCCCTCATTACTAATCATGGATATCATAAGTACCCCGCCATTGGGTCACGATCATCATATGTCATATGTAGAGAAAGGATGGTTGATGGGGCAAATATTCGAGTGAACTGCTCGTAATTAGATGTAAATCGATCATAGATAAACGTTGGCTGGTGCCAGGGAATATATGTAAGTTTAAAACTTCGCGTGTATTTCCTAATTAGGCCAAATCAGAGATTGAGTACAGGTAGACTTACCAACTAATTACTCTCTCCACCATATGCTATATACACCAACGCCATTGAGGTCTCACTACACATTGAGCCTGCTCTAACCTCATAAATTAAAGGGGGTCTCTAGAGACAAGAAGCGCTTCACCAATCACTCGCATGCAAATCATCCATTGAATAACACGATTTTGATTTCGTGAGCTACGTATGTATCTAATGTGATTCTGCCTGCAATCGAAATTGACTACCATACAAACAATTTGAGCAGATCATATGATCTACCATCCTGGTCATCGGCTGAGGAAGCCATGCTCCTTCAACAATGTCTTGAATGGTAAGATCACGAGCAAACCCATATTCGCGAGGGTAGAGAGATCCATTAGAAAGAGCTGCATCAAGAGAAAGAAAGAACGGAAAAGAGAGAAAGAAAAGAAAACAAAATGATGAAGCTATGAGCTCAGGTTACCAGGGTCAACTGCAATGAATCCCATCCTCCCGCCATGCCATGCCATGCTATGCCGCACAAAATGTTCGGATCGATATCACCATAATCAGAATCGACAAAACAGGTCCGAAACTATCATCTTTTAGCCGATCTCTCCTATACTATCCTATCACGAGGAATACATGTATCAATATTGGGAAGAAAACTTACTGAACAAATGTATGTATAGGCAATAGAACATGTGGAAAATCTGAGTCTCAATTATGGAATAACCATAGTCGATAGCAAGAACGAGAAGTTTGCTGAGAGTTGCATAGCTACTGGTTGGAATTGCTGCACAACCTAGGAATTGAGAATATCAAATCCCCCAAATATCACCTAGAACTTGTTGAAAGCTCGGTAGTTACAATAGCAGAAGAATCGACTGAAATCAAGGGAGCTGTTTCTGAAAGAGAGAGAGGTGTATGGATGCCAATAGCGAAACCTAGAACTTGAAAAAGTGATTGAAGATGAGGATAAACTACAAAGTAGAGAATCAATCATCAATGGCAATAATTACTTTACTCTATAGTTGACATATTAGCTTGAGTTAAGCACGAATTCGAAATGTTTATACGTACTTGGGAGTTGTTGGTAGCCCTGTGTCATCTTATTAGTGCGCACACTTCAACCTATGGGCGGGAACGTACTAAGATCTGGAGGGGAGATCGGTCATGTGGTAAAAGAGGGATCACCGAAGATGTTGCTCAACGAGGAAGCGGTGAAGCCCGAGATGAATGGGTTGTAATTCAACGCAAGTACAGGAGTATTTGATGCAGATGCACTCGATGTAGATGCATGTGGTGAGAAAGTATCAGGAATGGAAGCGGAAGATGAGAAAGTATCGACCGTGGAAGAGGAAGATGATGAGGCACTTGATGCAGAAGCACTTGATGCAAAATCCCCCAATTCGTCTGAAGTGGAAGGACTCGATGTGGGTGAGCGTGGTCCTAGAGCATTCAATCCGGGAGAAAACCATGGGGAAGCATGTGACGCAGAAGCATTTGATTCAGAGGCGTTTGATACGGAGGCATTTGATGCAGAAGCAGAAGCGAAAGAAGAGTGAAAAGAGCTTGCTGGATTGCTAGATCTGTGAAACGAGTGATTGATGGATTGAGAACTAAACATTTCTCGCATTCTGGAAATGGCATTATCATTTTGAACATCAAGTTTCTCAGTGTCGGTTCGGTGAGTGGCACTTTGCGAGGATGATCCTCCGGCTTCTCCTAGGGGGTCTCCTCTGCGTTCAGTTGCGTTGGCAAACTCGGATAAGTTCGGGAACCAAAGTCTTCTCTCATCTTGCGTAAGATATCTACAGCTTCCCAATTTACCAGTTGTGCGACTGATGTCGACACCTATGTGCATAGATATGGCAGCAATTCTAAACGAATTGAGCCTGTCTATGTCAAATTGATCATACCAGTTGTGAGAGAGAAATTTCTGATAAAGGTGCATCATGATTTCCTTCGAGCTCTCGTTTCCCAAGTATTCGAAATGGAGATGAATGAATTTGTGTGGCTCGGGGACACCTAAGATGGCTGGAGTAATATCACTCCTCTCTTTGAGTGTCAAGGTTGCGGGGTGTGGGATATTATTGTTGCAAGCAAACCGGAGATTGTAAAGCTCCTATTTATCTTAGTCAGCGTGTAACAAAATTGTAAAGTGTGTGTTGTATGCTAGCTAGTCCTGGAAATATCAAAGGGTTACCTACATTCATAGTATTTGGATCCATATTGGCTTCGTAGAGATTCGATAGACTCAAATAGAGGCTATTATGGAATGAGACCTAGAATGGCACTAGAAGCCTTTGACGGCAAGGTTAGCATCGAAAATGGCGATTCTATAATTGATTGAGTATACTTACTAGTTGAATCCGACAGGTCTATTATCAAAGTTAACTTGATGAACTGTATCTGAGAGGGCTGTATGAGCTAAATAGGGTGTTTTTGAATAAATCTTGATACTTCTAGGTGAGGTATCGCGTCGGTATTCGCTGGTCGACAATCATGGAACACTTACAACTTCTAAGACTGTTGCAAACCGTAAAATGAAGAAACTGAACTTGTGAAGAGCGTCGAGTTCCTTAAGCTTTGAGTTGACTTTCGTTACGTTGGTTGTGCTTCTCCTTGATAATAGTCGGCTTGTTACCAGGATGAGGTGCTGTTTCATCATTATATCAGTCAGCCATGTAATCTACAGCAGAGGCAGAAGTAGAAGCAGGAAGATAAGATTAAAAGTAACTTGCCAATCTTCTGGATGTTAGACTTCCCTTGGTTTTTCTCGAGCAGTATATCTCGATAAAAAGAAACAGACCCACCGGCCAAAGAGCAAGCAGTCAAGAATGGACAGTCACTCCTGATCGCAATAGCTGTACGTTGCAATTACTCAAGACAACTTTGCAAGGAACGAATTATTGCTTTATTTTGTAACCTGAAGAGATGTGATTTCAAAAGAAGTATGAGAATTATGGCTGCGCAAAAGGGAAGATGAGAAGGCAAATGATCTACGCGACTATTACAAAAAGATCACGGGACTTCGCTTCAAGCCAGGTTTTGACGGGACAATCTACTATTCAATTCACCTAGCCTTAGCTATGGGTTAATTGAAGTGTCTAGAGGCTCCCATGAGCTTTAAAATTATTGTAAACTGCAAGAGTCTTATAAGCAGCAAGGATTTTCAGAGTATGAAGCTTTTCCTCAACAAAAAATAACATGACACACTGAAGCCACAAAACCTCCAAGCAGGTATACAACAAGCTAGGAAGCTGGGTTGATTAGTTAGGCGCGTATTGAAATATAGCAATCCTCTCACAATCTGCTACACGGCGTCTAAGAGCTAAGAAGCTAATGCAACAGTTCCCTAGTTCTTTCGACGTCCTACACTTGGAATAAAACCAACCGCTAAATGAACAAAAGGAAACTGAGGCGAACCGATACGCGCCTGCAGAAGTTATCAGGCTAGACTAAAACTCTCTTCACATCCTACGCAGAAACTCTAGAATCTCCTACTCACAGAGATAAAACCTTATCCAACGACGTATACAAACCTCTACGAAAATCCAGCCCATTCCACAGAATATATATGTTCAAGATTAGAGATTCATGTAGTATGAAAGTTCCGTATCTTTATCGAAGCCTCTACCAACTACCCTTCAGTCATGGTTTCATGGGGGCTTTGAGAAGCCGGCCTAGCGTCAGTGGCAACTTGTACAGCCAAGTGCGGAGAAGGTTAGAAGTTAAAGCCAGAAAGATCGAATAGTGCTGCAGAAGTCTGTTGAAATGGTGCTGCAGTATGCCGAAACTGGACAGAATTCGCAATCATAATACCGCCTTGCATGGCAACACGAGCTGAAATCTATCCCTTTGAAGTCTCAGTGGTAGCAGTCGTCTTCTGCCTTTTTACCCGTCGCTCACCAGGTGCCTCATCGATCGTTGTCTCTATCTTATCTGCTCTAAGAGGCCCACCGTTTCCATCAAAAGTAATGGCACCACAGGCCTCCATAATGGCTGCGTCTCTAAAGAGATTAGAACCATGAACTTGCGCCTGATAATTGCAGTTGAAGCCACCCTATCTCGTATATGTTCGGATGATAATATGCTCCAGGTCATGATATTTGCAGTCGAGGAAGAAGGAAATGTGTGGCTCAAGAACCCCCAGAACTGCAGTTGTGATACCTGCATACTTTGAAGCCTCAGTGCTGTCTCTGATGTCTAAGAAGAACTCGGTTGGGGGATCCGTATCCATATTTTCGATCAACTGAAAATCCTTACTTCTGCGACGGAAGACTCTACAGAAAGTTTTTTTGCACCTCTTACTGAACATCTTATTATGTTTCGTTCTAGCGCTGTGCAAAAAGTAAGTGGGATCATTTACAAGGTTTCTCTACGATTCTTCCTCTTGGCGCACAACTCTTGAGGAAGATTGGAATATGAATCAATCACACTAATGTTAATTACAATGTCTTCTGGTTGATCAAGTCTTTATATTGTATGGAAAAGAAGTAATATTACGTCTTCTGGTCCATCAAATAAAGAAGCCTGTCCCAAAAAATTGATAAAGTAACAACAGTAGTCACAGTAAAGTTATTTTGGAAATTATAAAGTCTCAATTGTTGGTGCTTGAGGAAACTGAAAGACTAGCTTGTCTAATGCAGGCCAACCCTTTATTCAGCGCTAAAAATAACCGAGCTGTAGTGCCCTTTAACCGAAATAAACTCAACACCCGAGGCCAGGACCTTAGGGCACATTACCCTGCTATAACATAATTCATTATTCGAGTCTTTCGAATGGGTGAATTTGAACTATCTGAAATTCGGTTATTTAGGCGTGAGGCTGCTTCTACGATATATATGAATACAAACTAGCATGCTCCAAGTTTGATATGATGCAACATAAAGAAGTATTATTCCAACCCCAGGGAGGTGCGAGAGAAGTTGGGGGAATGTATAGACTACGTTAAAGGAAACCAGATAATCAACAATGTACCATAGGTAAGTCAAATAAATAGATATACTTCAAACCAAACCAAGAATCATTGTGAAACTACAATCAAAAAGGGCAAAAGAGGCAAGCAAGCAAACTAAAATATTAAGATAAACAAGTAACATTCTACATTTATACAGGTATCCATGTTTTCCTTATAACTCATCTACAGCTCATAGCTCATCTTTCTTTGTCTTTGTATCTGGTACTTCCTCCAAAGTTCTACTCTTCGTATTCTTAGCTTCTCCATTTTCATTTCTATTTGGGTTCCCATTCACACCCTTCCTCTTCCTATCAACCGCCGCAATCTCATCATCATAAACCGTCCACTCTGGCACCTGTCTCCTCGCTCGATCCAATTTTGGTTCTTTCGTCAGGGGATTATTACACAAATCAATCGTTCTCGCTTCCTTCAAACTCTCATCACTACACCAAGTTTCGCACCATAGCCACTCTTGTGGCAAACTATGGATAGGAAGAACTTGTTGCATGTGATTTGGTAAATCCTGATCTAAGTTTGATAAACTATTTGGGTCTGCGGAAAGCGATTGGTACTGTTGGCGAAGACGATCTCCTGCGGCGATTTGGCGGAAGCGGCGAAGATCCACAACATAGAGGGCACTGATATGATATGGTAAACCTTTAAGGAATTTCTCCCAGTAACCTTGTTTCCAGAAACGAAAACCCTCCATTTCCGTACGACTATCACACATGGGGGTGAAACCGTATGGTGCTCCTTGGAGGTCATGATTAACGAGTTCGATCATATCTGTGCGGACGATTTGATCCGCATCCACGAAGATGACTTTGTCGAGGGATAATGGGAAAAGTACATCTAAGAATAGAATCTTGTAGCCCCAGATCTCACGTTGCTTTTCCTTTTGTCCTCGGAGCCAATGAGGCCATTTGTAGGTAACCATCTCGTATTTGAAGCCATATTCAGCAGCAAGATGAGGAATAAAATCCTTGAAAGATGGAGATAAAAATTGCTCGATAAACCAGAATTTGACCGTATGCTTTGTGTTCTTCATAACACTAACCATCATGATATTCAGCATACGCTCATAAAGGTGACCGCTAGCAACAGAGAAGATATTGATCTCGGCTTGGTCTTCCACAGCGGCAGCGGTTTTTGTCTTACTGCCCAAAATACCTTGCGCAAAATTAAGTCCACGAGATACGTAATCCATTGCCGAATCGACCTTGGCCTCGAGAACATCATCATCCTCCATACCTGGCTTGCGAGAAAGACGAGGATATAAAGTGGCTCCTTGAAAGCTCATCAGAACAACTTCAGTGGACTCATCACCAGGAGCAGGAGCCCATCCTTTCGAGCCTATACTGTCTATTTTGAAGATCTCGGAGCTCCTTCCGCTCTGTAGATCAATCTTATAGAATCCCGGATTAGCTTTGAATTGGAAGTACCCAAGATTAGACATAATAATGGTATCTGCAAAATGTGGGTCTCTCTCGGTTCCTAGGATGAGCTGCGCTCCGCGAGGAGGGCTGCCAGCTGGCATATCGCGGGAGTGACCTTCAATAAGGATATGCTCAAGCTCATACAAAGCATCGACGTCAGACTTTATTGAGCTGAGCTTGATGTTGTCTGGATCTTGAATGGAAAATTTGGGTGCCACTAGCCATGCTGGTGGTATATCTAACTTGACGGTTAACAGTGCCTCCTGTGGTACACCAGTGAATGAAGCCCCAGGCGCAACTAAAGCACCTTCCCCATCAAAATCAGGTTTTGACTCTAGAACATATCTATAAAACCTCTTGACTGGAAGTTCTTGGAGACGATCTTTTGGATTCAAAAACAACCTAACGTAGACTCCCTCAAGCTCAGAAATGACCCTCACAATGGGAACCCACTTTTGACCCTGCTCACTGGCCGGGTCAATAACAACAGTCATGTGTATACTTGCTGTTGATGAATCTCCGGCTTCAATGGATGTATAAGAAGAGTTCCAAATGTCAAACGCACTGACCCGGTTAGTTGGTGCCTGCTCAAATATGCCATCAGGTGTATCTGAGACAGATGATAGCGCCACCATGGAAGAAATTTTGGCGCCTGCTAAGGGATCTGCAACTTTATCTGACAAACCGAGAGCTTTCATCGCAGCATAGACCGGGGCTATACGTTTGGCACGTTCATAAGAGATCAACTGTTCGAAGTCATCTTGGCTAAATTCAGATCCGGTAGGTATTGGCCCAACAAGCCTTCCGTTGAGCAAAATGGCATTTTCACCTGGCAATAAACCCACAGTTCGGATTAATGGACTGGCGGTTTTCCAGTAAGTTCGTGCGGGGTCTTTAAAAGTGTGACTCAGTTCAAGTCCCTCGGGACTCGCAAGACCAGGCAGATCCTGCGCAGCCACCACTGGTTCGCCAGAGCTCTTTTGGATATGTGAAAACAATTGAGTACTGAAATCAGGTACTTCTTTTTCACTAGAAGGATTGTGTGCGATGGTTATTTCAAGAAACGGAGCAGACTCCCGAAACTTGGCCGCGGATAAAAGGAGATCTAAGCCTGAAATGGACGATAAATCTGCTATCAAAACCATATGAGCCCAATCTTCCTTGAGAGATGCCGAATCTGCTTCAATCCTTGGCAATTTGAAGAGTATATCACCATGTTGCTTCAAAAGAGTGGCAAAATCAATGATTTTGAGATTTTTATCGCTTTCTGGGACGATAAGGGCGTTCCTGCGTGCTGTTGCTTCAGACAAGAAGAAGTTTGGAATATAGGAATCCTGTGTAAATACTTGATTGAATACTCCCTGTTGAATAACTTGCAAGTCTGCAGTAAGGCGTTGAACCATTGCTTGTATCCAATTCTCGTCTCTGGGAAGTGCGACTCCATCCACAAATACTGGTGGAAATTCGCCGTCAGCGGAAAGTCTTCTAGTCCAACGATTGGAGGCGTCGATCTGATCATTGTAATGATCCGATTTCAGCAAGTCTTTTAAGGGAATGGCTAATTTCTCAGCTCGAACCTGTCGTCCCTCAATAGCGGCTTCAAAAAGCTTCTCGGTAGGACTGGCGACTTTAGTACTGACAGAGGCCTCAAGGTAAGCAATAGCTGCAGAGAGCCCGTAAACATCTAGAAGATAATACAAGACTTTTGTTTGCTCTGTTGCGGCTGGAGATGCTGCGATAGGAACAAGCCCAATATGGAGGACCAACTTTCGTTTGACGAAATTCGCTAAGGTTTCAGCAACGAGAGCGATATCTTCCAACGTGCTGAAATCCACTGGGATTACTACATTGAAAATTTCCTTGCGGACTGATGGTAGCTGGCCAGGGTATGTTCTTTGCAGTAGAGCACCAATAGCTGCAGGGAAGTCTGCGTAGCGTTTGTCCTTCTCAATATCATTTAACCAAATGATAACATTGCCGCCCTCGAGTTCATCTCTCCAATCGAATCTTTGAACGTCCCCATCACTCTTTGCCGCGGAGATATTAGAATTGGAAAGTAATCGAACAGCTTCAGGTCCTGTCAAACCAAGATCGCGAAAACCATTGATCAATTTCCTTTCCTTTCGCAAAATGTCGAGCATTGTTATAGCATCAATTTGACGCTCAATCAGTTGCACACCATTCATCCACCATACATTGTAGCCTGCAGGAACCAGGTGACCGCGGTTGTAATTGTGCTCCGCAAGGAAATCGGAAGAAATTTCATGGGAGGCAATAGCACTAGAATGTTTCGGAAAATCTTGTGAAAGTTTGATCAGGGAGTCAAACGGTTTCTCACTCTGCATGATGAAACTAGATGCTTTGAGGCCAAGAGAAGAGAGCTCTGATGTGGAAAGGGGTTTAAGGTCCGCCACCTCTTCATCCTCAAACTTGACTTCAGTCTCTATTGTGGATTTAGATGCCTCCTCATCATTGCGGTCATCAATCACAATATAATCTGTTCTTTTAAGAGCAAGCTCTACACCATAGCCCGGAATCATGAGAGGCTTATTCGGGCCAGCATCGATTGCCCGCCTGTGACGGAGACGGTATGATGTTTTACCTTCACGGGCAGTTTTCACTAATGTCTTGTGGAACTGACCAAATGTTGAGGATGTTATATCGGCATATAATATGGAATGTGGTCCGGTGGGATTCCCGAGAACATAGTCGAATGGTAGTTCTTGTATTTGTCTATAAGCTAATGATTAGCCCCTTGACGCTTTCACTCGGTCATCCAAGACTTACGAGTCACCTATTATTGTCCCATGGGGCTCATCTAATTTTGGTGAGCAATACTGGTGCCCGTCAAAAAGCACCCACGTTGGACAGGAAGAATCTTTCTCTGTTTTTATTGAGGCCTCTGCAGCAGTGTGGTAATATTGAAATTGTGCTTCAATACGAGGTGCAGCCGCTCTCATAGATAATGCAAGCTGGTAGGATGAAAGTGCTTCAGCACCCATGTGCCCATCTCCTTTGAGAACGTGTATAAATTTGTCATATAGGTCTTTATCGGTGGAAGCTTTTGCAAAATAGCCGTCTGCAATTCGGTCAAGAAGGGGGAAATATGAGGAAACATTTTCAGTTGCTGCAGTTTCTCTACATAGGAATTAGTATTGCTGGAGAGACATTGCGCGGGGACTTGAACATACAGTAATTCAAGGAGATATGGGGCTGAGGGAAAGGATGTTTGCAGGCCAACATTTATGGATGGACCAGCAGTGACACATATGGAATGAAGATATGTAGATGCCAGTAGAGCTCCTGAGAGTCCCCATGGCAATTTAAAGCTTCCCATCTTGAAGGAGGAGGTCTATACTCGAGTACACTTCCAAGGAGAAGAGCTTCTCGCTCGTCTTTCAAGGGGAGCTTTGAGAGACGAGCTTCCCTAGAGCAGGCAAGGTAAGGTTGATCTTATATAAGCTAGAGAGATAAGGCCAGCCACTCGAGGAGACATGTAATGACAAACAACAACTTACTACAGTGTTATCCGCCGGCGGATCAAGACAGCATACACTTTATATGGTGTATGGCTGAATTCGAGACATCGATGTGTAGCAAAATATTAGAAATATAAAATGAATACCTACTCTTACATACACAAGGCTGACGAGGTTGGGTGATCTTATCGCCTTCTCTCAAGGGACAGATTTCCATAATCCAGAGCTCCAACCCAAATCGAGGGAAAAGCTACTCTAGTTCTAAGCCTCATTCTCGCCTCTGTGGCTAGTGAAGCTTTGAATGGCAGCCTCGCCACTTTAGTACGTTGATGCCTTAATTGCGGGAAACAGCAACGTCGCATTTCGCACGGTTCCTGTTCAATTCATACCATACATATCCTCACATACGAGTACTTTACATTAATTTCAAACGAACCACCATATTTCTTCTCTTCTTACTCCCTTCTTCAGATAACTGTGCACTATCCTTGAGCAAGTGACAGATCAGGAGAAGGCTAATTAATTTGCCCAGCTACTTGATGCGCAACGTATAAGGGCTGTTCATTATCCAGAGCATCGGTCAACATGGCATCTAATTCCAATTCCTCCCCTACGATGCTGACGAAGGTATGTCGCGACTCCACACTCTTGGTTTGAGGAGTTCGGTCATAGAGGACATAATACTGATATGCACACAAGTTCGAGTCGAAATCATCAAGAGCAAAGGGCATTGCTTTCCATCCTAAACGGTTTGTCCACATGTACAAGGCGCAACAACTATATCTAACTATTGTCATAGGCCATGGATTCTAGTTTCTTTACATTCTTCGACCATTCAACTGTGGGATTATCGTATGGGAACATTGATTGATAGATTCGAGGAACATGATGGCCCAGTTCGAGGAATTGATTTCCACAAGACACAACCCCTCTTTGTCTCCGGAGGAGATGATTACAAGATTAAGGTCTGGTCATTGCAGACTCGCAGGTGTCTATTTACCTTGAATGGTCATTTGGATTATGTTCGCACAGTTTTCTTTCATCATGAGCTTCCTTGGATCATTTCCAGTTCGGATGATCAAACTATTAGAATATGGAACTGGCAAAATCGCTCTTTAAGTAAGCTGGGAATGGCTCAACATGTTATACGTTTACGGGGCTAACCTTCTTTTCAGTTTGCACAATGACTGGCCACAATCATTATACTATGTGCGCTCAATTCCATCCTAAGGACGATTTGGTAGTATCTGCATCCCTTGATCAGTCGGTTCGAGTTTGGGATATTTCAGGCTTGCGAAAGAAGCACTCGGCGCCAGCATCGATGACCTTCGAAGATCAAATGTCAAGAGGAAACCAAGCTCAAGCGGATATGTTTGGAAATACCGATGCAGTAGTCAAATTCGTGCTCGAGGGTCACGACAGAGGTGTCAATTGGGTAGCTTTCCATCCAACGCTACCTCTGATTGTATCTGCTGGCGATGATAGACTTGTGAAATTATGGCGAATGAGCGAAACGAAAGCGTGGGAAGTCGACACATGCCGAGGGCATTTCCAAAATGCATCGGGATGTTTATTCCATCCTCATCAGGATCTGATCCTGTCAGCCGGCGAAGACAAAACTATCAGAGTTTGGGACCTCAATAAGCGTACATCAGTACAGTCGTTCAAGCGGGAGAATGATAGATTCTGGGTCATTGCAGCTCATCCGGAAATAAATCTTTTCGCTGCTGGCCACGATAATGGTGTCATGGTATTCAAGCTTGAGCGAGAACGCCCTGCCTCTGCCTTTTATCAGAACAACCTCTTTTATATTACGAAGGACAAGCATGTCAAGTCTTACGACTTTCAAAAGAATATCGAAAGTCCAACATTGTTGACATTGAAGAAACTCGGTAGCCCTTGGGTTCCGCCTAGATCACTCTCCTACAACCCAGCAGAGCGAGCTGTCCTGGTTACTTCTCCCGCAGATGGCGGTTCATATGAACTTATCAATCTCCCAAGAGATGGAGCTGGGTCAATGGACTCAAATGACACGAAGCGAGGCCAAGGTACTTCTGCCGTTTTTGTAGCGCGAAACAGATTTGCTGTTTTTAATGCTACAACTCAACAGATTGATATCAAAGACCTTTCAAACTCGACTACAAAAACCATTAAGCCTCCCAACGGAACCACCGATATTTACTTTGGCGGAACTGGTAACCTTCTGTTGATCACCCCCACTGCTGTTCATCTATATGATATTCAGCAAAAGAAATCTACTGCTGAACTTGCTGTCTCAGGTGTCAAGTATGTTGTCTGGTCGAATGACGGTTTATACGCAGCTCTTCTGAGCAAACATAATGTCACGATTGTTACGAAATCCTTAGAGCAAGTCAGTTCCCTTCATGAAACCATTCGCATCAAGAGCGCGACATGGGATGATGCAGGCGTCCTTCTTTACTCGACCTTGAATCACATCAAATACACCTTGTTAAACGGAGACAATGGCATCGTTCGCACTCTTGATCAGACTGTCTACCTCGTCAGAGTAAAAGCACGTACAATGTACTGCTTGGACCGAAATGCAAAGCCGAAGATATTGAATATTGATCCTACCGAGTATCGTTTCAAGCTTGCCCTTGTGAAGAGAAACTACGAGGAGATGTTGCAAATCATTAAGAACTCCAGTCTTGTTGGTCAAAGCATCATTTCTTATTTGCAGAAGAAGGGCTATCCTGAGATTGCTTTGCAATTCGTACAAGATCCACAGACTCGATTCGAATTGGCGATCGAGTGTGGTAATTTGGAAGTTGCCGTGGAGATGGCCAAGCAATTAGACCGACCAAAGTTGTGGTCAAGATTAACAACGGAGGCTCTTGCTCACGGTAATCACCAAATTGTCGAGATGACATATCAGAAGTTGCGACAATTTGATAAATTATCATTCTTGTATCTTGCCACTGGAGACGAGGCAAAGTTAACAAGAATGGCTAAGATTGCAGAACATCGTGGTGACTTCACTGCTCGCTTCCAGAACGCCTTGTACCTTGGGGATGTTCAAGATAGGATACAGATGTTCAAGGAAATTGATCTTTGTAAGTTTAAATTAAATATAATAATGTTCACGCGAAAGATGCTAACCCAGGTCAGATCCGCTTGCCTATATGACCGCAAAGTCTCATGGCCTTACAGAGGAATGCGTGTCCATTCTTGAGGCTACAGGCCTCACTGAAGAACAAGTCACATTACCAAACCTCGGATCTCCTCTCACTCCTCCAAAGCCTGTCGTCCCTACTTTCAAGGCAAACTGGCCCACAAAAGCAACTTCTCAATCATTTTTCGAGAAGGCTCTGCTTGGCCAAGTTGAGGGTCTTTCTCTAGAAGATGAACCTGCTGCTGCGGGAACTGGATTTGGATTCGACGAAGCTGGAGGCGATGAAGCGAAGACTGGCGCTCTCATTGAGGCCGATGAAGATGAAGATGCCGCAGGATGGGACATGGGTGATGACATCGTTCCAGAGGTTGAGAGTGACTTTGTCAATGTTGATAGTGCAGAGGCTGGCGCTGGTACTAGTGAGGCTGATTTATGGGCTCGCAACTCTCCGATCGCTGCCGATCACGTGGCTGGTGGTTCCTTCGAAACAGCCATGCAATTGCTCAATCGTCAACTTGGCGCTGTGAACTTCGAGCCTTTGAAGCCCCGATTCTTGGAGATTTACCAGGCATCAAAAACATACCTTCCAGCCTCCGCAAGTCTTCCACCTTTGATCAATTATGTTCGCCGAACGGTTGATGAGACAGATCCTCGCAAGGTTCTTCCTATTATCCCAAGAGATATTGAATCATTAGCAACCGTCGACTTGCAAAAAGGGTATGATGCTATGCGACAAAACAAGCTCGAAGATGGCGCTACAATATTCAAGGGCATTCTTCATGCTCTGCTTGTAAACGCCGTCTCGACCGTCTCTGAGGTATCAGAGGCAAAGAAACTAATCACGACAGCATCAGAATACAGTATCGCAATGGCCATCGAAATCTCAAGGCGGAAGATTGGAACTGCTGACGAAGTCTCAAAATCACCAGAAAAACTCAAGCGCAGTTTGGAATTGTCAGCTTATTTCACCATCCCCAAGTTAGAAGTCGTTCATAGACAACTGGCTTTGACGAGTGCGATGAAGTTGGCTTATACCAGCAAGAACTATAACTCCGCATTAAGCTTCGCCAACAGAATGTTGGCAAACGGCGGTAGTGCTAAGGTTCTTGAGAACGTAAGCGGACTCCTTTCATAATTAATTTCGTTGACTAATAAAAATCTAGGCTCGTAAGATTAAGGCGCAATGTGAGCGTAATCCTAATGATACCCACGAGATTGAGTTCGATCAATTTGCTGAATTCGATGTCTGTGCTGCTTCACATACACCTATCTACTCTGGCTCTCCATTCGAGGTCTGCGCATTTGATGGTAGCAAATATCAAGCTAAGTATAAGGGTACTGTGTGTGCAGTATGTGGCGTTTGCGAGGTTGGTAAGAATGGGAGTGGGTTGAAACTTGTTGCGTAGGTGCAACGGGGCATGAATTTAAGGTGGTGTAGGATGACGGAGAAATCTTTTGGTCGAGGTGAAAAAATCCATTTGGAGTTTGAGGAAAAACTATGCCGTCAAATTAGTTGATGAACGTAGAGTGTTGTTCATGACCGCCTGTTATAAATGAAGAATTCGTAGTTGCATGTCGTTTCATGTTTAGATGATGCTTGTTACTGTGAATGGAACATGATCGTCAAGTGGCATGGAATTGAAACGTGAAACCCCAATAGAAAAAAACCATGGCTGGCTGCTTCACAATATGATATATACGAGGATATCCTCATGCTCAATCATGTCATATTCGATAACCTATCCATCTACTCTAGGCTGGTGGGCCCTCCCTCATTTCCTTCCAACTCTTGCGCAATCCGGACGTAACATCATATAATAAAAATCATATGCAATAATATACTCGTAGATGCAACAAACATACATACACAAGCATGGAAAATAGTCATCTGGTTGTACTCGTACATAGATAGATCTTTCACTCTGTTATTATTTCAAAATGGTTGTACGAGTACTTCCATCTACTAAGCTATACCGAGCTTTGCATTGCATTGCATTGCATAGCATAGCATAGCATAGCATAGTTATTGGTGGGATTTACCATCATGCCTCGATTCTTCCACATATGTATCGTCTCCACTGACTACGGGATGTTTCTGCATCAAAATGTCGTTCTTAGACCTTCAGCACTGGCATTTCTCGAAGCCAGAATCGTTCGTGCATATGCGTTACTCAAAGATCATCAGATCTTGTTGTGATTTCTTCGATGCCACTCTTGTCGCCCTCTACTAGTTTATAAAGACCCAGCTGTCGTTTGTTAAAACACGTACTAACAAAAATCGTACCCCCAGCTTCAGTGGCGGGCTGCACTGCGCTTGCATAACATAATTGTGATTTACTGGTCGGATTTGGGAATCGTGGGATTTCGATATCGATGGATGCGATGACTTTAACATTCCATGTGTTATTCTTTCGTTCGACTTCTAGGATCTTGGCGCCGACTTCCATGCATGAAGCGAGGACCCGGAAGGAAATGTCTTTATCGGCGTCTGGTTTTCTGGGGTAATCATAGAGGAATTCGAGACGATATGCTCCACCGCCAACATCTAGATCCGCCACAGTATCGATTGGTTTCTCCTGGGATAGTTCAGAAAAGTCTACTGGGCAGGCGGACCATTCCATGAGGATTATCCGGACTTTATTATCGTAACTACCAGTTAAGAGCACCCAATTAGAGTCTCCAGATGGCAATGGAAGGATGGATATAACAGCAGCTTCATGTCCTGAGTATGACGTTTGTAAATTCCAATCAAAATGATTGTTACTGTTCTGAGGGTTTCCTAGAATGCAGGTCCTGAGTTTCGAATCATCGCCTCCGGAAAATATACCGTGGATGGTCTCGGAAGGGGTAAAGGGATGAGATGCCCAGTGGCAGCAATATGCATATTGAGGTTCCTCGCCGCAATATGGGATTTTCAAAGAATGCAATGCTATCGGCGGTTCTTCTCTTCGTAATCTCAAGTCCGAACCGTGTATTTTGCCACATATAGCTCCAGTAATCTTAAGTATTTGAACAACTCCCGTTGAAGCTGTCACAGCTAGAGACAGCGAGCCGTCTGTCAATTTCGAAGGACACCATGCAAAGTAAGTGATGAGAACTGAATCATCGAATACTTTCCAGGTATTGACATGTTCCAGATTGGGAGGTGTGTTTTCATCAGTCGTGATTTTGAAAAGCGATATCCTGCCCGTACTGGAAGATACTGCAAAGTAATCTGGATCTGTGGGACAGAAATGGAGATCATAAATTGCTCCGTATGGGTATAGACGTGATTGACAAAGGGTTCTGCTCATATCAGAGGCGGGTAGAAGGGTGTGTGTGTGTGTGTGAAGAATGCTTACAATGAACCACCATCAAGATAGTATAGCATCACACTTCCATTCCTCTTTTGAAGAGTCGACGGTGCCTCTGATTGATCTTCAGATACATTCGGAGTGATCTCGCTACCTTCGACAAAAACCTGTTGATCGTGGGAATAATCGACTAAACTCAAAGGACCTGAAGAAACAACTCCTTCTCTGTGAGGAAACAGGTCCGTATTCACCACGACTTCACTCGAAGACTTCTCAAAACCTACCCAAGATTCCTCCTCCGCCTTATCCAATTCATAGGTGCCAATGACGAACCATGAAGGATTGTTTGGCCAAAATTCTATGCAGCTCGGAGGAAGTTCCAAGAGATCAGAATCAAGAAGTTCGATTTTGGAAGTCATGTTTTGATTGACTGATGAATCTCTAGAGTACAGAATTTATTTTCCTGGAAAGAAGCCTCTTTGCCCTATGATAAATGCTTTAACAGGGAGAGAAGTTCATCTTGAGGATTTTGATCTTTTTGGTGATGATCTTGTAACCGTAGTGATGAAGCCACACATTGCACCGCCACTTGAGATAATTAACCGTAAAGCCACAGTTCCTAGATGGACTCGGTAAGTTAAACATCTGTTGCTGTTCGCTCGCTCTCAACAAGAAGTCGATGGAATACTCGAGTATCTTTCAAAGGGTTGTGCGGTCTGCCCCTTTTCTCTCTGGCTCAGTTCGGTGGAACAGGTCAACAGATAGGAGCGATTCCAGCATACCGTCAGTCTCCTTCCTCCCTTGATTTCTACTCAGCTTAGAAGCGGAGTGTAGAGTACAGTGCTCGGTGTCTTGAAATATCCAGAAAGCTGTTGCCATTCTTCATTTTTCCTTCGTCGCCTTTCCCTCGTCGCCTTTCCCTCTTCACCTATCATCTAGAAGCATCTGTGGACTACTCCGAATGTCTAATGTCTGCTTCTCGACCCTTGTGGAAAGTATATGCAGATCGTGCTGTCATTGAGAGGCCTCGAACATTCGGAACATAAGGAAGGGAGGATACTTACCTCTTACAAGCAGAGCATCTTTCAAGCTTTCGATTTGAAAGCCAGCTCGGCTCCAAAATCCAAGCTCGAGACACTGGTCTTGACCTTTTTCTGTTCCTTTTTCTTCTCCAAATCCAACATCTCAACCGACTTGGAACACTCATAGGTAGGAATCCTGTTTGTTCATGGAACTGTTGGAAGCAAGAATCTGGTGAACCTGGTGAATCTGGGTATCCAATGGATCATCCAAAGGATCCCACTATACGGTCCGTGCGTCGCCTTCCTTGAAGTATGAAGTTTGAAGTGAATCTACCCCAACCCCAACCCCAACCCCAAACCCAAACCCTTTCAATTTTCAACAATTGATCCATCTCATTGTTGTCATGTATTCGTTGATCTAGTGGTCATATTAACATATAATATACAACATATGACAATCTATTTGACGCGATTGAAATCGTCTATTCGTCTACGTATCTCTCTCATTTCCAAGTTCGTCTTCAACTTCACTTCACTGCACTTCACTCCACTTATCATCCGAGGTTTGGTGTGAGAAAGTCTCACTTCACATAAACTATCATGGCAAACGAGAAGGATACAAAAGCATCAAAAGATGAGGGCTACCTATCAGATGAATCGGACTTCTACGGTAATCTCAACACTCTACCACTTAATCCCACCTATTAACCCTCAAACCAGGTGATGCAGTAACCAAAGCCTCCTTCGAAGAACGTGCTGCAGAACTTGACGATGCAGAATATTGGGAGAGTCATCAACCATCATTGACTGAAAGAGCAGACGCCAGTGTTGCCCAAGCTCTTGCAAGTCCACCACCAAAAGTAACTCGGTATAATCCGTATGAGGGCCAAATATGCGCATGGCAACTTGATGAGACTGTTGAGGCCTTTCTAGAACGGTTACCACCAAGAGCTACTCAAGCTTCTGAATCAATTCCGTGGATATACATCACCAATCCTTTCCGGAAAGTTTCAAAGAGTACTGCGGTAAATGATGAGGCCCCTCCTGATGAAGATAGCGAGTGAGTACATTCTGTATACCGAGGAAATCCAGATGTATAGTGAGTATTCGTATACTGATTCTATATCCAGCTGGGGGAGATGTGTAACCGAAGGGAATCGTTTACTTGAGGAACTAGCAACTGTTCGAAACGTGATTCAGAGCCAAAATGCTGGAAAATCCACAATTGCAATCAACCGGCTAATAAATAAAGAGAAAGATACCATTGTTGAAAAAATCTTAGATATGGCTATTGAATGTCGATGTACTAGTGGTAAAGTAAGTTTCATGTTCGCCTATTTTCTTGCTCCTGACCGCTTTACTTTCTTACTCTCTGTCCAAATTCAAGTTATCCGAGTAGTTCTGGATACTTCTGAATGCTTATTTGATATTTATATCCGATAAAGAGCTGTCGCTCACTTACTCATCCCTCTTTCCCCCCCTCTCCTGACCTCCCCATCTCACATCCCCCACCCCACTTCTAACTTTCATCCCCAGTGGATGATCTTCAGCCCTCCCTCCAGTGTAAATGAAATCTGGTCCGCAATCGCCAAATCCACCTCCACCAATTCCCTCGGCATAGCCGCCAAAGTAGCTCCAAACAAGGGATCCCCACTCCCTCAACCAGTCCATCTCATATGTATCTACACGGAGAACTTTGCCGATAAAATGGACGTATATCGCGTATTGAAAGTTCTTCGAGAAATGGGCTTGGCGGAGAGAACTCAAAGGAGGACGATTTATTATAAACCGGGTATGTCTTGTCTTCTCATTCTTTCCCTCAATTGCCATTGGAGAATTATCCAATCAATAGCCACCTAAATTGAAGCCCAAGCTAATATCCATCCCTGGGAAATAGATGTATACACCTACCTCGAACTCGACTCCAGTAATTCCTATGGCATCAAAGCATCCATCTACAACTCCCTTGACTTTCTTAACAGCCCTCCTCGTCCTCCTAAATATTCTACAGCAAGAACCGGAACCACGAACGCTCGACCTACCAAGAAAGAAAGTGGAAAAGTCGATTCGTATTTTCGGAAAGTCAAAAAGGAGCCTAGTGAGATGGATTGGGAATGAGATTGTGGTATTGTTTGAAGGAGAGGATTTGGGTTGCGGTTGCGGTTGCGGTTTTAGCTTTTGAGGAATCGACTAGGGAATTTCGCTAGGGAGTTAATCAAGGAGTATCTGAAGGTGCCGTAGCTTTCTTTCATAGTTCATGCACAGAGAGAATCATCTTTTCTTTTCATTATTTCTCCCTTCCCCCGCCCCCAAAAAAGGAGTTTACAAGGCCAGAAGCCAGCTGCGCTCGAGACTCTTGACATTCCGACCAGACACGCCATAAATCAAGACTGCATCTCTATCCATATGAACTTTCAGTAGAGAAATTAAATGAAATCCCAAAACGTCACCTCTCAAAATTCTTTACCATTACTCCAAGCGAAGATCTTCCACATGCATGATATTTACAGTATGAAGTACGAGTAGTACCAGTCAGTATTGAGCCAGCAAAACTCCTCCCCCCCGCCTCCCCCTTTACCTATCTTCTACTTGCTAGCTTGATAGCTTGCTAGGAAGAGTGATTATACAAATAAATACCATCTACTTCATCTCTTCCATCTCCTCTCCTCTGCCCTACAAATCCAATCCAACCCAATCCAATCCCCAAAAAAGCAAGCCATCTATTATACTCCAAAAAGATCAATACTACACTACACTACCACTACCACTACAACACCACACCACTACCTACCACCCAACCACAAAGCAGAAAACAACGAGATACACACACGCACCCGCCAAACACCGCGAGCTCATCTAGATATCCAAAGAGATACCTATACTCGAGTATCTATATCCCATATCCCATATCCCATATCCCATATCCCATATAATAAAAACAAACAAACATACCGAAAAATGCAACGATAAAAATATAAATAAAAATCATCATCAGAACCTTGCATATATGCATTAAAGCCTTTGTGAAGGAGTATTCGAATATCGAATATTTAAATGTTAGATTTTGATTTGGATGGGTTTCCCAACTCCTGGTTCTCGGTTCGCTACCAGCTCCTTGGGGGATTTTCTGGACTTGACACTTTGCTGTATGGCTGACGGTATCGTTGAGTGAAGTGAATGAGGGGAAAGTAAAATATAAAGAGTATAAAGAGTATGATGAAAAACTGCCTAACGTGCTTAAAGTGTCAAGAATTGCCTACAAATTTTACAATCAGGGGTATCATGCATATATCAATCGGATCGTCCTACAAACATCCCATTCTTCCCTTTCCTTCCCAATCGCTTCAAATGATTCCCGGCATCTCATCTCCTCTCACCTCACGTCCCCACCCAAACGCCTTCTCGCCCGCTCTCCCCCGTGCACTTACACCCTTAATTCCCAATACTCCAAACTTCGACGCCAAGAATATCAAATTTCTCACCCTCCTCACTTAAAGGTTCATTTCCAAAAGTGGGACAACTACTACTCACTCCCTTCTCAAACGTATCATCAAGCCACAGCCCATAATGACCATCACCACCACCTATACTCAAGAAGCCCGTTTCGCAAAACATCATGTAATCGTTTATGCCAGAATAAGGGAAAGCTTTGAAGCGGATACGTTCGGGGGTGCTTGTGCCCGAGGATGAGGATTTGGGAGCTCCTAGGGATGTTGTGGGAGGGAGAAGAGAGGAGGAATGTGAGTGGTGGGCGCCAATGGTTGTTGAGCGTTGAGAATTGGTTGTGTCGGAGGAAGGGGGAGGAGGGAGGTTTGCTAAGGGAGATGACAGCAGCGTGGCGCGCCAGAGAAAACATTCTCCTGTGCCGAAGTAGTGAGGAGCTGGATGGGGTGCTTCTGTCATGTATGCGCCGAACAACTATTTAGTCAATCATATTAGTATCATCGTCAATATCACATACCATCCCCCCCTCCAAAAATAAAAAACAAGAAATACATACCCCACCCTCGCCATCCTTCACTACCAACACAAACCCATTCCTCAACCCCCTCAACTCATCACACTTTTTATACAAAGTCCCCAAACTAACCCCATCCTGTTCCAAACTATACACCAAATTCCATTCCTCACACAGCTGTAACCGCGGAGGAACCAACAACCTAATTTCTTCCGCCAACGCCCTACTCAACAACTGCGCCGACTGATCGGTATTCTCCCTCCATCCCGTTAGATTTACCGGATATAGTGGCGGTGGTTGGAATGGAGAAGCTGTGCGATGGGGAGGTGTATAGAAGTTTTGGATGCCATTTGATGATGAGTTTGTAGGGGAGAAAGAAGATAGTCTTTTGGATGATTGATTGTTATGATGATTGCCATTGCCATTGCCATTATTCCCAGCATGACTTGAAGGTTCGGTGGAAAAACGTTTTAGTAACCCCGTTACTGCATGAGAAACCGTAGATGGAACAGTCCAAGAAGTAGAACTTGAGAGGGCGGGTGTGGATTGACCGGAGGAGAACGTAGGTGTTTCGTCGTGATAGTGAGGGGTTGACATTGTGAATGTAATGTTTTACTGCATTGACGTATTATCGTTGTTTATATGGTGTTGTTGTTGATGATGTTGTGTATATGTTACTGTTGGTAGGTCGGTAGGTAGGTAGGTAGTAAGTAGTATGAGATGATAGGACAATGTGCGAAGGGTTTGGTTTGATGGGGAAGAAGTTCAGGATAAGGATAAGAGTGTGTTTAACGATTATGGGAGTGGCCCGAGGAAATGAAAGGGTGATGCCACTACTCGAGTATGATTTATTGGAAGACGAGTAAGAGGTGAGTGAGGTCCAATAAAACAGATTGTATGTATATATATATATATATGGAGACTTGTGTTATATCGCTATATAAAATTACCTACTTGAGTGTATTATCATAAGTTAAACGAACCTTTAACTAGTATTTAACATTTACCCCGGATCAAAAAGCGTTATAGTAGTACTAGCTAGTACTCGTAATATGTTATGTCTATTTAGTACTAACTCGTATCATTTCATTTCAACTAATCGGACGACTTTTCTTTCTGTACTCGAGTACAACAAATCAAAGGGGCTCGTCTATTGCACCGTTGCATCTATTCTACAAGTATACTCGTAGAGTACATACATATGCACATGTCGTGTCGCCAACTCAGAAACATCCCTCACAAATCACAGCGCAAGAGCCACCAAAGAAAGCAGGTGTCAAGAAAATATTAATCAATTTCTAACTAACTACTCGTACTGGATGGAGTATGATCCAAAAACTTGCTAATCCCTTCAATGATTCCCTCTGGACTTGGCTTTCCCGCACAAACATCCGGTTCATAATCGAATGTATTCTTAAGGTAATCTCTAGTGGTAGGTCCAATCGTTGCGATGAAGGTATTTCTCTTTCCATTCTCTCTTGCATCCGATTGCTTGGGCTTCCCTGTTTGAAGATCTAGCATCCCTAGAGAACGTAACATAGCTTCACAGCCAGTTGGTGAAAAAACCACTACCCATCGTATCTTCCTATCATTCGTCTCTTTTAACAAATTCATGAAGTTCTCCTCGAAGGATTCCATTACTCCGGTACCATAAACCACCAATTCATCGACTTGAATTCTTTGGTCCTCAGGTAAACTTGGATCCATCAACGTGTTGGGAATGATATCTCTTCTTTGTTCTCCAACCATGAATAAGAGGGGTGGTTTAATTCTGCGATCTTTATACCAATGGCCATAGTGCTCTAGCATATAATGTGCCAATGCCTCTCCATTGCCAGTTTCAGCTCCAAATATATTCAATGGCGGATTATGAGGAATCGACCGCAAAGCTCGTGATGTAGCCGGTCCAACGGTATATATCGGTATATCTTGCAAATATGGCCATTGGTCGCTCACTATAAAGATATCAGTCAGTAGATAATCAATGAAACAATGACCAAACATACCGTTTCCATCCTCTCTCCCCTCCTCCACCAACCTAGCAAACAATTCCACAGCCCTCTGACTTGTAAAGATCAACCCCCCATATCTCTTCCCCTCCTCCTTCCCAATCTCCCCATCCCTCAAGAACCTCTTCGCCTCCCTGACTCCCTCCTCCACAAACCTATGTTCCAACACCGGTACGAAAACCGGTTCAAACCCGCTCTCCCCACCATCTCCCCCTCCATACTTCACCACATTATAACTTACCTCCTCCAGCCTCTCCTCATACCCATCATTCGGCACACTCTTTGTCTTCAGCAAAAAAACCGGAATCCTTCCCATCCTCTTCAAATGGTCATTCATGCTGTGTCTATCATGCAAATCAACATCATAAATCCCATCGACTTTGATTCAACCACCACCGAACAAACCCTATATAAATCACCCTAGCAAAATGAGCGAGTAGTGGGGTAAATACCCGGAGAAATGACTGATGCTTTTGCACGCACCAGCCGAATATTTAAGCTTAAACCAATCCCCAGTCCGGAGTGGAAGATCCCGACCGCGCCGAAATATTTTGGCCCGATATAAAGTTATTCCTCGGTACGAAGCTTCAAATAATTGAATGTCATCCACTCATCCATTCATTTTTCATCACTCTTCCCATCTTCCAATTCCTCACAACCTGAAAGATCCAAAGAAGAGGAAGAGAAAGGCCACACAAAATGACCGACAACACACGAGATCCCGAAACCTCCCACAGCAGCCCTACAATTCCGCCTAGCACCGAAGCCCCCCCTCCAAAAAAATACCCCAAAGGTATCATATTAGGAAAAGATGGAAAGCCGTGAGTGCATTTTCTTCTTCCCCTTCTACCCACACACAGCCCAACCCCCCTAATCTTCAAATCCCCAACTAACAAACCCTCTTCTTCTTCCTCTCCAGCTGCCGCTCCTGCAACTCGTTCGCCTCATTCACCTCCTCATCCAAATCCCTCCAATCGCAATCGCAATCGCAATCCACCACCACCACCACCTCTTCTCACACCTCCCAACCNCCCCCCCAAGACTGTCCCCCCGACGTCGAGCTACTCGGTCGCTCAACCTGGACCCTCCTGCACACCCTAACCGCAAGCTACCCCAAGACGCCCACGCCCAGCGATCGCACCAACATGAACACGTTCATGACGCTCTTCTCCAAGCTCTACCCCTGCTGGGTATGCGCCGAGGATTTCCAAGCCTACATGGCCGAGAACAAGGTGCGAACCGAGAGCCGGGAGGAGTTCGGAAGGTGGATGTGCGAGGCGCACAACGAGGTGAATCGGAAGTTGGGCAAGCGGGAGTTTGACTGTGGGAGGTGGGAGGAGAGGTGGAGGACAGGCTGGAGGGATGGCAGGTGTGGGTAGCGCTACCGACTGTTTGGGCAATAGAGAGAGCGGTGTATTATGTGATGTGAGGGCTGTATGATATATGAACAGATGGGTGGTTAGAAGGCGAAACAGCATCAAGGCGGCGTTCTCGGTATCGAAAATAAGACGGCAAGGAGGCAATCTCGGCTCAAGACTATACACGGGTATGCGAAGACTTCTCTTCTCATTCATTGTATCATATTACATTAAAGAATGGAAGCGCTGGTATATGTATAATATACATATGTACATATTCATAAACTCGCTAAGCAAGGGGATACCATACTAGGCACTTCCCAACGCTTAAGTTCTCTCACCAAAGAAAGAAGGTTCCCGCTCAGCTTCCATTCATCGCTATACGAAATCCTTTTAATCTTCATGATTCAACCAACAATCATGTCTCTCGGAACCTCCTTATCTTACCCTGCACCACAACACCCAACCTCGCAGTTTCGGCATACGTCTTTTTCGGTACCTGTGCCTTCTTCTGTACCATATAACCTCTTTTCGCGTCATAAAAGATACTCTTCTCTCCCTCCTCGCCCAACTCATCATCCTCAAGATCAAGGTCAAGATCTCTCCACTGCATCTCGCCCAATAACTCCTTTTGAGCTCCTCCTCGCCCTCATCACCCGCAAAAGTCAATACTATCCCCCTCCTTCTCATTCTCCTTCTTTTTGCTCTTTTCGTCCCCACCTTCCCTCTATTCACTACTCTCCAGCCTTCACATTTCCCCTCTTTGAATCTTTCTCCTCTTCCCCCTTTGTAGTTCAATACCTCTATTATTCAGATCCAAACTTGAACCTACCACCGACCCAAACTTACTCTCATAGAAATCCGAACTAGTGCAATATATCCGTCTTCTCTTCTGTTCTAGCTTCCCTTCAACAGGGATGATTGTAGCCTGGAGATATCGGGCATTATCCGTCCCTAAAATCTCGACACTATCGTCCGAGAGCAAGATTTCCGAATCTTCCGAACCCTCAGACCTTCCAACCTTATTCTTGTCAACATCCAAACCCCAAAATTCATCGAGAAACCCCTCGTCAATTTCTTCCGGATCTTCGATGCCCGAGTCCAGTTCGATCTCCGAGAAATCCGGTATCATTTCGTCGGAGCCAGAGTATGCGGTTCCCGTCTCTCCCGACTGTGAGTCGTTGTCTCGTAATTTTCTTTTGAATTTTGCTTTCGGTTCTTGTCCTGGGGTTGGAGATGGAGGTAGAGATGTATCTGCCGTTTCACTTGAACCATACCCACTATCACTTTTTCTCCCCCTGTACGAGTCTACCCTTGCACCAGATCCTGCATCGTTTTCAGCAGACTTTGAAGCTTCTGCCTCATCACCCCCCTCGTATTCATCTTCCACGTCCTCTTCTTCTTCTTCTCCTTCTTCTTCCGACCGAGTATTCCTCCCCTTGGACGTAAGATTATCTTCCAAGTTAGCATCCTCATCCACATCTTTCTCCCCAGTAACCGCCTCTCTCAAATTTGCCTGGCCATTATAATTCAAAAAACCCGAGATCCGATCGAATATCGATGGTTCATATTCATTCAAAGACCTGTTGGGCTTTTTGCCCGTGTTATCTTTCACGAACACCATGTCCAACAGCTCTAAATTCCGAGTTTTCCGAGGCGCGTTCAAGGTCAGCGCATGCGGCGCTGTGGCGACAGGAGTTGGAGTGCAAGCGAGGCCTGTGGCTGCACCTGCTTCGATGCATGAAGTTTCCTCTCTTCCTGGGGTGGAACCTGTGGAAATGCCGGCGTCCCTCGCATGATCTGAAGAGGCGGATATCATCGCTCCTATTGGGGCGGTGGCTTCTGTAGCTCCTTCTGTGGCTGCAGCGGTGCTTGCACAAGAAGTATTTGCTCGCGAATCAGCAACAGTGTTGCGAGGAACATGTCTCATGTTTCGATCGTTCCACATGCTGGATATTCAATGTTGTCTTGACTTGACTTGTCTTGCCTTGTCTTGCCTTGTCTGTCTGATAAATCTGCTCTGGAAAGTATGTGTAGTGATACTGAGGAAAAGAAGTGATATGACGAGTTCGATAATTCCCCGTATACGCAATACATGCATGTAAGAATATTGGTATTGATGATTCCGAGACAACTGATAGTGAGTGAGTAAGTACATGAACCGAAGAGATGGGAAAATCGAAATAGATAAACCCTCATCATGTTAGCATGGCATCGCTCTTGCCATTTGGGCTGGTGCTACTCATCACATAAGATTCTATCGAGTTGGGAATAGGGAACCACGAGTGTAAGAAAGATATTCACTCGTATCTTGATAGTAACGAAAGCGAAAGCGAAAACGGAAACCGAAACTCATCATAGAATAATATCAACATCCACCATACAATAATCATAATCATAATCATAGTCATAACCATAACCATAACCATAATCCCCAGAGATCCCCCGACTCGGATCATCAAATATTTCTTGTATACATCTGCATAAATTTGCATACAACTTCACATCTCACATCTCACTCTCATACTCCTCGCCTAATCTCGACTTAACCTCTCCCTCTCCCCCTCGTTTATTCATCGATTCACAAAAAGGGGGATGGGGAGGAGGGGGGAGGCATGAAGAAAGCTCATCGGGAATACCCACCCCAGTCGTACTTGCCATTTCCTCTCAGCATCTACTCTGCACGTTTTACAATTCTTTTCTTTTTTGAAACAGGAAAAACGGATATGGAAAAATAGAGGAATAATAAACTAAATCTGATCATCAACCTATCCTTTTGAATTGACTACTCGAGTACTTATTTGGGTATTAAATCATCAGAATCTACGAATATCTATCTATTTCCACTCTACCATGCGTTACCAACCCCCCTTGTCAATTCTCATCTAATCTACTCGAGTAATCTAATACACATGCATTTCTTCATAAACCTGGTGAAACATGCCGGTATTCATACCCCATACCATTACCTTTGTAGGATATATAGTCTACCTTTCCTTTTTCTTCCCAAACGCCAAGAGTTCCGACCATGCCCAAACCTCTGCCTGTCCGACTCCCTTTACTCATAGGGTGTCTTTCGCAAATCATCATGCTGTATCGTGCAAAGGTCGTATGTAGAATTCGAACTCCCTTGCCTTCCTTCAGGCCCAAGAACTTCCTTTTCTATTCCCCTGAAAGACAAAAGAAACCTCCCATCTCATCACCCAACTATAGACATCTCATCACAACTCATCTTTAATCTCCCTTTTATTTCCTATGATCTCCTCCAACGTCTCCAACACCTCCTCCGCCTTCTCTTCAATCTTATCCCTCAATCTTCCCCTCCTCTCTTCTTCTCCATTCCCATCGTCTTCTTTAACTTTATACTTCTCCTCTTCCTCAATCTTAACATTCCCCGCATACTCTCCAATCCTACTAACAACCATTTCTTCAATCTCCTCGCCTCTGCCTGCTGCCACTCTCAAAACTAAATCATTTAGGCTCTGCCTTCCCAGGATATCCACATGGTCTCCCGTATTTGGACCTCCTCGAGGACTAAATCTATCCGGTTCGTGTGGCATTTCGTATGTTTTGACCTTTACCCCTGCTGGATTATAACGATGGTACTTCCATCCGCGATTGCACATATAACCTACACTTAGTAAGTTGACAGTACCATCGCCTTCGCCGAGAATCACGCCATGGTCGATATTATCTTGGGTCAAACTGGTGTCAATTGTGATATTGAGGGATGAAAGGGGGTTCTCGGAGTTTCGGTAAAAATAGGAGCGTTCGGTTGGTTTACCGATCCCTGTTTGGTATTAGCACTGTTTCGAGTGAAGTACTGGAGAGGAAAGAAACCATACCATAAAAACAGTAGATTTTTAGATTTGGCGCAAGAGGTAATCTTGTCTCCAGGGGATTAATCCATTTCCTTTGATCTTTCTCATTTGCTTCAACTTCGGCCGTAGTATGAGCTACGCCATGCGAATAACTACCTTCCACAGCTTTATGATACCAATCTTCCGTGGTATTATACAGGTAGTTTAGCGATTGAGAAACGGTAAGGTTTCGGTATCCAGTTGAAGTATTCTGATTCTTGAAATTCAGGAATTGGCCGTAGCTAACTGCTTGGCCTGGAGTATCATCTGGTGCCCATGTTGCGTTACCCCAAACAGCATCACCGCCTATTGGCAACATGGAAGAGATTCCTGGCATAGCTCGGAAAAGCTCTGCTCGTTCTTCCTTGCTGAGAAATTTCTCTAGGCCATAAACTGCAAATGCGTTTAGTTGAGCTGTATCCTTCATTTCTCCAGATAAAACTGCAGGAAGTCCTTTCAATGCTCCCAACATACACCCACTAATGTTAATCCAAGAATCAACATGTTTATCAACCCAATCATCTCCACCATTCCCGCCACTCGGAGATGCTACCCAATGCATAAAATAGAACAGCACTTGACCACCCATAGAATGTGAGACAAGTACCACCTTCTTATTCGAAATCTTGCTTGCCATTTCGATATGTGTCTTTAGTCGTGTGAAGTATTGATCCCTAACCTCCAAATTCGCATACGATAATCTCCAATCATAAGCCGCCGTAAAACTATTCGTAGGATCATAACCAATCGTAGCCAGGTTCTCCAATATCTTACTCCAAATCCAATATCCCGTTATGAAGAAATCGGCAGCATCGAATCCTTGCGCAGCTCTCAATTTGACCCCGGGTGGATCCAGCCCCGTGCGTTTGTCGAGCATTATATGTCTCTTCCATCCTTCTTTGTCTGCAACCAATGCTCTCATCATACTCCAACTTCCCCATAATCTTTTCCGAAAATAAGGTCGCGAGGCATTTGTCGTACCCCAAGATTCCAATCCTGTCGAGATAACACCCGGAATCATAATAACCGGATGTTGCGCATGAAATCCTTGGGCCTTGAGACGCAATCCCACGGAAAACGAATCATAATTCAAAGCTTCTCGTTCTCCCATCTACAAAAACAAAACCATTAGCATCAGACCCCGTCACACTACTCTTCCAATCCCCAATTTCTCCTCTTAACTTCTTCAAGGGAGGATATAATACAGAAAAGCCGGCACTCACAGCTAAATCCCTAGCATCTTTCACAAAGCCCGCCGGTAAAACATCCATCAAACTATCCATCGTAATTCCCTCCAACATCTCTGGTAACTCAATTAAATCACTTCTCCCCGCAAAAAACCCCGCGACCACCAGCCCAAAAAGTCCTCCTAGGAAAAAGATAAAAGTGTTGCGTCGCTTTCGGGATTTCTCCTGTTTGTGTGTAAGGATTCTGGAAACAGGAGCGAGTCGGACTTCTTCTGCATTAGCTGGAGATGAAGAACGAGAGGAGGGGGAAGAGGGGGAGGGGGAGGGAGTCCCGAGGATAAGACGACGGAAGTAGGACATGATGAGAGAGGATGAATGAATGGTAGGTGAGGGTTGATTGATTTTGAGAGAGAGAGGGGAAGAAGAGGGGAAGAAGAGAGGAAGAAGAGCGGAGGTAGAGAGGAGGTAGAGAGGAGGTAGAGATCAAGTAGAGGTCAAGTAGAGGTCATCTTATCATCTTGTTGTAGAGTAGAATAGAGTACGAGGAGAGTAGAGTAGAGTAAAGAGGAGTAGAGTAGAGTAGAGTAGAGCAGAGCAGAGAGTAAAAATTGGAAAACAAGGAAAGTACTAGAGTAGACTAAATTTTATAAATCCCCCCCCTTGCCGTATAAATAATGAGGCTTTGCTAAATACCTACGTAATTAGATCGTAACCCGTGCCCATAAGGATTAGCGGACTGATCCGGGATTTGACATTTTCCGCTTCCAGAATCCATTTTCATTGGTGGATAAGGATGATAAGAGCGATAAGGGTGATTGACAGGGGTGCGTGCATAAGTTAATTTTGCATGTGATAGAAATACTCTTGGGACTTTACCGAAGTTTATCCATTTTGAGTGTATAGTTATTGATCATTTGTCACCCCACCAAGCTTCATCCCACCAAATACCATCACGATACTTCTGCTCAAACCCCAAAACCCTCATCAGACCAGACCACTCCAGACTCGACCAGACCAGACCAGACCAGACCAGACCAGACCAGACCAGACCCATCTCGAAAACATATCATAGGACAACAAATATGACTTCAGAAAGCAGCTCCATACCATCTACATCTATACCCTCACCCTCACCCTCACCCTCAAATAAAGAATTACCAGCTGAGTTAAGATATATACAATATGAGCATTCACTCGAAAGACAATATTTACCCTCAATAAGAGCCTTGATATCTAAAGATTTGAGTGAACCTTATAGTATTTATGTTTATCGATATTTTCTGTATCAATGGGGGGATCTATGTTTTATGGTATGTATCCTTCCTATGTATCTCCTAAATCATCAACTACCATCCTTCTTTATATACGAATATACATACTGATCTTCTCACAGGCACTTGACCCCTCCTTACCCCTCACTCCCTCAACCACCCCCCCTCTCCATGGCATCCTAATCTCCAAACTTGAAATGCACTCCTCACACTCCCAGCCGACTCTTCGCGGGTACATAGCCATGTTGGCCGTGTCTTCGACTTTTCGCGGGCGAGGCATTGCGACAAAACTGGTCAAATTAGCTATTGATGCGATGGCTGCGCGGGGCGCTGATGAAATAGTATTGGAGACCGAGGAGGGAAATGTCGCAGCGATGAGATTATATGAACGACTAGGGTTTGTGAGGAGTAAGAAATTGTCGAGATACTACCTAAATGGGAGTTGTGCGTATAGATTGGTGTTGCATCTGAAGAGGGTGGAAATGATGAGTGGAGTGGAAGGGGAAGGGGAAGGGGAGAATGTCATTTAGGACTGGACTTGAGAGAAGTTGTGGAAAGATGAGACGTTGAATATTTTCGTTAACCGTGGTCGAATAGGCCGGGGAGAGAATGTTGGTGGATAGGGATGATGGGGATTTGGATGGGAATGTAGGCGATTCTGCGACCATACCATTGAGACATTGTATTAAGACCTCACTACTCACAATACAAACCAGCGCGGTCAAAGAGCGGACCAAGGGCACGAAAAATACGAGTGGTCAACGCCCCCCTAGGGGAAAGAGGGAGAAGGATGCTTCAGGGAGGATGAGCATCTTCCAACAAATTAACAACCAACCCTCAAATAAACCCAAAAGGGCGAGGAAATTATATACAGATTATTTGTTAATGAACACAGTATCAGACCCAAAAAGACAAGATTTCATCTCTATACAGATACTCCTGGAAAGAAGAACATCATATCCATCTCGTATAAGAAGGCTGATTCATCATCATTGCCCAATGATCGATTGAACCATCACGACTCAGACCCAATTTGCATCTCAAGGACCATGGATAAGAAATCCTCACACCTACCTACAGAGGTTGAAAGGGTACCTTACGCTCCAACATAAGATAACATAATCAACCACCTACTCGAGTAGTACCTACAAGTATCCTCTCTGTTTCCCCCCCCCAAATCTAATCCGATCTGATACCTTCCAATATAACAAGATGTATATCTCACATCTCGCATCTAACGTCTAACATCTCACATCTCACATCTCATGCCTCCTATCTCCAACCCAATAATCCAACAAGCAACATGAGGGACTAAAAATCACCCACAAACCTAGCCTAACCATACCATACACATCATATTATAGCTTCACAACCTTCCAACCTTTCAACTCCGAACTCCCTCACCAACACTAAGTATAACCTAATAGATAACTTGAATGAATACATACACCTTCTGAGAGAAGAGGAAGAAGAAGAAGAAACTCGACTACATCCATCCATCGCATCGCATCGCTTCGCCTCATATTAACTGACTGATTGACTAACTGACTAACTGACTAACTGACTAACTGACTAACTGACTAACTGACTAACTGACTAACTGACTAACTGACTAACTGACTAACTGACTAACTGACCAACTAGTGATATATACTTATACACACTTTTTCATACTCTAGTATACCTACATACATACATACCTACCTACCTACATAGATATCCCATCCATCATCAACCCACAACAAAATACCACCCCTCCACTCGCCCCACCCAATATCCACCTACCTCCTCTTCCATCTACCATCTCTCCCCATCCCTCCCTCCTGCATACCATATTAAAAGATGAATTGGGATAAACACACGAGTAGCATTTCCATCTCACGACCCCTTACCTCCTTTCCCTCTCTTCTCTCTTCAAAAAAAAAATCAAAATAAAGAAGAAAAATCAAAATCAAAATCAAACAAATAACCAAAAGAAAAAAAGAAAAAAAGAAAAAAAAAGTGCACTCCGAAGAGGATAGATAGTAGAAACAAGCAAACAAACAAACATATGGCAAGTTTCACTCACAGAGCTGTAGTTGAAACGAGTTTACTAGTATGGCGACGAAGACTTCACAAGGCTGATTCAAAACAAGCGGAGTCAGATACATACATACATATATATATATATATATATATATATATATACATGTACGTGTGTTTCTCATATTAGCTGTTATTTAACCATTAACTAGGTAGGTAGGCAAAAGCAAAAGTAAATAGAGCATACTCGTATTCGATCAAGTTAACATGTACACGGATTATGCGTGATGATGTTTTGGATCCGCGCGGATATGATGATAAAGCTCGTGTTAAAGATTCATAATCTTGACCTGCATTGTCACAACAAAAAGGTATTTAGATAAATCAAAACTCTAATCTTCATCAAGATCATTAATACATTGACCAACCAAACAGACACCGGTATCATATGACCCCAACACCACAATCATCATTATCATCAGCCATTCAATACAAGAAAACCCCAATCCTATGCCATGCCGTATGGAGCATCATTTAAGCACTAGCCTGTACGACTCTAAACCCTCCTTGTACCAACTTGGTAATCTCTTCATTCTTGTGCTGTAACAAACTCAACGCATACGCAACATCGTTCCACTGTCTCTCACTTTCGCATCTTGCTAACCGAGCTGCTAATTTATCGGCAAGTTGACGGGCATGTTTGTCCTTTTTAGTCATGTTAGTATTGATCTTGTGAGGAATATAAGATGGAAGCGAATACATACTTTTTCGATAAATCCAGCCAAGAACTTGATGATTCTCCTGAGAGCATCCTCTTCAAGTTCCTTCTCGGCACTCAGCAAGCTGAACATATCAACAAAGTGATTATAAACAGCATTATCTTTCGTGCTCAATTCAGTAAAGAACATTCTGCTCAAATCTGCGATGCGTTTGTCATCGTCCTCGAGACACTTGGCCATCTCTCCTAGTTGTCCCTTAACCTTCACTTGACCAGCAAGAATGAGGAAAGTGAGAGTCATCAAACAAGTTCTCTTCACACTCGCATCCTTGTCATTTAATCTTCTGTAGAGGAAATCGGTATTCTCATCGATAAGATGATTGAAGCAGACGGCCATATCACCGAGGGCGATAACCACATTCGAACGAATGATTGGATCCTTCGATCGCTCCATGATAGTGATGAGAAGAGGAAGATTTGTTTCGCAGTATTCGGAACTAACGCACATGAGCTTTGCCAGGCACAGGGTAGCTGCTGCTTGGAGGTTGCGATCCTTATATGTTGTATTGTTGGAGCAGATTTCAGCCACAAGTGGGCCAAAGTTAGCTAGTAGAGAATTCTGGCCATATAACAGCTCGCGTTCTCGAATATGGGCCATCGCATCCGTGAAGTCATCTTCTGTTGTCCCCCCTATCATATCTAGATCATCAGCGGCTTCTTTCGCAGCTTTGTCTGCTGGTGTTTCAGCTGTCTTATTCTTTTCCGCATCTGCCTTCCGCCTTTTAAAATCCATCTCGCACAATTCTAGATGCACGATCTGTTTAATAGCAACATGTCCAACGACGAAGAGAAGTTGCGATAACGCAACGGAACCCTTCTGCTTGCTCTCGGGTGGAGCTGATGTTTGGTTCTCTGTTTGTGGCACTTCCTCTTCTTGTACCGGTTTTTCAGTGTCTACGTCCATCATCTCTGTATCATCATCTTTATCCAGTTCAGGTTGAGTTGGTGGTGGTGGTGGTGGCACGGCTCGTCGCTGGAATACATGTTTTGTCTTCCTTCGAAGAATCTCCGAGCAAAGGTTGTCAGGATGCTTGGAAAGAGCGTAGATAGCACTAATCGCCTGTTCAGCAACACCATACCATTCCTTGTTATCCGATTCCACTTCGATGATGGCAGCTAGCTTTCCGAGGACGGCATGATCATTGCTGAGCTTCGAAGTTTGTACAATTGCTTGTCTTCCAGTAGGGTTGATCCGCCTGAGTGCCAGACAAGTGTATTTAGCCAACTGTAAATCTGATCGTCCGAGACTGCCCAAACCGATTCGCAACATGGTCTCCATTTCTCCAACCACAATTTCAGGCTTTGCGGTAGCAAGCATACCCAGAACGATAATTGACCCTCGTCTTTGACTCTTCGATATCTCCCTCTTTTGTACTCCATACACTTGCCAAAGCTTTGAGATGACAAGATCTGAAATATGGTTTGCCTTCATCATGGTGCTTAATAATTGTTCGAGAGAAGTCAATTCGGCAGGCGTCGCTCCGAACGTTAAACTGATCATGTTGCGTGCAATGTAGTTCGCAGCATCATTTCGACTATACGTATCGGGGGCTTCGAAAAACAGGCGCTTGTAGCAATCAATCAGATGATTTTGAACTCCCTTTCCTTCATCACTATTACTCTTAGTCCAAATGAGGCGTAACATTCTTCTGATGCCAAGCTTGTTTTGTTCAATATTGTAAGCATCACCAATTTCGAAGTATTCCATGGCCTCAATAACTTCGCTCTTGTTCTTCGATCCAAGAAGTTGACAAATGATAGTAGTAGCCCCATGCAATACTTCGATGAATTTAAGAGCATCAATATAGTATCGTCTGGTCAATGTTAACTTGTTGATAGCCTCTGAAGTAGCAGCTTCTTCTTGGGCTTTCTTAATTGCCGCTACCTTTTCTTCATCACTCGCAGGTACTTGAGCCTTCTTAGGAGAATCCGATTCAAGGACAGTGGCATCATCTAGTAGTACTGTGTCAGCTTCAACTCTGGTAGTATCAGCCAGCCCAGCAGCTTCTGCGGGAGGCTTGAGCGCATTCAGCTCAGCATCAACAGCTTCTAATCGAGAGTTCCACTCCTTGAGATTCAGCTGTGATCCGTGGATGAGACTAAATGGATGGGTTTTGATCAAGGTTCCTAAAAGTTTGACGGCATTTCGGCGGACATTGCTGCTCTTATCCTCCAAACTCCGGGCTGCTAATTCGGCGGCTCTCTGGCGGCGCTTGGGAAATTTTTGGTCAAGTTCACAAAGCTTAATGTAGACTTGAATTGTTCGACACCTGCAATAAGGGTTAACATCCAAAAATCGTTCTTCCAATACGTCGAAAAATGCATTTAGTTGTGATTTGTGATTGTCACCACGTTCTTCCTGTTTGCTTAAGTCTGCGACAAGGTTTCCACAAATTTCGATGAGAGCACATCGTACAGCGTAATTCTCGCTATCCAGTTGTTTCGCCAGCATAGTCATTTGCTTGATGACAAGCCTAGGAGCAAGCTCCGAAAGCTTGACAATAAATGATGAGACCGACTTCGGCCCTTTAGTATCGTTACTATTGAATTCTTTATTGCTAAGCTCCCGAATGATCTCGTCCGATAGTTGAGGGTAATCATATTGTTCCGATAGAATGTGTAGGAACTCGGCCATAGGTTCAGCCAAATGTTCAAAATAAGTCAAGTTCTGCACAATAGAGATTTGTGCAGCTTATAGTCCGTCAGTTCATCGCCTCCTAATGCAGCGAATATTCACTTACCGTAGCCGTGACCATGATGCTTTACAGCAATGCAGAGCACTTTGAAAGCATGCATCCGGATTGCATCCTTAACTCTCTGCTCGTTTTCTAGTACCATATAAACGGGTCTCGTGAAGAGACTTATAAATGTGTCTCTCTCCGATGTTGTTAGGAATATCTTTGAAAGTTTTAGTTTCAAGACCTTGCACATAGTGTCAAGTGCTGTTTGTAACTGGGCAGATGAATCCCAGTTCTCATTTTTCCCACTTGCTTTTGCTTTAGAAGCCTTGCCTCTGCCACGAGCCACCGGCGCAGATGTTGATTTCTCGGTCGCCTTGGTTTCTACTGCTGCGATCGTCCATTGTAGCAGGAATCCAAAAATCTCCAATAGCTGTTTATGATGAGCGACTAGTTCCTGCTCGTCCGTTTCGAGATCATTATGGGTAATATCTGCCTCGGCAGAGAGGCCGGAGATTATGAGATCAAAGATTTTGCTAAGAGCATGCGTAGGTAGGGCAGAAGAGTATCTAGAAAGTTTGAAGAGTTCAGAATCTGGTTCGGTGGGGTAATTTTGAGTAGATTGAGAACAAATTGGTACACACTTTAGCAAAAATTGGAGGGAGTCAAATGAAGAGCTTCTTGTTATAGCATCTGGATTCTCTGCGACTGAGTCCACTATAGGATTCAGCACGCTGTTGACCAAGGTATTTGTGAGGGATTCGGGGTCGTTCTCGCAATCGACTAAGTTGGAATCTGCCTCTGGGGTCGCAACCGTAGCGGGGTCGCTCATGTAATGCTTAAGGGCATCGTTGATGTCGAAAACTATCGTATCCATATTGTCGGTAATGGCGACCTGTCCAAAGTCGCAGTCCAATACATAAACCGAGAGTATTGGTGGTCGTTGGTATGTTTGTCCGATTGACGTTTGAAGGTTTGCGATAAATAGTTGCGGGGGATCGTGTTTATTGATGTTGACTTTCTACCAGTTAAGGACTAGCGCGTAGACTCTGCATCGCGATTTGACCGCGATAATAATTACTCGTAGAAGCCCCGAACCCCCGCCAAAAATGGCAGAAAGCAAGCAATATATTTATTGTAGTGGTAGAGTGTGTATATTGTCTAATATGCTAGAAGTGGCATATATGTTCTACTGAGTATATGAGGTGGAGACACTTAACTAGGTATAGCGCTACATGTGATTATAACAGCCCCCCTATGATCGAATTCGATCATCAGAATTACGTAAAGAAAAGGCCTTTTAAAAGGCGTTTTTGAAAGCTTTTTGAAATGCTTTTTAACGCTAATGATCCTGTATTTCTCAAACCTCTATATAAGCCCAAAACGCATTTTGATTAGTTTATTCCAAACCCAAAAATCTATACAATTGAATACTTTGTAAAAACAACCACTTTTTCCATTACTTTCGATTTCCTAACGTTGTATATATATTTTAAAGCTTTATTAATTCTTGCAACAACAATCTATTATTATTGCAATATTTATATTTTCTTTTAAAAATTCAATATTTTATAGCTATACCGTATCGCGATACAAAAGCTCCTTTAACGCTTTTCGAAATCAAAACTAAACCCTTTATCGTAAATCAAAAATCCAGAGTAAATCAATTGTTTTGTTAAAATGTTAATTCTTTATTTAAAACCAAGAATCTATATTATTTGTAATCTTTTGTTTTCGACTATATTTTTTCGTATAAAGTGCTATTGTATGCTAATATATTTAATTTTGCTATAGAATTTGTTCTTTTACATTCAATTAATATTGCTCTTGTTATTGTAATACAAAGTAAATATAAATGGTTTTAAAGAAATTCGTTTTTTTAAATCAATAATTAGTTTTTTGAACTACGTAACCTTTTTTGCACCCTTATTTGCAATTATAATCTCAGTTTCTATTGTACAAAGTGTTATAGATTTTTGTCTATTTAAAGATTATATTATTACGCCTCTATATCGAATAATAATTACTTCTTGTATCGATTTTCGATTCGCTTTTAAATTCTATATAACATTTATAAAAATATTGTAGAAATGTAATAGATATTATAATCGATTTAAGTAAATTGTATCAATATCGATTATATTATCGAAGAATTCCAAGAAATGATTTACGAAGATTAAATACTCTTTTTCAAAAGTGTTCATCATTTTTGCAAATTAATCAATTGGAAACGCAAAATCGCTTTTTGTTTCGTTTATCAAATAAATCCTTAATTCAACAATTTGTAAATATAAAGCTTTATTGCTTTCGTTAAATAGCTTTATTATCGTAGCTAATTTTAATATAATATTAGCAAGAAAAGAGAGATTCCGAAATATTGGATTATAAATTTTGAATCGTTTCAAAAGCTTTTTGATATATACTCTTTGATATATTTTAAAAAATCTTTGAACTTTATTCCGCTTGATTTGGATTTCTAAAAAGATTTGTATCGATTTAAAATCTTTATATTTCCATTTTTAACCTATAATCTTTTTGATTATATTGACCGCGGATTGTAATCCCAATATTAACAAATCGTTTATATAAAGTAGAATATATACTTCTTTTCCAATAAACAAATTGGGATTTGCTAATAAAGCCTATAAATCTATACTTTTAAAAAACAATTTAATTATTTATCACCATACTTTTGAAGTTTGTTTCAGTTTATAAAGTGATTTTTTGAGTTTAAAGTAACTATTAATGGAATTCAAAGCAAATACTTTTTCAAAGAATCGTAGGATTTTCATCAAAATCTTAGTATTAATCAATTCCTTATTCAAAAACACTATATCGATATCCATATTATCGATTTCTAAATCCTCTTCCATTGTTTTAGTAAAAAAGGCTTGCAACGTAGAATATTTTGCAACTTTTGCGAATATTTCTATAAAATCGATTTTATACTTTTGCAAAAATCCTTTAATTATTAATCTGGCTTTTCTTCTTTTTAGCTTACCATTTTGATTAAACTTGTTTCATAAAACCTATTTAAACTTTAAAAGTTTTTTCCTTTTCGAAGGGGATTTATTAATCACTTTAAAAATATTATTGTTTTTCAAACTAATCAACTTTGTTTTAATTACTTTTATTTATACTTTAAAATTCGAATTTAAAGCGTTTTCCAGATCGATAGCTTTAATATTAACATTTGTATACAGATATACTACGTTAGAGTTTTTTGTAGGATATTGTATCTTCCTTTTATTCTCTACAACTTCTTTAGTTCCAACTCGAGTTTGCAAACCACAAATTGTAACTATTGTAAAAAAAGCCTTTTCTAAGCGAGGATTCTATATAAAATCATCTTTATTTAAATCTATAAAGAGATTTGATTTTTTATCTTTATAATCTAAACTTATAAAGACTTTTGATTGTTTTGATTTAACGTTTGAATTTATAAAAGCTTTTAATCGTTCTATATTAATATTTAAATTTATAAAAACTTTTGCCCATTTCGTATTAATGTAAGTTCTTTTTTGATTTCGTTAATCTTTTGTAAAATGATTTCCTATTTGATTCGCTTTCCTTTTCGATCTTATCGAAATCTTTTTATGATTTAATATACTTAAATCGTTTTTCAATAGGAATCTGTATTCATTAAAGTTAATATCTACCATTTTTATCGTTTTTAAAGTGAAAAGATTAAAGAGTTTATAAATTTAACTTTTTTCTATATCAATAAAAAAATATTCTCTTTTTAATACTTTTAACTTAAACTTCTTCATAGTTTGCTTTAGTTATTAAAGATTGCGAGCAAATGCCGTATATCCGAATACTTTTAGTTTTTGTAAATCTGGTTGATAATTATTATAAGCTTCAAAAAGTGTTATAGCTTTTGAAAGCGTTCCAACTTCTTCAAAAAGTAATGCTTTCGTAGAAAACTAATTCTTCAAATAAATAGCGTACAATATTATAATTTCCCATTAAATCGAAAGCATTTTTAACTTTACTAAAAAACTTCTTAATACAGCATTTATATTCTATATTTTCTTTTCAACAACGTTGTTTATAATATACTTTTCTAAAGGAAAAAGCTCAAATTATATACTTTTTTTCGAAATCTTTATTTAGAAGGCAATTCCAAACTCGCTTTTGCCATTGTTGATATGTATTATAACGATTTTGCTATTAAACTTTGTTTCAATCAATTTAAACAAATCCAAAAGTATTAATACAATTATAACCACAAATTTATTAAGAGTATATTTGATCTATATAAACTTTATAGTATTATCTACAACTATTATAAAGTATTTATTGTTTAAGAGGAATATCTTTTGAATTTTAAAGAAATTATAATAAAAACATTATAAAATTATAAACATTTTAACAATTATATATTTATTGAAATACTCTTTTATTCTTTTTATTAAACAAAGTAAATATATCGATCTTTTTATCGACTTTTGTTTTTTTAATAATTTTAAGCTTGTATACGCTTTTAAAAGTTTCCAAAGTTGATTATAATTAAAGTGACTAAACCAATAATATATTAGATCGGATATAGATTTATAAAGATTAATATTATTTATAACAACGAACTTTTCAAGTATAAGATTAGCAAATTGTAATACAAAATCCTGCACAATATAATAGCCAAATGTTTTTTTTGCTGCAAATTTCAATTGGCCGAACTTTCAATAAAATATTGATTCTTTTTCGAAAATTATTTTGCATTCATTTTTAATAAGAAGATTAATAGAAATTAACTATATTGTTCCAAATTTCTTTATATACTATACATCGAGAAATATGAGTTTATCAATTTGTATATTTCCGTATATTGCATTTAAAGCAAATAATTTATTCGCAATTCGAACTTTTTGTAGTATAAGCCATTTTGTAACGTTATTTAAAGCTTTAAACTAGTTAATGAAATAATGGAAAGCTTTTGAATCGAGTATCTACTTTAAATCGTCATTATTTGTTTGAAAAGAGATATTAGGATAATAAGAAAAAATATAATTGCTATTTAATGCTACGTTTACTTTTACTTTTTCAAAGCCAGAATCTTCGCTATTTGCGGAAACTTTATAGGCACGTTTTTTATTCTTTTTAAGTATACAATATTTCTTTTTGAAATATTTATATTTCTTACAATAATAGCATTGAACCTTTCCAATTCGAAATGATTCATTTCGATTATATGATTCTTTTGATTTTCCTTTATAACTACTTCTACAACCACTTTTTCCATCGCGATTGTTCCGTTTTCTTCTATTTAAGGATTCTACAACAAATGTAACAATTTTAATTAACTTCTCGATTATTTGAAAGAATGCTATAGCCTTTTCCAATGTTTTCTCAAGTATATAAATATAAATGAAAATCGCCGCTTATGCATTATACATTGATATATATACCAAAAATATATTTGTTACTATTTTATCTATTATTAATGCCTTTGCACTAGCAAATGCTTATTAATATAATCTTAATCTTGTAAAAAAGGTTTAAATAGTTTTGTTTTTGTAATTAAACTTTTTCTTCAAAAACGATTTTATTGTATTTGCTATATAAGTAATATTAAAAGTTCGATTGTAAATCGACAATTTCTTTCAAACGCTAGTAGGATCTATGCTAATATAATCCTTTTTTACTATATTGCGATAAAGAGATATAAGTTTTAAAGCTATAATAATTATAGCGATACTTTTTTTCTTTATAAAAAAAGCTAATTTCTTTTCAAATTTTGTTTTTAAAACAATTGTTTTTTGCAATATTATATTTATAATCCTTTAACAACCTTTTGTAGCAAATCCATCTATTATAAGCTCCTTTAAAAGCTCGAAAACAGATTGTTTTTTTTTGCCAAATACAATATCGTAACAATTCGCGTTTACAAGCGCTATTAAGTAAAAATCGTAGTAATTCGTATAATTGTCTTTTATAAAAATAATAATAGGACTTTATTTAATTGTAACTACGTTTAATATAATGATATTAAAGAGATGTTGATAAAAAATAAGGTTTTTGATGAAAATTTTGATGATGAAAATAATGAAAATGATGAAAATGTAATTTTTCCGGCGGAAATAAGTGGAAAAGCAATCGTTTTCTTTGGAAAAGACGTATATTATCGTTTCAATCAATAAGATGATAATCAAGTTGCTTCAATGAATATGCAACACAGGGTCATAATCTATTGTAGTGATAGAGTATGTATATTGTCTAATATACTAGAAGTGGCATATGTGTTCTACTGAGTATATGAGGTGGAGACACCTAACTAGGTATAGCGCTACACGTGATTACAACAATATTAATAGATTACTACAATTGCACTGATCAATTCAACTTGATTGAGATCTTGACTGACTCGGTGATGTACTCGTATTTGTAGATCATTTCATTGACCTTCTCACAATCTCTTCGACCTTTTGGGTGCAGCAGGATGGCAACAACACGCCAACGCCAGGGGAACTCCAAAAGTTCTTTCCAGATTCATAATGATGAAATAAAACAAGAAGAGTCAATGGAGGAGGAGGGTGTTGAGAACGAGGAATCTAGAGCCGAGGACGATGATGCCTTGCAAGATGAAGGGTACTCGGAGGACTCTGATGAAAGTGATGACGCTGTTGATCCTGCCACTGCAGAGGACATCGCCAAGTTCGAAGCAACTTTCAAGGGGATAAAGGATCGATTTCGACTGATAAATCGCATTGGAGAAGGCAAGCAAACCACTTTCCACTTGCGATATATTTACTGACGCGAAATAGGTACATTTTCTACTGTTTACAAGGCGGAGGATCTCTTATATGAGCATTATGATAATGATTGGGATATTGAAGAGAAAGAACATTCGGCATGGACATCACCACCGGTGAAGAAGAGGAGAACTGGTGGAATTCGAGAAGTCATGGACGAATACAATCAACAGGAACGGGGGAAGAAATATGTTGCTATCAAAAAGATTTATGTTACAAGCAGTCCAACCCGTATTCTCAACGAGCTGGATCTTCTTAACGACCTACGGGGTTGCGACTCGGTCTGCCCACTCATTACAGCCTTCAGACATACGGATCAGGTCGTTGCTGTCTTACCATATTTCAGACATACGGATTTCCGGGAGTACTTTAGGAAGATGAAAGTTTCAGATATGCAAGTATATTTCCGGTCATTGTTCACTGCTTTAAAAGCCGTTCATGCCCAGGGTATTCTCCATCGAGACATCAAGCCAACAAATTTCCTCTACGAGCCTGATAAAAAAAGAGGCGTGCTTGTAGATTTTGGATTGGCAGAGCGGGAAGAAGAGGATACCAAATCGTGCTTGTGTACGAAAGATCATGACGTCCGAAAGAGGAAGCTGGAGAATAGTATAGCCATTCAGAACTTACCCTCGGCCGGCTATCCAAAACATGATAATCGTCCATCGCGCCGTGCCAATCGGGCCGGAACTCGTGGATTTCGTGCTCCCGAAGTGCTATTCAAGTGTCAAGAGCAAACTACGAAAATCGACATATGGTCTGCCGGGGTAATACTCTTGACTATACTTTCGAAACGCTTTCCATTCTTCAATTCGGCTGATGATGTTGAAGCAATGATTGAGATTGCGACCATATTTGGAGTCAAGAGAATGAAGAATTGTGCGTACCTTCATGGGACGGTCTTCGAAACGAACATTCCTACTATTGGCCAGGCTGGATTCGCGCTGGAGAAAATCATCTTATGGTCAACGTGCAGGAATGATGGAGGGCCAGATGGGGCGGAACAACCATTGACTAAGGAAGAGAAGTTGGCTGTTGAGTTTCTGGAACGGTGCTTGGAACTAAATCCACATAAACGAATCAGTGCAGAAGATGCCTTGAATCATCCATTCCTTCTGGAAAAAACGGAGGATGATGACACCAAGAACGAAGATTATGATGAGGACGAATTAAGTATGGTTCCAGCGTAATGAATGGGATATTGGCGCTTAGGTCTTAGGTGGCGTATATCAAGGCATGCATTGTAGGCATTCATTATGTATGTATATATATTAGTATTTGGTGATTGTCAAGATCCTGCATCTTGCATGCAAACTCCTAAGATACCATCACATAGCACCCATGATGACATTTAATTCAGACGAACGAAGAGATGGTTGTTTCATGATTCCTTTCATTTTCATAGAGAACTCCCATAGCCGTTGTAGAAGCCATTCATGGTATTTGAGAAAAGCCCATAATACACTTGCTATGAATTTCCCATTTATGCAACCAATTCAACAACACCTCCAGCCTCTGTGATCTTTCTCTCTGCCTCCTTGCTGAACCATCTTGCGCGCACAACCAATGGAACTTCTGGTAATCTACCCTTGCCGAGAACTTTCGAGTAGCCGAGTGGGAGGAGATCTAAGACTGGGACAGTGTCTTTCTTTGAGCCGGAGAGATATTCATCACGCTTCTCAGCTGGAACGAGGGACCAAAGCTGTGAAGTCATAATATTAGCATATCTCTTTTAATGCACAGATGCATCCCAAATTTCTCTTAATTTACCCGCTATCCAAGCCATTGTAGAAGAGCTGAAACGTACCTTGTCAAGGTTGACGACTGGCTTCCAGAAGTGGTTGCCTTGCTTGTGGAAGTATCGCATACCGACCTTTCCGAAGTAACCTGGATGGTACTTATCCATGTTGGTTCGGTGGTGATGTTGACCACCAGCAAGACCACGACCACCTGGATGCTTGCGGTGCTTTCCTACACGACCCTTACCGGCCGAAACATGACCACGGCTATACAGAGCAAGATCTTGTTAGCTTCAATTCTCTCTAATCCCCCAAACATGCCATCAACAACAACTTTGTGGGGAAATGGGCTGGGCGCGCGCGCTCAATCGGTTTGTAATTTTCTATCGATAGGAATTGCGCTCTCGAGGGATAGCACTCACTGTTTTCGAGTAGCGCTGAAACGAGTCGGCATTGTCGCAAGATATCTCGATCGTTCGATGCCGTTGATGTCGTTGATAGAAGTTGCAAGTCTCAAAAATCGTTACTATGGATTTTTTGAACTTGTGGGCGCTAGTAAGCGAATTTCAATCTAATATCACATGACACATCCAGAAAAATAATATTGGGGCCACCAGGCCTTCGTTTCTAAGTTCTCCGACCCTTCAATCTCTACTGTTTTTTTTAACACACAACTGTTTTGCATATTTTGAAATTGCACATGCTGCCGTCGAGATATAAATATTCACTGCAGCCTTGATATTTTGAAAATCAATCACAATCCTATCAACGTGTTCCGCTGATGGCGGTCGCTTGCCTTCCAAAGTTCCTCGGCGCACTTTTACCCATCTACCTTGACATCTCACGTTTTTTGCACCATCTAGACAGCAGGTGCTGCGTCGCGGATGATTGAGCAGCTTCACGCTCCATCGACCTGTTTTTCTCGAGGGCACAACACTGTGTTGTAGAATGCCATGTAAAATGCCATTGAAATACTTCATCTCGGGGGTAAAGTCTCTCCCTAGGCAGATTCATCACCAAGAGAACCTCACTCATCTCATCTTCTTGCTGGGGCTCAGATATTTCCTTCCGTTTCCTGTCTCAAATCTTCCTTTGCAGGTTTGCTGGTCGGTCATTCGGTGGAAGCTTTCTATACCGGTCAAATATTTAACCAGGAAATTATCATTTCATGTTTGTATCTTCACCCAACATCTTGTTTGATCACAGCAAAATTTGTTGGCCCAAGTTCTTCAATGTCCAAACCCGACTCTATCACTCGATGCTTTCGTATTACTCTTATTTGGATTCGTGTATACGCGGTGCGATTTGGATTGCGATTTGGATTGCGATTTGGATTTTCGGGCACACAATGGCAACCAGTCATAACATCCAATCTAGGTCGATGGCCACGACCGCAGGGGAACACCAGTTTCATACCTACCGTAATGAAATCCCCAACTCCAACAAGATCTCATCCCACCATCTACTTTCACCTCATCTCATCTCCTCTCACCCCAATCTTCTGCTTCACTTTTGTCATCTCTTCATCCCAGTCATTCTCTATCCCGACCACAGGGGCGGATTATAGCAGATTTATTGCAGTAGTGCAACACTTGAATAGGATACATCCTAATAGAGATTCCGAATAGAGAATAGACTCAAATTAAAAGAAACCATCCGAATTCGTTCGTTTGTAAACTTTACATCTAGATCCAAGATATGTAATTAACAAAAGTTTTATTATTATATTGCCCATCTAATGTTCATATAAGTTCGGTAATAAATGCTGAATATGCATTTTCAACATCAATGAATACCGTAGTTACGAACCAGATCAGATCATCGGTTAAGTATCTTCTTGTATACTCGAGGAAGCATCTCATCCTCGGCAAACCTCCCCTTTTCCATCGATACTCGAAGTGAGGCAACTACCTATACCTAGCAACATACCCAACTACCACGCTATCCGGGGCATCTCGCACTCTCGCACTCTCACACTTCCTTCATACACAGCGACATCGGCATCAGCCCCATCAATCCCATCAATCCCATCAATCCCCAACATCCATCCCATACATAACCCCACGCCGTCGACCCGGCACCCCGATCCGACTTGGCATCTATCATATCATATTGAGTCAAGTGACGGAGAATGAGCACCGAGCCCTTAAACTTCTTTTAACATGAACGAAGTTACAAGGCTCCAGCTAAGGATATCATTTACTGCAATTGGAAATCCAGCGTAGGATTTTATCAAGGTTTCTTATTCTTATTCTTGCCTTTTTATCATGCTCAAGAATCTAAATGATATAAAAAACCTCAAACTTCCCACCTTCGAACGTCTCCTCTCTTTCTCTCTAGTGATCAAGCCCATCACCTCTTCTTGATCTTAACACAGCATTCACCCACGCACTCCTCCTCTACGCGTCTCACATGTACCTACAGCACAAAGTGGCCACCCAACCCATCTATCCCCCCAAGTCAAACACCGCAATCAAAACCCCCACTCCTCGCCCTCAACCTAACACCCAATCCGGCCAGAGAAGGGCGTGTAACCATTCTTCTCCCAGCAATTAGAAATCAGCAATCAGTAATCAGCGAGTAGAAACCGACGACGGAAATCCAGCTAGAATTGATTTTCCCATCAGGAGGGCTACATGCTTAAGCTTGTCCTCTACCATAACCTCAACTCAACTTGAAGAACTTCGACTCTCCTTCTCCTCCTCTAATTTCCATTCCCCTTTCACCATTCACCACCACCATCCTATTCCCATCTCATTTTTCCAAAAACTCCAAGAACTACGAATTGAAGTGGGTTGGGATATATAAACGAACTGACATGAAACCACGCGAAATAGAAGAAGAGGAAGAAAAAGAAATCAACTGAATGATTCAAAAAACTTTCTCCTCAATCCAATCCAATCCGATTTCCCACATCTTGGAGATTTTTTATTAGGAAAAAAGGAAAATCCGTTCTATAGATGAGTTTGCGGAAAATTCTATCTATCTATTCATTTGTCGAACCTTGCATCTCGAACCTTTCTTTTGGAAAAAAAAGAAGAAAGAGAGAGAAAAGAAGAGATACTCAATCATCTATCTTTCTATCTATCGTCTATAAACCGAAGATATATACACATATATACAACACGATTGATCTCTCCAAGACCAAGATTCAAGACCCAAGAGATGTCGAGCCATGATTCCAATTCGAATTCCAAGTCCAAATCCAATCTCCAAACCACCTCTCAAACCACCACATCCCCATCCTCATCTCCAACCCCATCCACCTCTCCCCCTAGCACCAGCACCAGCACCAGCATCAGACCCATCCCCAACTCCCCAGAGGCAACCAACGCAATGCACACCCAACACACCCAACCCACCAAACCCACCAAACCCAGCAAGCAAAACCATCAAAACCATCAACCCACAACCCACAACCCCCTCCACCACGCCAGCACCCACGAGAGCACCAGGACAAACGAGACATCCGCAAGCTGGAGAGCTGTTGGACCGCCGCCTGATGGGGGATGCAGGGCTTGGATTCAAGGTATTTCTTTCTTTCTTTCTTTGCTTTTTTCACTTCTTTCTATATATACGTATGTGTATATGTACAAATTTAGAAATTACAAGGTTCAGGCGCAAAATATATTGTGGTGAGGTAGATGGGTAGATGGATAGGTAGATAGATACGAGTAGAGAGAAAAAAGGTGATGATTTCCATAAAGAAGAATGGGAGAGAAGAGAGAAGAGTGAATCTTTCGATTCTGAGGATATTTTATTCTATTCTATTTTATTTTATTTTATTTTATTCTGTGATTGGGTTTGGAGAGTAAGAGAGAGAGAGAGTGTGTGAGAGAGAGAGTGTGAGAGAGTAACAAGAGACGACGACGATAACAAGACTCAAGACTCAAAACTCAAGAACCTTCGCTTCACGTGGAAAGGGGGGCGCGGGGAGGCAAAGAAAAGCAGATGCAAAAAGAGAGAGAAACCCCCCCCCCAATCCTCAAGTCTCAAATCTCAAGTCTCAAGTCTCCATCTACAGAACTCAGCAGTGCGAGTATGACAAATCAAGACAAGACGCAGCGCAAAGAAGAAGAGATGCTCAAAGGGGAATAAAATAAATGGGGAGAAAAGAGAAAAGAGAAGGAAAGAAAGAAAGAAAGAAAGAAAGAAAGAAAAAAAGGATCAAGAAATCGAGAGATGAAGAACGAATGAAATTTTGAGGGGAAGGGGGGGATTTTCTTTTTTATATAAACAAATTGATATCGAGATATGATTCGAGTCCTTGCGTACATCTTGCTGCGGGGATTTTGGTCTCGTGGGATACACATGCGATCGGGTTATCCATCAAGACTCTTTGCTGACTTTCATATGAAACTCCTAGTGATCCTCAGTCATCTCGTCATCATGAATACATGGTTCGTACACCCTCTTCCCTCGCTTCTCCCCCCCTCTTCCCTTCCCCCCTCATCATCATCTATGAAATCCTCCCTACCTCCCTCATCTAAAAACAAAAATCTTCCCAGGGGCTTCATAAATTCCTTCGGCGTCTTCCAAACCTACTACGTCAGTCTTCTCTCGCGGCCCGCCTCCGACATATCCTGGATCGGGTCCATGCAGATCTTCCTCCTCTTCTTCATCGGCGTCATCACGGGACGCCTCACCGACGCCGGATACTTCCGCCCGGTCTTCCTCCTAGGCAGCGCGCTCTGCCTGCTCGGCATCTTCACGACGTCCATCGCCACCACCTACTGGCAGGTCTTCCTCGCCCAGGGCATCTGCATGGGGCTGGGAAACGGCTGTTTGTTCTGCCCGGCGCTCGCCACGCTGAGCACCTATTTTAGCACCAAGAAGAGTTTGGTCATCGGCATTGCGGCGGCCGGGAGCGCGACCGGTGGCGTCGTCTTTCCGATCATGGTTCAGCAGCTGCTGCCCAAGATTGGGTTTGCGTGGACTATGAGATCGCTGGGCCTGATCCAATTGCTGTGCCTGGGGGTTTGTAATGTTGGGATTCAGCAGAGGGTTCCTCCGAGGAAGAGTGGTGCCTGGATTGATCATGCATCCTTTCACGATGCTCCATACGTGCTATTTGCCGCGGGCATGTTTTTTGTAAGTTGGGCTGCGGCTTGATGGATTGACATGTATACTGATGAGAGAGCGAGCAGAACTTTTGGGGATTGTACTTTGGCTTTTATTACCTGGGAGCATATGCCCGTTCCATTATTGGGGTGCCTCTGGCGGAATCGATCAATATCATCATCGTCCTCAATGCGGTAGGAGTGGTAGGGCGCGTCCTCCCCAATCACCTCGCAGATCGAGTCTTTGGACCACTCAACACACTCATCCCGATAGCCATCATAAATAGCCTTCTGTGTTTTTGCTGGATCGCAGTTTCCACTCGAGGGGGTCTGTATGCATGGTCTGTGATGTATGGAGTATTCGCTGCCGGTATTCAAGGACTGTTCCCAGCCACGTTGAGTAGCCTCACTACAGACCTGAGGAAGGCAGGCGTCAGGATGGGAATGGTATTCACCGTGGTGAGCTTTGCGGTCTTGACAGGTCCCCCTATTGGAGGCGTGTTGATCCAGAAGAAGAACGGGGGGTACGAGTACGCGCAGATATTCGCGGCCGCCGATCTGCTCGTTGGGACTGGACTGCTATTGATGGCAAGGCTAGCGAGGTCTAAGAAACTCCTGATGAAGATGTGAAACGGTCAAGAGGTGGTTTGGATGGAACTGGCTGTCATGGCGCGGCTATCAGTTTGCCTCACTGTAGCATATTCACAGCATTAGGTTAGAGAAATACGAGTACCGGGGCGCCTGTCCTCGGATGTCTCGGAAAATTTAATAATACCCGCGATGCGCTCGTCTCGGCACTTAAAATTCTTCGCTCTTGGGGAGGGGACTGAACATGAATGAGTACAGGCTCGTCAAGGCCAGACACATGAGCCATGGCCCACGAGAAGCGATGAAAAGTTTACATCACATCACACAAGTCGTGCGCCAGGAAGGGGCAAGCGAAAAAAGGCACTCATCCTTTCCTGACATCACCTGCAGAATGCTAACCCAAGGACGTCCTGTATGATACGGTCGTCGCTGCATAGAAGGTAGAAGATGAAGGGGAAAAGTTAGACGCTAGAAGCCATTCACAATTCCAATTCGGATTCTTCACTGCATAAGTGTATCCATCTACCTTAAATCAAACGTGGTAAGGCGGGGAATGCACTGGTGAGATCCCAAGATATTTCGGCGCTACTTCCTGCAAGGGATATCCATAATATGACCGAAGCAGCAGCACGTGAGCTAGGAGGTCGTAAGGGTATAACCGCAATGAGAAGTTGGAAGATTTAACTTTCAAAGGCTGATGATGGACCTTGCAAGAGAGTGGAGCATTGAAGCAAGCCAATGCTCCAATGCTCCAATGCTCCATCGCTCCCTCCCTCCCTCCCTCCTTTGAAGTTTTGAACTGACTGACCAGTGACCCGTCACTCGCTGCCAGTGAGTGACTGCTCGCTGAGTCGCTGTGGGAGGATACGTACTGACTGACACATCGACCGCATGGCAGGCATGCACGTACCTTGCACGGCTAGTCATGATCTCTTGATGGGTCCAGGGTTCTCTCAGATGTTTTCCGAAAGGTTGCGATCACTGATCGAGAAAGCCTCTAGTCATGGGCATGACCCTTTGATGGCCAAAATGAACGACCGTTTGGGGAGGATAAAGGAGGAGGGCCAAAGTTTAAAAGAAATGAAGCAATCCAGCTATCGGGGAAGTTGGACCTTCCGGCACCCCGGACCAAGAAAATGAATTTGCACAAGAAGTTCAAAATTGATGGATGAAAGCTAAATTGGAAGGCTTCAGATTGTGACGGAGAGCTCATGGTCAATTCTTGGGATCTGGAGCTTGATGGCATCACGGCAGCAAGCAACATGGCTGAGAACTAGATGGCTCGTACCGTGCTAGCATTCATACAAGTATTCATTCCGTGGGCGGTGCCTGATGAACAAGGGGCTGAGCGGTATCGGTGTTTACTGGCAGGTCGATATTATTTCCGAAACCAGAAAGCCAGGCGAATAAGAATAGCTTGCGAACAAGCCACGCACGTTCACGAGGTCGTGACCATGACCACGACCACGGTGACGGTGACGGTGATAAATTGTACTTATACTAAAACAAAAAAGAAAGAGTCCCAGCCTCCAGGTAAGTAAGGCTTAGTCTGCTCGTGTGAATACCACTCACTGCATATTGGAATTTGTAAGAGTTGCGAACTCTCGAAGCCTGGGTGGATGGGTGCTAATCTGGTGTTAATCTATTAATCCCAGCATTCTCGCTCTCCAAGAGAACAATAATGTCACTAGAGTACTGTAGGGAGTTGTACCTTATGCCGTTGTGCCGTTGTGCCAGCAGCTAGCTGCTACTCACAGCAGCTAACGGGATCCCAAATGGCTAGTGCATACCCAGGAACAGGATTGGGCTTTGGGTTCGTTTCGCTCCGTTTCGCCTCCTCCTGGGCTGCTCGTGGCATGATGGCATCGCAACCAGTTCTTCCCAGGCGGGATGATCTGTGTGTCTTGTCTCTCACGATCACCCATCCTGTGATTGGCCTCTCCTCGTCCCTCTAGAAAGCATCGCAACTCCCTGGTAGTTCCTTCGGACGGGATCAGCTGACACCCTCCTCTAATCGGCTTCTCCCATCCTTCTAGAAAAGTAGATTTTCCATCCATCCATCCATCCATACATTGCATTGCATTGCATTGCATTGCATACCTAGATACAGCAGGTACATATTACCCGTACAGAGTACATCATAGAGTACATGATGTATGCATTTGTTGTACAAAAGCCCTCTCTCGAGTCTCTAGCCCTATGAGTGAACGGGACGACAGAAGACAATAATTTAGTCGATTGCCGCCGCACGATCAATCACCCGCCAAAATATTACGTAATGGGAAGAAAAATGTTTCATGATTTTGGGTTTTTTCCCCTTTCCGATTGTACATCTCCCCTCTCGCTCTCGTATATACCTCGAAGTCTGTACACGGGGTCGTTTAAGTTGCTAACTGACACTCTTCGATTCTTCTTCTTCTTCTTCTTCTCCTTCTTCTTCTCCGTTAGATGGAGACTCATGAAGATTCATGGAGATTCATGGAGACTCATGGAGACTCATGGAGACTCATGGAGAGAGAGGTGACAGCGGGGCGACGGGGCGACGGGGTGACGGGGCGACGGGGTGACGTTCACGTTAAAGAAGGTTGAGACTTTGTCATTGAAATGATTCACCAAATGAAACCTTATGAACGGGTAGACCCATCTTTACGATCGCATAACGTGTCTATATCGATCATAGCGGCAGAAGAGAAAATCCCCAAAAATATAAGAAAGAGTATTACTCGAGTAGTGAGATAAACATGTTATATGCTGGTTTATGATCTGATCGTAAATAAAGTTATCGTGATGATTATTAATCTATCATAGCGTGTGAATATATATATCCTTATCAAGTTTTATTGTATATCTCAAACGGACCAGTTGGTGTCGTAAGATAATCTTAATTATGATAATTATTTCCGAATCCAATCTTTTTATCTTCTCCAATCCGTTCAGGTTCGTCAAATTATGCTTATAGTAGCACAAGTGCAATAAACACGCCCAAGATATCACCAACCCCCCCGGCCTCCTCCCCCCGGTTAACCCCCATTCATCCCATCCCGCTTTGGAGTTTGAGGTGATGAAATGCTGATTCGTGATCTTCCCTTTCTCTCCCTCCCTTGTTGAACGTTGGAACCCTTCCCCCCCTCACCCATACATGTTGTATACCCGGTCGAAGAAGCAAATGCGGTATAGCACGTAGGTACGTAAAGCGCGCGAAGGTGGGAATAATCCAGTCGTATAGAAAGCTTCTAAAATTGATAGTACATACAGGACAGGACAGGACAGGACAGTGCTGTAGCGGAAAGCCGTGCGCCCATATCGTATTACTCGAGTGTCGTACGGTGCGTAGGAGTACGTATTGTTATCATCATCACCGGCACGTAAGTGTATATATGCTTCGCTGATCTCGAGCCCAAGGAGCGGTCAGGGAGAGGAGGAGGAGAAGAGCGCTGCGACTCGAGTATTACTCGTGGAGCGCCAGGCGAAGCGATGCAATACCCCATCGCATCGAAACGAATGACTTTTTATGTATGCGCGTGAGGTGAATGAATCAATGATACATACTTCGTAGTACGTACGGTCCAGAGTCCAGACAGACATAACCTTCAGCCGGGAAGTTATTTTGCAAGTCCAGCGTTGAAAGTTGCGACTGAACCTTAAGTGGCGAGTGATATTGGCTGCTAGCCTGCTACTGACTGGTGCGGAGTAGGGATTATCATGTGTGTATTCCAAACGCCCAGCATCTTCTTCAGCTACTACTAGCGACAGTACAGACTACTACGACCAGATCACACATAATAGGATGATTGTTCGGAAAGTCTGTTGAAATGAGGTATGGGGACATTTTTGGTTTTGGCCCTTTCTCTCCTTCTCCTTCTCCTTCTTCTTATTCTTCTTCTCCTTCTCCTTCTTTTGTTTCCCTCCCCTTCGCGGCGGGAGATCATGGACTAGGTCCGGTCATTGGTGGAGGAAATACAGTATGTACAGTGCAGGTCCTGTAATCAAAAAAAAAGGGCCCTCCCGGTCTGGGCACGCACTCGTAGAAGGGAAGGGCTTGACATCTACATCATACATGAGGCTGTTGATGTTAGGTAGGGTACGGTTAAGTCCGATAGCTATCGTATTCCTCTGATTACCAATTTACTATCATCGCAGGACAGAACAGAACAGAACAGATATTACTCAAGTCCTTCGTACATGATGTTCATATGTGATGGGTTTTTCCCAGAGGCGCCGATTTGTGACGAAATATTACTGGTATCATGATTCATGACTCGCATGCCAAAAACCTTAATTCGGGTGCTTTGGGTGAAGATTGCATTATTCTGGATGGGTGCAGGATAAGGACGGGAACTCAGGAGATTGCGTGTTTGCGCCGTTGCGTGGTTTCTCACCGCACTGTAGAAATGACTTAGCTGCATGTCAGGCCAGAAACTCAATTTGCATGTCTGCACTCGCACTGTACATTGAGCGTATTGTGTGTGGGAGGGATGGGATAGGATGGGATGGGATGAGAAGGGATGCGAAGGGATGAGCATTGAGAAGGGCTAGATAGGGTGGGATGGGATGAGTAGGGAGTCAAGGGGGGGTGGAGGAGAAGGGTTGAGGTTCAAAAACCGTTTGAGATAACCTTTTATCGTCATCCACTTGAGATCCATAGCGATGATGATGCCATGGGATTCCATTGATTCAGTTGGTCAAATTAAGGTACAGTGCAGCACACAAGACTTAGGGGCCGAAGTAGAGGACAGTGTGAAGAAGGTTAAAATGCCATCCTCGTAATATCATATGGAAGAGGATATTTTCAAGCTTTCGGCTACGAGCCAGTAACGGATCTCACGATGGATGTCAGTCGTACAAAGTATGTAGATGCTGTAGATCTGATCTTTTCCATTCCGTTCCATTCGTATCGCATATCTCATATCTCATGTCTCGTATCTCATTGGTTAGGTCAATCATGTCAACCCCCTCCACCCCCCCCAGAAGAGTCAGGATAATATCAGGTCCCTTCATCAAACTCCAGTCTCCATCCTGATCCGCTCCCAAGACTCACTAACAAGTATCCTCAGCATATACTCTCAGACACCAACCTCCACCTGAATCGGAATTGTGGGATAGTACGGTATCGTGAAATTGATGGACTGTGCAATTTGTCTCTCTCGGGACATACCTGGTGGTGGTGGTGGAACCACAGATGCAGATGCAGATGCAGGTGTCAGAAGAAGCAAGGACGTCTGCATCGGAGTGCCGGTAAGGCGCTCGCTCGCTCTACCACTAGGACTATCATGATCTAGGATTCAAGGCGAGGCGAGGGAAAAAAGTATCTGGCTCAATATCATCATCATCATCATCGTTATTTTGGCTTTTCGGTACTTTCCCGCCAGATATCCGAGTCCTGGATCTTCGCCCTCCCCTCCCACCTTGATTACCAATTCCGGAGGGGCCAGATGAGTTGGAAAACGATGGAGGAGACTTTTTCGAGTCTCGACCGAGCACACGTCTCATTTGAGCTAGAGCGAGATGTGACAAACATGTGGTGACCATTAATAGAATCAATCTAACGGGTTTCTCGATGCCGCCGTCCCCGCCTAAAAAATCGTCAAAATGGCGGTGCGTCGATGCATAAGTCATGTCCTCAAAGATCTCTTGCTGGAAGAGGGCTGGACTTTGGAATAATGGGGAGATGGAAATTGGATACTGAACCGGACATTGAACTGTTCTACGAATGAACCGGTCGGTAGATCAGGGAGGGAGGAGGTTCGAGATGAAGAAACGTGTGTTGGATGATTAGACCCCCGACATTTTGGAGAGAATAGCTGGTCAAAAGCAGTAAGTATTGGAATGTATATATGTGCATACATACTCGTATATTGATGGTAATTGATGTATATTACATACGTAATAGGTATAATATGTGTTGGTTGCGGTTGATATGATCGATATACTGGTACGAAGCATGAGTGGGTAGCCACCGGCACTAGATCAAATGAAAGACTCTCAAGTAGTAAGGTTCATTTTATATATGCATAAATTTAAGTGTGTTTAATATGATTTAAACCTTCTCTGGTCATATAATTCCTGTAATAACACAACCTTATCATGTCTCTCGTACTCTCTCGTACTGCAACATGGCATTATTACTGTGACATGTCTAGGTTGTCTAGGACCTTGACTCGACTTGACTTCACTTCATTGCCGCAGAACTCCTCCTTTTCTTCCTCCTCGTCCTCCTCCTCCTCCTCCTCGTCCTGCTCCTCCTACTCGTCCTGCTCCTCGTCCTCCTCCTCCTCCTCGTCCTGCTCCTCGTCCTCCTCCTCCTTCACAAGTTTCATGATCCATCACATCACATCCCATCACATCACATCACATCCCATCCCATCCCATCCTATCCCATCCATGCTATGCTATGCCAAGCCCATGCCCATCCCATATCTCACCTCATCTCACCTCATCTCATCTCATCTCCGTTGTAATAATAGTAATAACCAAATCAATCACAGCCTCAACCCAGAATCGACCTTCAATATCCCACATCGGCCAAAGTATAATATAGTTTTTGACTAGAGCCATGTATCATGTATGATGTATTCATCGTTGTGTTCGACGAAGTGAAGTGAAGTGAAGGAGGCATCTCGCTAGGTATATACGTCGTATCTAGCTAGGTATATCTCGGATTATTGTCATTGTACATTATTGCCGTAGTGCATTATTGTTGTTCCTGTTCCTGTGCCTGTTCCTGTGCCTGTGCCTGTTCCTGCTCCTGTTCCTGCTCCTGTTCCTGCTCCTGTTCCTGCTCCTGTTCCCCTTGACCATCAACGCCCACACCTACTAAGGTTATATCAACTCAGCCAACGAAGCCAGTTAAATCTCCCAACCATCCCATCTGTCCCATCTGTCCCATCTGTCCCATCTGTCCCATCTGTCCCATCTGTCCCATCTCTCCCAACCATCCCATCTCTCCCAACTCAAAGACCTACAGCATCCTCCTTCACAACCCATAATCCATACATCGTCCATAATCCATAATCCACAGTCCACAGTCCACAATCCAGAGCCCACCGCCCACCGCCCACAATTCACAATCCACAGCCCATAACCCACAGCCCACGACCCCTTCCACCCATCCCATCCCATAATGCAATACAATGCAATACCGTACAGCGCAGTACGAAGGGCTTCGTACACTATCCCATCCCCTCTCATCCCATCCACTGCTACTATCTCATCCACATCCACATCCACATCCACATCCACTGCCACATCCACATCCACTGCCATCCCCATCCCCATCCCCATCCCAATCCCAATCCCAATCCCCATCCCAATGCCAATGCCAATCCCAATCCCATATCGGCAATAATAACGATAATAATAATAAATAATAAATAATAAATATATACACACAAATCTTAACCTGGCCCGATTGATCACCCCAAGGATTTCCACCTTTTATTAAGGTTACTTGACCACTCTATTGTTTTTTTATCTGTTCTTCAAAACGTCAAAGTATACTTTACTTGGAATCTTCACCAAGCCTTGACAAGGGTTTACATCTGAAGTAACCCTGGTCACCATGTAAATATTTGTTTCTTCTCTTCTCCCCCTCCCCCCTCCAGATTCAAGGTCCAAGAAGTAGAAAGAGGGAGAGAAAGAGAGAGAGAAGAAGAAGAGTCTTCGGGACATTTATTATACCAGCCTATCTATCCTTTTTGATCATACACGTTTCTTTCTTTCTTTATCTATCTTCTCTGTTCCATTCGATCGATATCCAATTCTCCTTCTTATCTTCTTGTATCTCCTTCCTTTTTATCTAGACTTTTAGATTTTTGACTTTTTGATATTGATATCGATTTTTATATATACATATATACCTCCCTACCAACCATCCAAGCACACCATCATCGATCTTTCTCTCTCTCTCCATAGCTCATATACACCAATCAGTCGAGGAGGGGTTGATTATACATCCACTCCCTTCTTTCGTTTCTCCTCCTCTGCCTCCTATCAGGACTTCCGAACTAGGGCCCATCGCCGTATCAGACTACCAGCAGCGCCGGCATTGATACGTACATACATAATTCACCACGGGAAAGAGGGAAGAAAAAGAAGAAAAGAAGAAAAGAAGAAAAGAAGAAAAGAAGAAAAAGAAGAAGAAGAAGAAGAAATTAAAATTATCTTCAAAGCAGAACACCAAGGGAATATCCACTACTATCACTGCTATCACCATCACCATTACCACCACTCCCACTCCCACTCTCACTCTCACTCCCACTCCCGCTCCCGCTCCTCCCCCTCAATTCTACCGGATTTACATCGGTATCCATCCTGCCATCCATCCATACTTGCGACCAACACAACAAGAAGGGAAAAAAAATCAGCAGGGGGATTTCTACTTATCGCCAAGCATGTCTGGGTACTCGCCAAATGGCCACAGCAACAATGGCCATAACTACAATAATCAAATGTCCATGCATGGCCCATCAATCCCATCGCCAAATGACCCTTTGATGTCGCATAACCAGCAAATTCAACATCAGCAACATCAGCAACAACTCAACATACCCGTCCCACCATCATTTCAATATGATCCTCAGTCAATGGGAGCTCCACAGGCTCAGCAATCACCACAGATGCCCCCGCAGATGCAACAGTACAATGATGGAATGTCAAACAATCATCATGGCATACCTATGCAAAATACACCACCACCAACATCTATGAATGGAAATGGGAATGTGAATGGGAACGCGAACGCCAGCGGAGAAGCGCCAAAGGGAAACAGGTTACGGAAAGCATGCGACTCGTGCAGTATCAGAAAAGTCAAGGTCAGTGGGCGTGTGAAGTTTTAATGCTTCAATGATCGCATATCGATGGAGCCGTGGAGTGCGGGGTAGATAAGTACTGACGTTTATTTTTTTTTCACAGTGTGATGAATCAGGTCCTCCATGTCGAGCATGCGCCGCGTTAGATATCCCATGTACCTTCGAAAGACCCAGTCGTCGGAGAGGTCCACCAAATCGTCATGCGGAAGCCATAAAAAAGAGAAGACTGGAATCCCCAGGGGGTCCGTATTCCTCTCCTACATCACCCAACAACGTGGCGGCGACCTTGGCATCATTCTCTTCACACGCGGTTCTCTCGGCCGAATCAATATTGCCCTATGCTACCCTGGAGCTATTCATTGATGATTTCTTTACCTACGTACATCCACTCGCCCCGTTCCCACACGAGCCTTCGTTTCGAATGGCTTTCAAGGAACGAGAGGATTTAAACAGCCCATCCTTCCTAGCATTGACAGCATCCATGGTGGGAATACTGGTCGCATCGTTTCCTAGGAGGCCCATGTTACATTTGAAAGCCCAACGTCGCGAACACCTGTTCCCAAATTCGCTCGCCCTGGTTGAGAGATGTCACAAGGTGGCCGTGGAAGCCAGAGGGGCTGGATATCTCGATAAGAGCCTTTCAGTCTACGATGCAGCCACAAGTTATTTCTTGGGATTGTCAGGCGCATATACATTCAATTGGAGACAATGTCGATTGTACTTTGGAGAGACGTTGAACATCATAAGGATGTTGGGCGCACATCGAACCAAGAATTCAAGCCTGATGTCTACCATGGGTAATCTTCCTGCTGCGTTCGGCGCAGAAAGCCCTCAGTATACCGATCAACCTGAATCCGTTGATTATATTCGGCAGGAGATTGGTAGGAGGCTCTTTTGGGTTATGTTTGTTGGCATTCGGTAAGTCAATTTGGCCCCATGTAAAAAGTTCTCTGCTAAAAACAAGCCAGATCAATGCAACAACTAGGTGCAACATTCGGTGAACTTCTGATTCCACCGCCAACTCCGAACGACCCGTATCCTCCACTGCCATTGGAAGTTGACGATGAGTACATCTATCTCGACCACATTCAAGCGCAACCTGAGGGGGTCGTATCGAGAATTACTGGATTTAATATGGGTATCAGGGTCTACATGACATGCACACCTCTTGCGACAATGGAGGTGGCATATGGTATTGATCAAGTATTTGATTATCAGCGTCAAAGGAGAGTGCTCTCACAATGTCTCAGTGCGGCAAAACATGTTCTGGATCAATTGCCAAATGAATTGATGGTTCTATCAGAATCAGGAGAGTTTAATTTTGGTGAACCAGAAGAAGCCTACTATCCACCTTCAGAACACCTCCCAGGTGCTCGCTCAGATGGGTTTGAAGGAAGGTCCTGGATTGAAGTCACAGGAGACGAGAGGAGGAAAAAGCAATATGCTATCCAGAAAGCCAATATTTACGCCAGCCAGCTAGCCACCAGGTCATATATTGTTGAGAAGTATTGGAACCTCCAAGATGCCTACGAACAGCTTCAAGCTAAAGCCGATTCGGAGGATACCAAATTAGGATCTCCAGGCGTGATGGCAAGTGGTTTAGATGGAATGCTACCAAAATGCGTATCGGAGGAATCGATCGATGCTAATGTGATGAATGAACGAGAGAGCATTGTTAAGGATTTACTGAAGGCGCTGGGTTCTATTTCACAAATTAACATGGAGCCCAACGGCGGTAGCTTTGTTCGTATACCCTTCTCTTATCCCCCATTCAGTAATATTTTTCTTCGGCATCGCTAACATTCATCATTAAAGGTGAACAAAATCCGCCAAATAGCGTCAACTCTCGTCGACACCCCACAAAATCGCAAAGGACCTTTAGCATTAAGCACGGAGGATTACCTAGGCAAATTCTTGCATATCCTTATGAAGCTCGAGAGATCTAGTCCGAGTGGTGCTAGGAGTGAGAGTGCCGATGGTGCGATTGATGAAGAGGAAGAATTGAGCAATTGGGCGGATCTGAGAGAATACCAGACAAGGTTCGCTCAATCTGGTGGGTTCTTGAATGAATTGTAGGATTAGAAAGAAGAATTCTGGGTGGATAAATGATCAATACGTTTGCAAAGGAAAGGAAAGGAATAGGATGGGATGGGATGGGATGGGATGGAATCGAATGGAATGGAATGGACCATGGATAAGCGGGGTTTGGGCGCTGGTCGTTTTAATTTTCAAATGGATGGATGGGCAGATGCATGGATGGGTAGGGTGGCATGGGATGGAATGGGATGGGATATGTATGATGGGGAATGAGACAGGGCCACCGAGATCTAGATCTCGACGAGGGCGGAGTGGAGTGGAGTGGTTGTGGCCATTCTGCTACGTATCTATGTTTATGTGCGCGCGTGTATATATGGGAGAAAACACCCCAACCAAGAGTTAAGGGCAGGATGGCGAGAGAGAAAATTTTCCAAAAAATCAAAACAAAAACAAAAAGTTATTAAAGGGATTCAGTGAGTGAGTGCTGTTGGTGCATATGCGGATCTTGATGAGCTTGGCTTGGGGGTTCTCGTCGTCTGTGAAGTATTCTTTTTACCTTGCATACCTTTTTGATCTTGGATGATTGGATGGATGGATGGATATGAATAAGATAAAAGAAAGTACAATAAAATCAAATCAAATACAATCAATCCATCTACTCTATTGTACGAGTGAGTGTTTGTATCTTTTCTAAAAAGGGGTTTCTGTTTTTTTGATGGTGGGGAGGAGGGTGAGGAGGGTGAGGAGGGTGAGGGTGAGATGACATATTCAATAGTATTAAGATTTGGTTGGTATGTGTGTGTGTAGGAGAAGGAAGAAAGGAGAAGAGGGTAGAACTTCTACTCTCTCACTCACTCACCCTCATTCCCGAGTGGGAAAAAACATCAATTAGAAATCAGCAGGTTGGAGTACAATGTATATTTATATTTCTGCATGACTTTCAGCTAGTTAAGTAGCTAGCCATTCTCCTGGTATTTCCTCTATATCTCTTCCCTGACCTTCCCTTCCCTTCCCTTCCCTGCTTTAACGCCATTTAGTTTTACATTTCTAGCTCTTCTCTCTCTCTCTCTCTCATCCACCGGTTGTGAATGTTGGCCATTACTCGTTCACGCGCTCACACATTCACAAGCCCACTACGACTCACCCCCATCCTTAACACAGCACACCTGTCCCTGCGTGCCAATCACCGCCTCCTGATGATGCTGCACCGCGCTATCCTTAGCCAACACACTCTTGTTGAAGCTCTGTTCGCTGGGCGGAACATCCAGCGCGGGATTCTTCGTGAAGAAATTCACCGGCTTCAAGGACACCTTGATGATCTCCACCGGCATCACGGGGAAGTCTTCGATTCTCGGCACGTGGTTGATGCCGAATTGGACCCAGACGACGATATCTTCGTCCTTCACGCTGTCGTTTCTCGCGGCGTAGGAGCGCACGCCGGTGCCGCCGCGCGATTGGTTGGTGTACTTGCCGCCGGCGTAGAGCTCGTCGTCGCGGTAGGAGGTTACGTAGATGTTGTGATCGCCGAATTCGGCGCGCTTGTAATGGAAGGATTCTTTGTCCGCGAGTATCTTTTGGAAGGGAGGAACGTGGATCTTGTAGGCGACGGGCTTTCCGTTGATGGGGTTTTGGACCGAGGAATTTTGGATCTTGAAGGTGCGGTTGACGTCGTAGTCGAGGTCGTAGCCGCCGGAGGTCGTGATGGGGGTGGTGTCCACGGTGTAGCCGACGCCGTGAGGGTTGAAGTCGCTGCGAGGCATGGGGTGTGCTTCTTCGTAGACGACACTGTTGAGGGGGCCGTCAATCATGGGGTCGACACGGAGAGAGAAGATGTGTTGGTGGTGGGAAGCGAGGACACCCGGGTGAACGACGGTTCCCCATGGGACGGTGAGTCCTTCGTCGATGGGTTGGGTGGACAGAATTCCGGTGGCGCGGACTTCGTACATGATTTCTCCCGCTTGGTTGAATTGGAATGCGAGGATGTACTCGTAGTTCGCGACGGTGATGATGGATTGAAGGACGAGTTCTCTGTTGCGAACGACGGCTGCGCGCCCAGTTCTGTAGTTGGTGTGCTTCCATCCGATGCCATTGTCTTGCTCGTGAAGACAGACTACGTTGGGCATATCGACGACTTCTCCCTTGTCGTTGTTGAGAACGGCCGAGAGGTAGTGGATGGAGCCGAGACAATCACATCCGAGTTGGAGGTTGTTTGCCATGATACCTGCTCCGGCATCACCGAGATCGAAAGCTGCTTTCCTGTGGAATGGGTTACGAGGATCGGCGTATGGAATGGACATGTCCGAAAGAGACAATCGGTAGAAGAGAGGACGTCCATCATAATGAACATCGTAAAGCACCATGCCCTCTCTCAAGTTGAACCCAACCTTGAAGACCCACTTTTGCCACTCAATAACATGTCCTTGCTCACTGAACTTGGACACTTTGAAAGAAGCACCTTGTGGTTGAATGACGTTCAAAGGCTTAAGATCTTTTCGGAGATCTTGTGCTTCGGGGATGTATTCGTTAGCAGGTTGAACTTTATATGGTGAGGGCTCTTTGATTGTGTTATCGGCTCCAGTTGGCATGATGTCGATACGTGCAACTTTCAGGGTCTCTGCGCTGACGACTGGAGAGATTGTAAGAGGCATAGCATAATGATTGCCATCTACCTCATTGGGATTCTTCGGGTCTCGAATGTACATGAGACATTGATAGAAGCGCTTTTCGTCGTTGAAAAGGCCCTCGTTGAGTCCATCCGAGCCTTTGAATTGTCATTACAAGCTTCTAATTGGAAGTTCCGGAGAGAGAGCTTACCATAAATCCATGGATCGCAAACAACCACAGTGCCTTCTGGCAACTGAAGCTTTGCAATCTCCGCCTTTACTCCCGCATCTCCCAAGGCAGCTACTTCGACCGCCCTGATCTCTTCTCCATCGCCATTACTATGGACGTTTGGACCAAGTCTGACATTCTTCTCTACTTCGCCAGTAGACAGATTGATGATAGCTTCGTGGAGTTTATCCTGCAGAAGGTACATTAACACGCATCCCCAGCAATTGCACCTCGGGCGGAAAAAACCCAAGCAAAAGCCAAACAGTCAAACTCACAGTATTCCTAAGATAGTAAAGCACAAAACTCTTCCTGTCAATCTTAGGAAGAGCAGAACCCGAATGCTCCGCTGTGAGAAACGGGACCAGTTCTGCCTTCTCTGGTTCCCAAAGAGTGATGACTTTGAATTGAACTGTGACCTCTGCAGGCCATAAGCCCTTCACAATCTTAGAACTCTGCTGTATTTCCTCGGCGGTCAATGGGCCAAGAGGGTGCTCCAAGGCCGTCTTTTTGCCCCCCACAAATGGGAGCGAGACTGGAACTTGGTCTGTCGACATTGGGTATTCGGGGAGAGTGATGTGATGGTATCCAACAGAATGTGCTCGAGAAAGATAGGAAGAAGGAAATGCAAAGATGGAAGTCGCAGTAGAGGGGAGCACCCCTCGATATATATATGTGTGTAAGGTTCACTTTGAGTAAGGTTATCAGACCCGTACGTAAGTTTATATCGGGCAAATCAGTTATGACTACAGCAAATCCGCAGCACGATAAACTTTGACGACAAATTGGCAATCCATTGGACCCCTTCGGGAAGAATAAGAGAATCTTATCGTGGCTCCTATCAAAGGTGCATTGGTGCATATACTTTGCACCGTCCAATCGTTTGATAAAAATCATGGCGTGGACATGGATATCATTCTAAAAGCAGCAACGCGGGATCCGGGTAGCCATGATAGCTAGTGGAAGCGGCACGATCAAGTCTCGGGCTTGGTTTAGCAAATGTTTACTTGATGTTTACTTGATGTTTTCTTGTCATAATGCGTAATATCTGACATCGGTTGAACGGTATGAAAGCGATGATTTCTTGAGTCGTAGATGAGAGCTGATTTTGCTCTCACCCATTGTCCTCCACGTAGGCTACGTGGATAATCCTGTTGAGTCCAATGTTTTGCGGGATTCTTTGACTCCGCGATGCGCAAAGCCACACCTCGCAGCAAGTGGGAATTTGCCATAATATGGGTTTCTATGTCATGCAGTGCCGGATCACAAAAGTCTGGGTAGGTATGCAGATTCATGATCTTGATCGAAATCAAACTAATAATAATAATATATTAAACATTTGACATGAAGGCAAATATTCCTTAATTGAATCATATTTCGAGTTTGAAACATCTCAAGACTATTCGCTTAATTTGCTTGTAGTTATTCGGGAAATAAACGATTTTTCAAAGCATGCACTTTGTAGTGTAGTATATAATTTATAATTGGTATGATTTGATAGAGATTACCTTATTGGGAAACTACCGATTAAGACTATTCCTGCATCAGTCTTATCAAAAGCGATAAAAAGATCATCAAACATACTGACTACTCGAGAAGTATCTGGAATTTGATGGAGTTTGGAGTTCTAATTTCGAACGTAGAGAATATTCGTCAAGAGAGTCGATCCAAGTCCAAAATTCAATGGAAGAAACAGCAACCTACTACTGTAGAACATCGAACAATATGAGAAATATTTCCCGCTGATTTGCTCCACTTTTGACATCAAACTCGACGCGAATTGGACAAAAGGGGGTTCGGCTATTCCGGGTATCTCGTGTATCTCGGGCATCATATCCTTATCTACACTGGACGTACCCGTATAACCGTATACCCGGATGTCCGTCCATACGTTTGCCCACACGTATGCATGCCCGTACAGAGATAGCCGTGAGACATCCATGGCATGTCAGGATTGAATCAGTCATCATCTGCAGCCCCTCACCACCTCAATGGATGATGGCAGGGAGGCGGCAAGAGAAGAAGAAAAAAGAGGGTAAAAGCGGGAACAAGGTTCAACACGTTAGTAAAATCTTTATGCGAAACCAGAAGATGATACAGTATCATATCAACCTGTCACGTCAGTACCATGCCATAATTACCAAATACCTACATTGTGATCTGTTCTCGATATCCACATCGGTGGGTGCGTGAATTCGTGGGATTTTGTGAGAGTTGATCGTTGATCGTTATGGTATCAGTCTCTGAGTGCTGACTATATCAAACAATGGCGATATACGAGTAGTAGCTTAACAAAATTGATTCAGCTATGGATTAGTGTGGCCCTGGGAAGTTTCTTGGGCGCGATACAAGATGTAAATAACCTACTATGTTCTGAAGGTCATCACCTGGCTGCTAGGACTTTGATACGACGTGAGAGTTTTCGTAAGCTTCCTAAGAGGGTGAATCACTCATAACAGTAATAATCCATCCACGAATAGTTGGTGAGTCACAAGCGAAAGCAAGGAGGGGCAGAGCTGTAGCGAATATAATGATAGAACAACCAAGAATCACACAGAACGTAGACGTCAATAAGACAACCCATTTGTGAGATTATAGCCACCTGGACTGTTTCAATAGAATAACGCATTATCTTAGTATTAGCATTCGCACGACTACTCCATCAACGATGCTATAGAAACCCCGCATTACCTTGCAATGAACATACCCCATACTCCAGACCTAATAGGAAAAGACCAGATAGGCCTTGATCGAACCTATGGATAAAATCCCAAAAAGCAACACTTGCATGAAAAAATCTCTCAAAACGATGACAGCCATACCCAAATCCCAAATCTCACCATCACCCACAGCTCGATGCCCTCAAACTACCACGTATTCTCCCATCAAAGGCATTCTAATCATTCGTAGCATAAACCCAAATCACTAGTTCCTCACCCGGCACAACTTTTCCATCCCTATTCCTATCCCATCCTAGGTCTTTCAATGTCATCTTCATCCTATCCTTATGACCCCCTGTGAAAACCATACCTTTCCACCACTTCCCATTACCTGCCTCTGTAACCACCGTCATGACGTTCTTGTTTGGATCCTCATTACCACATCCAAGCTGCGTCATCATTTCCTTAACCGACATAATAGTCGGAATGAAAAATTTCTTATGATTATGTGCATCGTGTGGAAAGAGTGGCGATTCTACTTGCCAAGGTGGCGTTGAGCCAGTTTGAAAAACATGGACTTTACAGTGAGAGGAGGGGTAGAGGTAGGCGTAACCGTCGGGAATGCCAGGGCATCTGTTAACTGCAGGTGCGGGGTATGTTCCAGGAAAATTATACGGAGGGGCTGGGAATCCTGGTGAACCACAAACTGGACCGGCGAAAGCACTGGGATAGTAATATGGCGGCGG
>NGKF01000017.1:589768-644335 GCA_002162555.1 Monilinia aucupariae | reverse complement strand
GTGCCAGGGGGAGGTGGACCGGAGTCCCTGCCGTAAATAGTATTGAAAGGTAAGCCGGGCATTTGTTGAAGTAAGCTAGAAGGATAAAGGACAGGGACTTGTGCAACAGAAGGTTGGTGGGCAGGTTGACGTGGGAGAGGTTGTTGAGGTAGATAAGGTGGAGGGGGCGGTCCTGGATCTCGACCGTGATATCTATTCCAACCACCTGAGTTATCGGCTACCGCTTTTAGTTCTTGGTAGTAGAAGATTTCGCAGCCTGTAACGTCGAGGATTTGTATGCGGAGAAGCTGGACTTGTTGGAAGCTGCTGAGGGGATCACACAGTGTTTTGTAAGAGACTATGACTTGTACGTCTTCGAATGGAGGTAAATGGAAGGACGCCACGATGAAGAGTTGGGCAGAGATATTCTGAAGCTTGTTTTTTCTCGTTGTGTGATGGGGAGTAGTGTGGTGGACATAAAGATGTGAGCGTTATGGAGTATCAAGGGAGATTGTAGATGAGCAGAATTTGATGACTTGTTTAGATTTTGAACCAAGGAGAGCCATGATTAAATAGAGTATGAAAACGGGTTGTACTTGAACCAAAAGACAAAACCAGTTGTGAATGGGAAATGTCTTTGTGAATCATGGAACATTTTTGATAACAAACTTATCTTGAATGACTCAAAAAACCTTCAAAAATAAACATGAAGGAACATACCGCCAGGTGTTACTTCTCAGCTGAAGGATGAATCACCCACAAATAATTTTGGAAGAATTGTTGGGTCTTTGTGAATTTCATATGAGACCCAACTTTGAGGTCGTATGTAATGGCACTGTTACAAAAATTCTGTAGATTCCCACCTATCCTTAAAAGTTCAAACAAAAATGTCAATGAAGCTTGATTTTGATCCTTTATCCACCTGTCACTACCGCGAGTCCTTCATAAATCTTCCCCTTCACAGCGTAAAAGGAGCTCGTTGTGACGCCAACGCTTTCCACCTCAATTCTCCCTGTGCCAGTCTTACGGACAATGACAGACCCATCGATCAGAAGAGTACCTTCGCCCCTAAGTTCTGCAGTAAGACCAGAAGACTGCATGACTTTTCGCAAATCTGTTAACCTTAAATCACCAACATGCAAAGGCTGAGCAACGGATCTTGTTGCCGATGCCATATTCGAAGGCAGGACATCTAAAATTGGCATTTCAACAAGAGCTTTCGCGGAAGCGAGAGCTGCCTGCGTCGGAGTCTCTTCCGATTCTCCTGTCAACATCTTCTGCTTCTTATTAGCACCCTCAGAGTCGTGTGAGTCGGTGTCAATATGTGTGGTTTCTAATCGGCCAGTAAGAGTAACAATACCCAGACCCTTGACGTTTTGCCAGCGCAGTTGTTTCACCAAAGAATCAGTGAGCTTTACAGCCCATGCATTGGTATCTACACTTGCGTCAATGACAATGCCAATTTCTGGAGTGTACACATCCACGAGTTTTTCTTTGGTGCCACCAAGAAGCTTCCGGCAATCGCTAGCGAGTGCTAAAGTCTCATCTTTCATCCCACCAACCAATATCAGCTTCCGAGGTTGAATTAGAGGTATCAACATCTGAAGACTACGTTTATCGTGAAGCCCTGCAAAGTCGACAAATGCGATTCGCAGATTTATTTTGAGTGTCTCGGTGGAAATATCCAGCCGAGATGGCCCTGGAATTTCTTCTACGATATCCATGAGGTCACCCTCCTCAAGGATATCTGCTACAGCGCCATCCTCATTGTTGTCGACCTGCTGTCGTCTGCCATCATTCGGAATTCTACGTTTACCGGAAGCTGCGACATCATCCCACTTTCGTTTTTTGCCGAGAGTATCTTTAGTGTCGTACTTTCCAGGACGTTGTGGCTCCTGTCCATCAACCTCGTCCCGTTCCTCCGCCCGCAGGAATTCCCCGGGCCTAATCAACTCCCCAAAATCATCAGTGCGTTTCCTCCTAATCGCCATAGGGAACATCTTATCACGACCCTTCTTTCCTCTCACATCAAAATCGTGAACTCCTTTCTTGCGAAGAAGGATGTTTATGCCAAGATCTTCATCACTCAAACCAATCTTTTTACGATTTGCTTGCCCCATAGTTGCGGATATGTTAAGAGCTTTTCCTTGCTGATCAGTTTCAGAATCATCGGAATCTGATGAGGAATCGGATGAAGCATCATCAACAATATCAGCAGAAGCTTCTAGAGCTGTAGCACCACCCGGTTGAAGTGTGTTCTGCAATTGGCGTTGTGTTGCTAACCATTGCTGGTAAACAGTCAAATCATTACCCTCTAATGGAACACGCTTAGGTTCTCTGATCTCGAGATCTCTTCCACCCCCGAAGACTTGTTCTAGACTTGCTCCGCCCGAGCCTGGTTCTAAGGCGACTCCATTGCGTCGTTCTTCCCACCATGACCACAGGGTTCTTCCCAATCCCGGGGCTCCATCAATCTGGTTTAGTTTTTCAGTCAATATTAGAAGATTCTTATCATCGTCCGCAATTTTTCGAAGCACTTCTTTCGAGAATCCCCATTCTAAAGAAGTGTCACTAGCAAGGATGACCTTCCCTACAGATCTTCCTAAATTATCTGTCTCGTTCAAAATTCGGTCGATTTGACCCTTTCGCCCTAATATTCGAAGATGTTTGAATTCAAATGGGCCAGCATTTGGTTTTGATTCCTGTGCGTTTCTCCTTTGTTGCCCACTTTGCTGTTCCTCATGGCCAGGCTGGGCTTCAAATTCCCGAATAATAGCTTCATCCATCCACTCAAACATGCTTCTCGTATACCTCATCGTCATTTCGCTGGTACTGACTGCCAAGTAAGGCTTCGCTGATTTGAATGCGCTTTCCTCTTCCTGATTTTCAATTCTCCAAGCATGCTCTATAAGATATGCAAGTTCCATCATTCGCGCTCCAGAATCTGTTGGTATAAGAACAGTGCCTCCTCTGCTGATCGATGATTCGATCATGTCAAGTAAAAGTTCATCTCTCTTGGCTCTTCCTCCAGGTAGGGCGACTCGTTCTCCCCCTTTACTACTACATATTAGTGCCGTTGGTTTTCGCAATTGTTCGATAACTTCAGCCCCTCCTGCTCCCGCTCCACCCAGCCAAGCCGCACCGGCCAAGACATTCTCACGAGCCTGATTCCAATCTACTGCGTAAACTATAGACTCGAGCCCGTGTTGAATGTGCCATATTGTGCCTCCTAAACTGTGTCCCGCATTATAGGCCGTGATCGTGACTCCATTAAGAGGTTGGTGTGGCTGCGAGTATTTCAAAGAGCGAACGAGCGAGAAGTAGTAGTTAATTTCCTCCTTCGTCGGAGGTTGAAGAAGGAATGAAGAGGTTGAAGGTATAACGGTCGATGCTAATGGTGTTGAGGAGTATAAGTCTTGCAGGAGAGTCCTTCCAAGCGCAATAACAGGGTTTGTCGCATAGACAGGTATTCGGGTGAAGAGAGGGAAGTGCTTGCAGCAATGTGCATAGGCCGCGATATGAGGAACGGTCGCATGCGTTAACAGAATGAGTGAGAGGGTTGGGATTTGCTTCTCCAGCTCCCTTAACTTTTCAACGTCAAAAGTCTCATCCCATCCAACATCAATCAGCACCTTTAGTCCTCCATCAAGCTCAAGCAATGATTGCGACGCTGATGATTCGGATTGCGCTCCCTGTAAGGAACAAAAGGTAAACATTATCGCATTCTGTGATGATTGCAGAGAGGGTGATGGGTGGTACTTCAAGGAATACTAACAATAAACAAGGCTATCTATGGAAAGGCTGTAGCCGCGACCGAGCACCGCCAATAATACGAGATCACGCTAAGGATTTAAGGTTTGGATCTGGTAAGAACATCGGAATTATTGGGTACATACCTCTAAGGCAAGGTAGCCTTAATTAAGGAGTGGTGGGACGGAACTTATATCTTCAATTCCATTCCATTCAATCAGTCCGTTGGCCTTTATTCCAGTTTCTTTCGCCAGCGATTTCTGTTACAGCAATACCATATGTTTTCGAAGACTCTCTACTATTGCGCATCGATATAATCTCCTAATATCTCAACAGCTGCCCAAATCTTTGAGAGGCAGTATGGCGCAACCTCCCTTCGTAAGGCAATCTGTTCTGTTTGCAAGCCGTTTGGACACAACCTCACAGTTTTGTACATGAACTGACAACACGTAGCAGCAGCAGCCATATTATGGGGGACAGCCTGCCTATCAACAGGGTCCCGGAAACCCTATGGTACCTCCCACCGATCCAAATGATCTCGGCATGGAGAATTTACAGATTGCCAGCCAACAACCAGCGGCAAGGAAGAAGAAAAAGGATAGGCACGCATACCATGTCGTCGAGGCTCAAGGCTCTTCACAAGCATTTAATGGGATACCGCAGGGCGGCATTCCCCCTTCAGCTTATCTCAATGGCGACCCTTCATCGATGCCTTCTCCAGGTGGCCAGTTCCTAAATTCACCCATCACACCCCAAATGTCGCAGTTTCCTGCCCCTGTGAACGCGCCCTTTAATCCCGCGAATCCTGCCACGTCTACCGAATTTGCTGCGAGGAATGGATCTGGTGATACCTTCTCTGCTAATGTGCAGACTTCGGCGCAAGGCCGAGTAGACCCAGATCAAATTCCCAGTGTGCCTCGATCGAGAGATGCGATAGCCCAGTACTATCTCAAAAATGTTTACCCAACCTTTGAGCATCACCTTCCCCCAACAGCTACAGTGCCATTCGTTGCATATGATCAAGGAAACGCTTCACCAAAGTTCGCACGTCTCACGATGAACAATATTCCGTCCACGGCAGATGCATTGCACTCAACCGGGCTACCACTTGGTCTTCTTTTGCAACCGTTGGCCCCATTACAGCCGGGTGAGCTCGAGATACCTGTTTTGGACTTTGGAGAAACAGGCCCTCCTAGATGTCACAGGTGCCGTGCTTATATCAATCCATTCATGGTATTCAGATCTGGGGGCAACAAGTTTGTGTGCAATATGTGCAACTATGCGAACGATGTACCTGCGGAGTACTTTTGTGCGACTACGCCACAGGGTGCTAGAGTTGATAGGGAGCAGAGACCTGAGTTAATGCGCGGGACCGTCGAATTTTTAGTTCCAAAAGAATACTGGTCGCAAGAGCCTGTTGGGCTGAGATGGATTTTCCTGATCGACGTTGGCCAAGAAGCGCTGAACAAAGGGTTTTTGGAAGCATTTTGTAAAGGTATTCTGGCAGCTTTGTACGGAGGTGATGATTCGATTGAAGAGGATGGTTCTCCGAAACGCAGAATCCCCGAAGGGTCCAAGGTCGGATTTGTGACTTTCGATAAGGATATTCATTTTTACAACATGAATCCTGCATTGGAACAAGCCCAAATGCTGATTATGCCGGATATTGAGGATCCGTTTGTTCCACTTAGTGATGGACTCTTCGTGGATCCGTATGAAGCAAAGTCCAACATCACTTCTTTACTGTGTCAACTGCCACAAATATTTTCGCAGATTAAAAATCCCGAACCAGCATTACTTCCGACTATAAACGCAGCTTTGGCAGCTCTCGAAAAGACCGGAGGAAAAATTGTGTGCTCTTTGTCCGCTCTTCCAACCTGGGGGCCTGGAAGATTATTTCTCCGCGATGATGGAAAACAGCATGGTGGAGAGCAAGATAAGAAGCTGTTTACTACTGAACATCCTGGTTGGAGGAAGGCAGCTGATAAAATGGTTGCGACTGGAGTGGGTATTGACTTGTTCCTTGCTGCTCCTGGCGGCGGATATCTTGATATCGCAACAATAGGTAAACATATGCAGGCTTCCGTGACGACCATTCAAAATAACTAACTTTTACAGGTCATGTTGCTGCTGCTACTGGTGGAGAGACATTTTACTACCCCAACTTCGTCTCTCCGCGGGATAATGAAAAATTATCACATGAAGTTGTTCGTTCCGTTACAAGAGAGACTGGATATCAAGCGCTGATGAAGGTCCGATGTTCAAATGGTCTGCAGATATCCTCATATCATGGTAACTTCATACAGCATACCTTTGGAGCTGATATTGAATTTGGTGTCATTGATTCTGATAAGGCTATGGGAGTCTTGTTCAGCTATGATGGGAAACTGGATTCTAAATTAGATGCTCACTTCCAAAGCGCCCTTCTCTACACTACAGCTAGTGGTGAGCGAAGGGTAAGGTGCTCAAATGTTATCGCTAGTGTTAGCGATCACCCTAAGGAGTGTATGAACTTTGTGGATCAAGACGCCATTTACGCATTAATTGCAAAAGAGGCTGCATCAAAAATGTTGACACATTCATTGAAGGAAATCCGAGGCGCTTTGTCGGAAAAGAACGTCGATATCTTGGCTGGATATCGTAAGAACTTCTCGGGATCCCATCCTCCCGGTCAGTTAGTTCTGCCAGAGCATCTCAAAGAATTTAGTATGTACATTCTTGGCCTCGTCAAATCCCGAGCTTTCAAGGGAGGACAAGAGCCTTCTGATCGTCGAGTCCATGACGCACGCATGATCAAAAGTATGGGTGCCCTTGAGCTTTCCTTGTACCTCTATCCTCGTATGATCCCAATTCATAATCTTGCCCCCGAAGATGGATTTGCAAACGAAGACGGGCATCTTAGAATGCCACCCTCAATACGAGCATCCTTTTCCAGAATCGAGGAAGGTGGCGTATATCTCGTGGATAATGGACAGAATTGCTACCTCTGGATGCACGGTCAAACCTCACCTAACCTTATCGTCGATCTATTCGGCGAAGACAAAGACAATCTTAAGGCACTGGATCCATATCTCTCATCCTTGCCCGTACTTCAAACGCATCTTAGTGCCCAAGTACGAAATATATTGGAATATTTGAAGACCATGCGTGGAGCTAAAGCTCTAACCATTCAGCTTGCGAGGCAAGGCCTCGATGGCGCAGAATACGAATTTGCCAGACTATTGGTGGAAGATAGAAACAATGAGGCCCAGAGCTATGTAGATTGGCTGGTTCACCTGCATCGGCACGTGCAACTGGAGGTAAGCCATCTTTTCTCAAACGATACTGAATATTATTGATGCTAACATTCCCTGCGGAAATAGTTAACAGGCCAAAGAAAAAGGGATGATGGCGGGGACAACTCCTCCATAGCCTCGAATTTTGCAGGGTTGAGACCTCCTTACTGGTAAACTCACGATCAAATGATGGGCGAAGAAAAATTGCACGGCGCAATTCATGCCTGAGAAGAAAAACTGGAATTTTGAAGTCGAAGGAGGGGAATAAATGGAATTGTCGCACGACAATATATGTGATTAGCCAGCATAAATATCAGCATTTAACATCCAAATTTCGTTATCGGCTCAAGTCTTGTTCTTCAAACCGATTCGGCATCTCCTTACTGTACTCAGCACGGCTTAGGACGGATATGACTCCTTTCGTTTTCTTCCCAGCCAAGATATCATCTCATTATTTTTGCTGATCTCCATGAAATCAAGAAATCTTCTAAACTAGTAAGCACGCACATCATATCTGTCGTCTCGTATTACCAAGCCGCCGGGTGACGTTCACCCGGATGTGCCGAACCCCTGCTTACTGGTGGCTGTTGGTAATCCTCCGATCTTCCAAAAACATGGAGGGGCATGGATTATGTAATAAAAAAGCTGTAGTTGATATGGCGTTGATTTTGAGAGTTGGTCCACTTGAGCGCAGGTGGTGTTCCAGTGGTGCGGGTCGGCTGTTGGTTTCGGTATAGGTTCCCCTGGCCCCCGTCGGCGAGGAACCTTCGAATGATCTGCAAGAGCGTAACTTGGGGGACCCTGCTTGCTGCATTCTACGAGTAGAATCGATATGATCCTCATATCTTGGCGGATACTTCTGAATTAATCATGGAAAAATTGTCTGCGTATTGTTATTCGTTGTTGGCAGGATACATGGTGCCGAGAGAATGTCTACCATGGACACATCATTGGAGATGCATGGGGGAATACTTTTATCGGTGGGTTGATTTCAAGCATATCTGGGGATTTTTTTCTGCATGGTTTCTGGCCCCAGGATTTACGGAGCATAAACTGAAAGCTGATGGTAGACAGTCTGTCTTTGAACGCAGCGTCAATTGCCCTGCTCTATGTAACCTACCCTCCGAAGAACAATGTATCCCTGTCTCTGGTAAGGTTGCATGTCAGCTCTTATGTGGCGGTGTCCAGTCCTGTCTAATATCCATCATTCATGCGTCTAGATATCACATGTTTCATTCATTCACAACTGTTCCACATAGATCCTGCAAATTCAAGTTATGTTGATATTTTAATATTATGATTCTCACGGTAACGTCTAGATCTTCCATTCTCAAAGACCTCGTAGCACGACCAATTTGGCAATCGCATCTAGCCACCACCATCTCAACTAGTGTTCCATCCTGGTGATGCCCCAGTGGCTATGCATCACGGCCGTCAAGATAATCATCAAAACGCAGTATACTTTTTCTATCTGGTTCCGATCCGTTTTTTACATGCCTGAGTCGGGAGTACCTCCTTTTCTCCTTTTGCTCAAGGTAGGTCGGTCCTTAAGTTTTACGCGCCCAGGCTGCCCCTCCTCGATTCTGTATCCGTAAACATACTGGTAGATGAGATGACGCATGGGACCACCTCCCTTTTCGCTGATGGGCCAGGTTGAACCTGACGAGTGTGATGGTATTGCTCTTACATGATTTTGCGATATCGTCGGACCTCCACGAGTAACGGGAACAGGAATGTGAGATTCGAGGGGTGGAAGGGGGTGGATTGTGTTGGCCAGCGTGGGATGGTTTGGGAGCGGCTCAGAATGTGAAAGTGGAGGCCAGGGAGCTTTTGAGTCTTCGGATCAAGTGGAACACCAGGACGTTGCATCTGAGCTTAATCTTTACTTCCCCGCAAGGTTTTCTCAAGTGGCTTCATGCTACGTATCGAGAGTTTGGTGATGTCTATACGAGTACGGGAGGGTGAAATGCACATTTTGCTCGTCAATTGTTGGATTGAATGGAATTGCTACCTTGATCCCTCTCGGACCAGTTTCAGAGCAATATTCCTCTCTTATATCGTTATAAATATTTCATTCTTTGGATCTAGTAGGCTTTTACCATTGGAATTAATAAGTTAAGTTTGATACAGATATAGATTCTGTATGAGCTTTCTCTATTTACTAATCTAGCTATGTCCAGGAACGTTTGGGTATACCACAGCATAAGTCGTGGCCGGCTGAAAAAAGATATATGCTTCTCCGTCGTTGAAAGAATGTTCTGTGTGCATCCTCATTAGAGTTATGCAGCCTCCTGGCTGGTCGGTGACCCATGTCGTTAGCCAATACAAGCATTGACACTTGATACCTACAATATTTCGATGACAGTTTCCTTTCCCTTGTGAACTCGTCGCAGAAAGTTGTTGTTCCAACCATCGAACCACTCGCCAAGTTGAGCCACCTCATTGTACAAATACCCTACTCGTTCAAATCGTGGAAAGGTTCCCTTGTCCAATTCTTTCAATGCAAGTGCACAAATCCCGCCCTCGGCTATCCTTCCCACCATGAGCATCCATACTTTCGAACCTTTGCACAAATCCTCTTCCCGGTCCATATTTCCCTCTTGGGTCAAGCTTGGAGCGCAAAATGCCATGTCAAGATTCACAGCATCTGTTGATATAGGCTCAGAAATCAAAGGTCTCTGCGCGAGTTCCTTGAATGAGATGTCTAGATATAAATTCGGTGAAAATCCAGGAGGACAATCTTGGTCTAATGGATCTTTTTCTACGAATCGAACAGTATGCGTTTCGACATGTTCCGAATTTGGCTTTGGGTGTAAAACGACACGAGCTTCGACTAAGATACACCTTATCCGTAGTAGTCCACCAGAGACCGCACCACAACGATCTCTCTTAGTAAAATCAGTCTCACCATAACGAACGCTATCTTTCCCAGGAAGTTGGGTTTCCATATGACGAACAACCAATCGAGGGAGTGGCTCAAACTTGTTGTTAATACCAGGGTGGTATAAAATCGGGCTCCGAGGTGATTGGTTTTCGTTGAAATCTACAGAAGCCCACGACCAAGTAGGAGCTCTGTACGGTTTTGCTCGGTTAGGGGCACAAGATTTCTCGGATACCTGAACAAACCAGCAAAGATCCTGCAAAATATTGTCTCCCCATAGTCCAGCAAGATACTGACTCCCCGAACAACTATTTTTGATGAATCTAATGAAGTAATGTGCTATACCAGAAAGTGCGGGTAAACGATCCGAAGCCATGGTCAATTTCAGAATTGAATATTGAGAGATGAGATCGTGCCAAGGGTCAGTAGCTCTACGTTTGAAATCCTCATCATAATCCGAAAGATTGATGAGCCAACTGTCCCCAGTCTTAAGGATGCCAAGCTTTTGAAGATATTTTTTGGTAAAGTGCGGCACTCGGCCTGTCTGATCGGCTAAACAGGATTGTCCACATTCGCATTTAATTTCATGCTCACACTCCCAGGTAAGCTCTGCTGGATGGAAACTGATCGTTCGATGGGAGAGAATTATCTCTTGAAAGGCCCACTACAGGAAATTTAGCAGTTGAACCCGATATGGAGCTGAGCCCTTTGAATATCAAAACTATTGGGGAGGACAACAACGTACACCACGGGTCATTAATGGGGATACCGAGTCGATTGTCTGCACCTCATGGGAAAGATAGCTCATATCTCCATGCGCACGGCTCAGACTAAATCGCACCATAATCTTGAGGTTGACCTTCAAGTCGGAATTTTCCCAAGGAAATTCAAAGTCCCCTACTTCTATGGAGTCTACCGGACTTCGACGTGCAGGAGCACTGATTTCAGGGGCCCATCGTGGAATAAAAAGACCATTGCTACTATTCGCCCCAGACTTAGCAGCTATATTGAGGTAGCTGAGCCGATATATACCGTGCATACGTGAGGACTCAGTCTCCCAGTCTAAGCGACTGTCTTGAATGATACATAAAGAGTCAATCCACAGATACTTTATCTTCAAAGCGAAAGTGAATAAAATAGCGTCTTGGAATGTTCGAGGTAATATCTTTGATTCAAACCATTTTTTTCTCTTCTCGAAATTCGCCATCTTAGTCGATTGTACATTCTCCTCCATGCCCCAGCAATGACTGAGGGCAGCATATTGTGTATTCAATCCGCCAGATCTCAATCTAGCTTCGGCTTTCTCCACTAGACGGATGTATCCTGAATTTGATCGAGATACATCCAAGACACGGCTTGGCATTTCAAGCCCGTGCTGCGGCGGGAGGCCAAAGTCGTCGGGATGATACCCAAAGCAGGGTTTTAACCATTTTCTGGTGACTGATACGGCATGTACCAAACTCAATTCCGAGGGAATGTCTTTTCCGTGCTTTATTAAGTTCTGTGGGACTAAATCTGATTTTGTAAGCACACGTCGACCAGAGGACTCCCGCATCAAGTACCTGGCGTATAAACCTCAAGATGCGCAACTCTCTCGTATTCCTCGCGATCAGGATTCACCTTGCGTGAGATATGTAGGTCAGACAAGGGAAAGAAAGGACGCCTAATATAAAGCGATGCCCAGGAGGTTTCAGGGCAATCCTGTGGAATTTGGAGTCGATCATCACTGAGAGCTCCAGATAAGATGGGACAAATGGTACAATGGCCAAGGAGGTGCGAATCGTGCAGGCTTTGGATTAGAACCATGCCACCAACCTCGGGTCGACAAGTTGTGCATCCCTCAATGGACTTGGCTACTTTCAACATCTTGATAGATCTTATTATGTTGCCATTTTTGACGCGAGAAAATGCGTGAGGTTGAGCTTTGAGAAGGTATTTTGGTTCTTACGGATAGAGCACATGATCAAAGTCTTACCCCCCCCATATACTCGAGTAATATACGAAGGAAGTTGCATAGCAGACTCGGCACATACTTTGTACCACTCATCAACAAACTTCAACAATCAAATAGCCTCTTAGACTTTGAAGGCTCATAATACCTCCCAACTTTGTAACTCAGACTCGACAATCAAACTATATCTCGGGCTCAATTTGAAAGGAGTGAGCTTTTCTTGGTGTGCGGTTCAATTCATATGTTTACATGGCGTGACACCTTCCTTCCTCTTGCTCCTATGTCTGGCACCTTTCTCTTTGATATTCAACTTGAACATCGTATTGGCGCACGACTCCAATAAACGAAATCAAAATCTGCGTTTCTTATCCCAAAAACCCAAATTCGGAATCGCAAAAGGTCGTCTATACCAACTCGAGATTGGATAGACATTTGGGAGTTGATGCCTCAACCACCGGACCACCACCTCAGCTGTACATCACTCCCCTTTCCAGCTATTGCAGCTATTGCAGCATCACACGACCATGCAACCACTGGTGAACCCATTTCGATCTTTAAAACATCGTCCCCAGCTTCTTTTCCTTACTTTGCCATCATCTCTGACTCTTCTTCATTCATCCAAGTCCCAATAGATCAAATTTTCACCATCGAAATCCCATCAAGAACCACTCACATCCAAATCATCGCGCCGTGAAGCAACACATACAATTATTCCTAAACGCGCGAATCACAAACACGAACACAAAAACTCCACAAAAAGCCTTCGCAGACACCAATCAGATCCTTCCTCCCTCCCGAAACCTGATCGCGCACGAGAAAGGAGGCGTGAAGCGATAAAGATCAGAGATGACATCGACGTCCAAAATCGATGAAAAAGGTGTGGATTCTAATGGATTTCTGCCGATACAGGTCGGTTTCCCTTCTGTTTGATTGATGATATATCTGGATCACGTGGATGTCACGTTTTATTACTCGTCATCTGGAGGTCATGCGACAATATGAGACAATATCTCCTCACAGAGTATTTGAAGGGTTTCAGGACAGAAAAGTGGCATGAACTGCATTTAATACAACAGTGGTCTGACTGCTAACCAACCCTCAAAAATCAGAAATCCCCTTTGATCCTAACCGCCAAATTCTGGAAACGTTTTTCCGTCTACATATCCGTCACTTTGTCGATCGTCTCACTCGTCATATCTTCCATCGCTTCGCTCAAGTCCGGAAATGCCCATGACTTAAAAGGTCCATACACCCCCATCCCTTTCCCCCTTTTATCCCCCCCCCCAACCGAGACTCTATTAAACTTCCTGGCATAGCCCTAGTAGTAACCAGCATAGTCATCAACTCTCTCTCCGTAACACTCTCCGCTCTCACGTCGTTAGATTGGCAAAGCCAGGCTGTGACGGATAGGAAGTTTGCGCAGATGTTGGGTCAGATTAGTCATGTGCATGAGGGAAGGGAGGGGAGGATTGTCGTTGTTCTGGGGAGAGAGGAGGAGATGGTGAGAGCAGATTAGTGGGGAATTTCTGAATTTGTGTCCGACGCTGAAACGAGGGGAGTCTATCTGATGGCAACAGACTGACCTCCATGCCCTTTGATTATACACCAGACAAGAAGGGGAGTATTTTAGACGCAGGGTTAACATTGGGTGAGAGGGCGAGGAAATGGGTGGTTGTGAAATTTGGGGTTTGGCGCGTGTGGACCGTGTTGTGATGGCTGGGTTGGTTGAATTGAAGGAAGTGAGAAACATGTATAACTATATACCCCGATTGCTTTTCTGCATTTGCATTTACATTTCACGAACACACCATATGCATATGAGAATAGTCTAGAGAATACATATCATTTCAACCTGATCTCCAGACATTATCGACTCTGCTTAATATATACAACAACCTGATTACCTTAAACCAATCACATTCTTCTCCACCACCTTCAGGCCCTCCCGAACCGCAGGACAATAATGCAACCTCAGCAATTCTCCCTCCCAAATCGTACTCGCCATCGGGTTACTTCCCTCTACTTCCGCACTACATCCATCAAACATCCCATCGCCTTTCCTCTCTTCCGTATTCCACAGACTCTTCACTTTGGTTTCATGAATCTTCGTGACCTTCCCTAGTAAAGCCATCATTGCCGTAGCGGACTTTTCGGGTAACTGAAGAGAACATGTCATGAGCTGTTTGGTAAAAGCTGCGATTCTAAGAGGAGGAACTGCGCGAGCGGCAAGGGGTGGTAAGAGGACGGAGGAGAGAGAACGAAGGAGGAGGACGGTAGTGGTTTGAATGTTAACTTTGTTGTTTGTCGTTGAGGGGGCGTTGGGGTCGGGTAGATGCAGGGATTTAGAAGAGAGCTCAATGTCGGGATTTAGGGATAGTGCATGAAGGGTGCGATAGAGATGAGTGATGAAGTAACTTAGGTCTAAGCTTAGCGAGGCCTGAGCTTTATGTGCATCTTGACCTTCGAGAAGTGCGAAGGCGGTGATGATACAGAGGAGAGCTTCGCGGGTGAGATTGCGGGAAGCTTCGGAGTCTTCATCTTCTGCTTCGTTTTCCTCAAGGTCATCGCCGGTCTCGGCGTGACCGATGAGGTCTTTCAGCGCTTCGAGAAGATCACCGAAGAAATCTTGATTGATGAGATGGGCGTATCGTGCTAAACCTTCAAGGACGGCACCCATGAGAGATGGGGATCGAACTTTCAAGATACGGAAATATGTCACAAACACCAATTTCAGTGTCTCTGATTGCATGCGCTCACGATCTTCGTGGCTGACTGTTGCATCAGCTTGCACCATCTCTTTTTCAACCGCTTTACGCTCCTTCATCAACTTTCTCTCCTTTTTCGTACGGAAAACTCTCTTTTCCTTGAGTTTTTTGCCTCCAAAACTATCCTCCTCATGATCAACATGATTTGTCGAAGCCTTTCCAGAAAATTCTGATAATAATCTCAAGTGTAAAAAGGTATTCAGTACACTTTCGTCCACCCTGTATCCTCTCCCTTTCATCATTCTGGTTAATGTATTTACCGCATCTAAGGATGAGGTTCCGTCGTCATCGTTCTTGAACAATGTTTCGATAGTCTCTCGGCACTTCACAAATTCGCTGTCCACCTTCCTTGTACTAAGCTTTCCTACCAATATCTTCAATAGGTCCGATCGAAAGTTGAAATGGGGTACAGATTCTAACAATGCGCATGCACAAGATATTGCAACCGTCGAAAGACTTGCACCACCATCACTGGTTTTATGAGGCTTGTCGGCAGTTGCGAGCCTAGCCAACTCCTTCACATATCCTTGATATCCTCCTACAAGGGCCTGCTCATAAGCCCTCAACTTTCGCACCTCTTTAGAAACTTTCTCTTCCATATTCTCTTCCGATAAAGGCCGTATCCTATATCCTGGAATGACATCTTTGTAAACAGCTAATTGTGTCGCCAATGCCAATTTCTTGATCGTAATGTTGTGCGATTTTCCAAATTCTGCTATAGCTCTAAACGCTCCCACATTTTCTTCCGGATCCTCATTCAACATTAAAGCTATGCGTGCCAATTCTTCCTTGGCTTCCCTAATTTGTTGTCCAATCGGCACAGAGGGCTTTTCTTCGACTTTCTCTTCAGGTTCTTCATCCTCCTCGACGTCGTCCGCACCAATCCATTCCAAATCACTTTCCTCCTCATTAACCTCCACTGGCGCTTCTACTTGTTGAATCAATCCTTCCTTGGTCTTAATTGGCAATCTGGTACTTTCTTTTTTCTCCTTCTTCCCTTTTCGTGGTCTCGTTTCGTAATCTTGCTCTAAATTCCATTTCGAAGCCGTCTTGAAGAATGCATTTGAATTAGGCGCATTCTCTAGAGTTGACGGAGTTGAATCTTCTCCATCTGTCCGTGGGGGCGTAAGCTTACGCCTCTTTACTGCTGGTAATTTGGCCATCTTGAATCGTATCGCAAAAATAAATCGTGGTGTATGATAATTATTATCAAAAAAAGAGTTCAAAGGTTCCGCAGTAGAAAATATTCTGAAGCGGGCTGTGAGCGGCCGCTTACCCCGCAAAAAAAGTTTCCAGCTTCGTTCTCCAAAAAAATTCATGGGACTGTAATCTACTCGAGAGCTTTCGACTTAGCAAATTTCGCAAACTTCATCAACAATCTTCCCGATACAACAACCTCAAAATGCGTCCTCTTACAGAACCAGAAACTCAAACGCTCTTCGCAAAACTGGCGGGTTATACTGGAAACTCGCTGAAGAATCTTATTGCACCATTGGATAACACACCGAATGCCGATCGATATGTTTTTCGAGTTCAGCAATCAAGATGTTATTATGTTCGATTGTCACTCGCAAATCTTGCCACTTCCATCTCTAGAGACAAGCTTTTGTCACTAGGAATCTGTCTTGGTACATACATCATCCGCTTCTACAAGCCTGTCTATCTCTAACACCCTCCGCAGGAAAATTTACCAAATCAGGCAAATTTCGCATTCACATCACAGCGCTCCCTATTCTCGCCGAGCATGCCCGCTACAAGGTCTGGGTTAAGGCCAATGGCGAAATGCCATTTCTTTACGGTGGGCACATTGTGAAAGCGCATGTTGGAAGATGGTCAGAAGATTGTCCGGAACATCAGGGTGTGGTTGTTTATAGTATGAATGATACACCATTGGGATTCGGAGTTACAGCCAGAAGTACACAGGAGGCGAGAAGATTGGATCCGACAGGAATCGTTTGTTTCCGACAGGCGGATGCTGGAGAGTACTTGAGAGATGAAGATACTCTTTTTGCGACTTCTTAAGGGAGGGATTCTGTGCTTGCAGGACGGAAGCAGGAGGGCCAGTGAAAGGGAATGGAGTTTGGGGTCAATATGGCGTTCGTATGGAGTAAGGAAAAAGCATAATTCCAGGCAAGTTGCCACTATTCGATGCAATGTCCACTGGAAAGTTGCGGATACTCAATGATCTCGATTGCTGTCTCATACAAACAAGCTACTGTGTTTTTACCGTTTATTTCGTTCATCTCATTTCAAGTGTCATTGAACTACCCCAAGGGCAGCCAATCGGATTTTCTTGAGGCTACTAGCCTACCAAGTATGATGATACGAAATCAAAATATGTCTTGAACACTGCCACGATCTTTCTGCGCCTTCCTGTATGCTTCATCCTGAGATTTTATGGATGTCACACAGGAAGACAGCGAGGAAAATGAATATTCGATCGAACTTCCAAAATATCATTCATATCGAATCTGAAGTCTATGGTCGATTTTGATGGCAGCAACCGAACCGAAAATCAACTGGTGTGAAGGATGTATTTGAATCGAGGTGCACACGATTGCAGCAGTCTTGCATAAGGGTCATTATTCTCTATAACTACTCTTATCTAGCCATTCGGAAACCCCTCAGTCCAGCATGTTTGAAATCGTCCCGAATTCCATCCTAGCCGACAAGTTCATGGTTTATCTAGGATCCCTTTCATGACAATTCAGAAGTCGAATAGTGATTTTCGGAAAGGTTTAGAATATTTCTTATTTCGTTGAGACAGGGTTTTTTCATTGGAATGATACACTTGTGATTAACGCTGGGTGTTTATAACGCAATCGACCTCTCCTCGTTTGTACTTGATGAAGTCACCATGATTTTTTGCATGATCCCTTCCATCAATATTTAGCCATAAAATCTCCTACAATCCGCCACTTGTTTTTTCCCCTCCTTTCAACAAATTCTCAATTTTCCCCTTCCTCCTTCAAGCCTCCACTCTCTTGTCTTTCTGCCGGTTTACCTCTCTGCTTCCCTCATCCATCTTCCCAACCTTCTTCCACCCCATTCCCCACACAAACAAGAGCACTCCCGTCGCCAGCCCCGCTGCCAAATACATGCAATGGTTGATGGCCAAATTATATGCCATCACCACGTTCTCAACCTGATCTTTTGGTACCATATGCCTATACGCTGTTGCCCCGGCCTGAAGCACCACTTGCGGATCCACACTCGGTGCATGCTCTCTAAGTCCAGATTTCAATTTCAAGGTAAAGGCTGTAGATGCGAAAGTGAGGCAGAGGGCTCCGCCAAGATACTGGAAGAAAATGACGAGAGTTTGGCCGATAACGACTTTTGTAGAGGGTAGGTTATTCTGGATAGCTATGATGACCTATTTTGGATTAGTGGGTGGGAGCAAGTGGCAGATGAAAGGGGAGAGCTACCATTTGCATAGATAAACCACGACCACTTCCGCCGATTATTTGATAGCCGATCCATTTCGGAGCTGAAGTGAAAGGGGTATAGGTAGATATCAAGCCATAGCCTACCGCGGCGAAACATCCCCCTATGATACTAAATGGGAGGTAATATCCAACCTTTTGCACTATTCAAACGTCAGTTCCACGCACCTTCATTATAAGGCACAAATATACAACATACCAGCAAAGCCCGAAACAATCGCAAACAGCATCTGTGATAAAACCCCCGGTAAAGTATACACTCCACTCAAAGTCGGATCCACGCCCCTCACCCCCTGAAAATAGATCGGCAAATAATAGCTCAAGGTCAACATACTCGCCATGAACAAAAAAATCACACAACAGCTCGTCCACAAAACCGTTTCCCGAACTAGGGATAACGGAATCATGGCAGCATCGCCGGCGCGATGTTCACGATAGAGAAATAGGAGGAAGTTGAGGGAGGAACCGATGAAGAGCCCTATTATGTGGGGAGAGCACCAAGCGTAGGTTGTTCCGCCCCATTCTAGGGCGAGAAGAAATTGGATGGCGGTGGGGGCAAAGAGAGAGAAGCCGAGGAGGTCGAGATGCTGGATTCGCTGGGAGGGGGTGAGGGTTAGAGCGGTGGGGTGGAGGTGTTCTGGGATTTTGATGGAGAGAAGGAGGAGGCTGACTAGGAAGCCACAGGGGAGATTGATGTAGAAGCCTGGGGTTTTTGGTTAGGATGATGGATATTTTTGATTTTTTGGATATGTGTGATGCAAGCATCTGAAACTTTCACTTTGCGTTAAAAAAGTTGGGGGATTGTGTATGAAAAGGGCCTTCGAGTGAAGAGTCAAGATAGGAAATGAAGGGGATTATTGTTTCACACGGAGCACCTGAAGGACAGACTTACACCATCTCCAACTAACATACTGGGTAAGCGCCCCTCCAATCAACGGCCCCACTGCCAGAGCCAACTGAGCAGTCGAGATCATAAATCCAAGATAAATAGGCGTCTTCTCAATTGGTACCGCATGCGTCAAAATGGTAATAGCACCATTCATCAAACCCGACGATCCCATCNCCCCGCCACGGCTCGTCCCACAATCAACATATTAGACGAAACAGCCGTTCCACACAGCAAAGAACCGAATTCAAACAGGAAGAAGAAAGTCAGGAACGTGTATTTCGAGCTGAAGTACATGTAGAGTTTTCCGGAGAGAGGCTGCAGCGAGCAGTTTGCGATGAGATATGCACTTCCGTACCAACCGACGTCGTCTAGCGAGTGGAAATGGTTGGTGATGCGGGGAATTGCCTAGTTTTTTTGGGTTTGACTATCAGTCTCCCTCCACGCGTCTATAAGCCTTGGCTTTGAGTACATGGTAATACCGGATGCTGAAATTGAAGATGGACTTCCATGTGAATTAGTATGATCATTGAAGTGAGATACTAATTCTGCAAAAGGCGCTCGTGATCACCAGCGCCGGTTATGTATAGCACTACATGATACTCTCATCGAAGAAAAGAGACAAGGCGTCTAGAAGACACAATGATGGAATATTACTCACGGTGGCGACAATTGTCGTATCCAACAATGACAAAAAGGTCGTAAGTGTGATCGCAGCTAGCACGACAAAAACCTTATACCCAGAAATATACTCATAATCATCATCATCTGGACTCCGGGGGTTGACGTGATCCTTTGCATATTTCTCTTCGCTCATCAGTGTAATGTCTGGTGTTTTCGAGGGGGTCTTTTCAATTGAGGTTGGAGTTGATGTTGCGGGTATGAGAGTGCTGTCTTTGCTAAATGTAGCATGGGATCTTGAAGTTGTTTGCTCTGCCTTTCCCGTTTGTTTCTCCATCTTCATCTCCACCTCTGTCTCCATCATCTGACAAAAGTGATAGGGCTGATATGTATATACAACTCAAAGGTTCGGAGATTTCCACAAGCTGGTGTAACACACATCAATCGTATGCAGGCTCAAGAAGTACATACAAGCTAAGGTTAAAAGCCACAACGACAACTAGAGAGCAAAAAGAATATTCCGGGCAAATAGATGGAAGAACAATAAAATAAGCATTCACATGAGTCAACATCTTTGAGCATCTATAAAAGATGAGCGAGTAATGATATTTATTCATTGAGATTGATGTAAATGCTGGGCATATTTATTGCGCGGAAGTATCAGTCAAGGCAACTTCCCGAGCCGATATCTTGAGGAAACTCCGAAACCGTTGCTTACCCGAGGATATTTGAAGTGCAATTCGATGTTTTGACGATCCGAAATGTGAGTTGTATTGGGACTCTAGATGCTATTCGTACCTACAGACTCGCAGTCTCCACAAGTAATGCGATGATGGAGGATTCTTGTCCGGTAGACAAATTTGTGGCTGCTTCGTTGTCTTGAAAGTACGAGTGTCATGTATGATAGGAAGTAGAGGTTATTCTCCTCTGATACTCAATGAGTGGGATCCTTTGAATGCCAAAAAAGACTAGATTGTCCGGAATATTTTTATTGTAGTGGTAGAGTGTGTATATTGTCTAATATGCTAGAAGTGGCATATGTGTTCTACTGAGTATATGAGGTGAAGATATTTAACTAGGTATAGCGCTATACGTAATTACAACAATCCCTCTATAATCGAATTCGATCATCAAAATCATATAAAGAAAAAGCTTTTTAAAAAGCGTTTTTGAAGGCTTTTTGAAATGCTTTTTGACGCTAATAATCCTATATCTCTCAAACCTCTATATAAGCTCAAAACGCATTTTGATTAGTTCATTTCAAACCCAAAAATTTGTACAATTAAACATTTTGTAAAAACAACCATTTCTTTCATTACTTTCGATTTCTTAACGTTATATCCCAAAACTTTATTAATTTTTGTAACAACAATTTATTATTATTGTAATACTTATATCTTTTTTTAAAAGTTCAATATTTTATAATTATATTGTATTGCGATATAAAAGCTTCTTTAACGCTTTTCGAAATCAAAATCAAGCTTTTTGCTATAGATCAAAAATCCAGAGTAGATTAATTGTTTTGTCAAAATATCAATTCTTTATTCAAAGCCAAGAATTTATATTATTTGTAATCTTTTGTTTTCGATTATATTTTTTTGTATAAAATACTATTGTATACTAATATACTTAGTTTTGCTATAGAATTTGTTTTTTTATATTTAATCAATATTGCTTTTGTTATTATAATACAATATAAATATAAATGATTTTAAAAAAGTTCGTTCTTTTAGATCGACAATTAGCTTTTTGAATTATATAATCTTTTTTGCATTTTCATTTGCAACTATAATCTTAATTTTTATTATATAAAATATTATAGATTTTTGTTTATTTGAGGATTATATTATTGTATTTTCGTATCGAATAATAACCATTTTTTGTATTGATTTTCGATTCGCTTTTAAGCTCTATATAACATTTGTAAAAATATTGTAAGAACATAATAAATATTGCAATCGATTCGAATAAATTGTATCAATATCGATTATACTATCGAAGAATTTCAAGAAGTGATTTGTAAGGATTAAATGCTTTTTTTTAGAAGTATATATTACTTTTGCGAATTAATCAATTAAAAACGCAAAATCGTTTTTCGTTTTGTTTATCAAATAAATCTCTAATTCAATAATTTATAAATATAAAGCTTTATTGTTTTTGCTAAATAGTTTTATTATTGTAATTGGTTTTAATATAGTACTAATAAAGAAAAAGAGATTCCGAAACATTAGATTATAGATTTTGAATTGTTTTAAAAGCTTTTTGATATATATTTTTTGATGTATTTTGAAAGATCTTTAAGTTTTGTTTTGTTCGATTTGGATTTCTAAAAAGATTTGTATTGATTCAAAATCTTTATATTTTCATTTTTGATTTATAATCTTTTTAATCGTATTGACCGCGGATTGTAATCTCAATATTAGCAAATCGTTTATATAAAGTAGAATATATACTTTTTTTCCAATAAACAAATTAGGATTTGCTAATAAAGCTTATAAATTTATACTTTTAAAGAACAATTTAATTGTTTATTATTATATTTTTGAAGCTTGTTTCAACCTGTAAAATGATTTTTTAAGTTTGAGATAACTATTAGTAAAGTTTAAAGCAAATACTTTTTCAAAAAATCGTAAAATCTTCATTAAGATTTCAATATTGGTTAATTCCTTATTTAAAAACATTATATCAATATCTATATTATCGATTTCTAAGTTCTTTTTTGCTATTTTGATAAAAAAGGTTTGCAATATAAAGTATCTTGCAACTTTTGCGAATGTTTCTATAAAATCGATTCTATACTTTTGCAAAAATCCTTTAATTATTAATCTGACTTTTTTTTTTTCTAATTTATTATTTTGATTAAACTTGTTCTATAAAACCTATTTAAACTTTAAAAGTTTTTTCCCTTTTGAAAAGAATCTATCAATTATTTTAAAAATGTTATTGTTTTTCAAACTAATCAACTTTGTTTTGATTGTTTCTATCTATACTTTAAAGTTCAAATCTAAAGCGTCCTTTAAATCGATAGTTTTAATATTAACATTTGTATATGGATGTATTATATTAGAATTCTTTATAAAGTATTGTATTTTCCTCTCTATAACTTCTTTGATTCTAATTCGAATTTGTAAATCGCGAGTTATAGCTATTGTAGAAAGAGCCTTTTCTAAGCAAGGATTCTATATAAAATCATTTTTGTTTGAATCTATAAGGAGACCTAACTTTTTATCTTTATAATCTAAGCTTATAAAGACTTTTAATTATTTTGATTTAATATCTAAACTTATAAAAGCTTTTGATCGTTTTGTATCAATATTTAAATTCATAAAAACTTCTATTTGTTTTGTATTAATACAAATCCTTTTTTAACTTTGTTGTTCTTTTGTAAAATGATTTCCTATTTGATTCGTTTTCCCTTTCGATCTTATCAAAGTCTTTTTATGATTTAATATATTTAAATTGTTTTTCAATAGAAATCTATATTTATTAAAATCAACATTTATCGTTTTTATCGTTTTCAAGGTAAAAAGATTAAAAAGTTTGTAAATTTGGTTTCTTTCTATATCAATAAAGAGATATTCTTTCTTTAACACTTTTAATTCAAATTTTTTCGTAGTTTGCTTTGATTGTTAAGGATTGCAAGCAAATGCCGCATATCCGAATACTTTCAACTTTCGTAAATCTGATTAACGATTGTTGTAAGCTTTAAAAAACGTTATAACTTTCGAAAGTATTCTAGTTTCTTTAAAAGGTAATGCTTTCGTAAAAGATCGATTCTTTAAATAAACAATGTATAATATTGTAATTTCCTATTGAATCGGAAGCATTCCTGATTTTGTCAAAAGATTTCTTAATATAACATTTATATCCTGTATCTTTTTTTTAACAATGCTATTTATAATATACTTTTCTAAAGAAAAGAGTTTAAATTGTATATTTCTCTTCGAAATCTCTATTTGAAAAGCGGTTTTAAACTCGTTTTTGCTATTGTTGATATATATTATAACGATTTTGCTATTAAACTCTATTTCGATCAATTTAAACAAATCCAAAAGTATTAGTACAATTATAACTACGGATTTATCAAAAGTATATCTAATCTATATAAGTTTTGTAGTGTTATTTATAACTATTATAAAGTATTTGTTATTTAAAGAGAATGTTTTTTGAATTCCAAAGAGATTACAATAAAGACGATATAAAATCGTAAGCGTTTTAATAGTTATATATTTGTTGAAATACTCTTTTATTTTTCCTATTAGACAAAATAAATACATTGATTTTCTTGTTAACTTTCGTTTTTTTAATAATTTTAAGTTTATATACGCTTTTAAAAGCTTTCAAAGTTGATCGTAATTAAGATGATTAAGTTGATAATGTGCTAAATCGAATATAGATTTGTAAGGATTAATATCATCCATAGCAATAAGCTTTTTAAGTATAAGGTTAACAAATTGTAGTACAAAATCTTGCATAATATAGTAGTTAAATACTTTCTTTGCTGCAAATTTCAATTGGCCAAACTTTCAACAAAATATTGATTTTTTTTCGAAAATTATTTTGTATTCATTTTTAGTAAAAAAATTGATAGAAATTAATTGTATTATTCCAAATTTCTTTATATATTATACATCGAAAAGCGTAAATCTACTAATTTATATATTTTCGCATACTATATTTAAAGTAAATGATTTATTTATAACTCGAACTTTTTGTAGTATAAGCCATTTTGTAACGTTATTCAAAGCTTTAAACTAGTCAATAAAGTAATAGAAAACTTTTGAATCAAACACCCATTTTGAATCGTTACTATTTGCTTGAAAAGAGATATTAGAATAATAGAAAGAAATATAATTGCTATTTAATACTATATTTGCTTTTATCTCTTTAAAGTTAGAATCTTCGCTATTTGCGAAAACCTTATTGTAAGACTGCAGAATGGCTCCGACCATTCGGACCTAACACCCTCATGTAACCTCGCCTTTTATAAGGAGTATTTATACTCCTTTTACTCTATATTTTAGATCATTATGTTATATTTTGTTTATTGAGTTTTATCTTCTTTACTACTCTCTTTTTTGATTATATATATGTTCATTATGATCTAGACTGTTCATTTTGATTGTTCTTCTCTTTTTTATTGTTTATGATCATTCTAATTGATTTTAGCCTTTATTTTCTTTTTATTATATTGTTTTCTTTCAAAAAGCCATTTTTTTTATTGTTTTTGATTATTGTTTTTACTTTTTATTTTCTTCTCTTTTATATTAGTAATTTATGCAAAAACAAAGGTTTATTCAAAGTTAGTTATTTATAAAAGCAATATGTAATCTTAAATTTTTTTCGATATATCGAAGTACTTTGTAGGGAATCCAAAGTATCGGAAAAATTAACGAAGAAACTATAGACGAAGATAATATAGAATTGTATCTTTCGATAGGAATAAAAAGAGAGCAAAAACAATAGAATGGATTATACTTCGAAAAAAGAGAATTCAAATCGTAAGTAATTATATTTTCGTTTAATATTAACTATTTAAATATAACAACGATAAAGATAAGATTTAATAACGTTTATATTACAAATCGAATAATAATGCGAAATAATTGTAGAATTGATAATTATTACTAAAAGTAATAGTTTTTTTTATTCGATAATTTGGTTTATAAGTTGTATACTAAATCTATTTTACAAGTTTATAACCCGAAAAATTCAATATATATCGTTTATATAGTTTTTGTTATTAATATTGAAAAGCTTTTAAATAGCTTTGCATTTTTAAATTTGAAAATCAAATTGAAGAAAAAAGAGTATAATTTACCGGAACTTTAAATAACTATTAAATTGGTTTGGTTGTGTTTTGATTCGATTAAGTACTTGTGATTAGAATATCAAAGATTAGTATATAAAATGAATGAATTTTGTAAAACGATAAGCAACAATGAATTTCGACGTAATCATGAAAATTTTATTTTAAATCTAGATATAACAAATACCAAGTTTCCAAAAAAGATTTAAATATATTTTGGTTATCTATTTGATTAATTTAATATTGTTTTGATTAATTTATATGAATCAAGTTGCAATAACCGATATGCTATATTTCAACGTTGATAGATATATACGATAATACTTTGCGAATTTGTAAAGTATTAATATCAAAGTGAATAAGAATTCTATTATTATTAAAATCCTTTATTTATTATTAAGGATTTGTTTTTTCTTTTGTTTATATTATTCTTATTATTTCTTTATTATTTTATTTATATTATCGAAAAATTTATATTTCAATTATACTATATTTACATTTTATATAATTCAATTGTTTAAGTTATAATACTTTATTAATCAACTATGTTTTCCGAATCTATTAATAGTCCCAACGTATTTGTATTCGATATAATAGCTTTTAAAGATTTTAAAATCGAAAAGATTGATAAATCTATTAATAATAAGTATTACGGAGGATAGCTACGAATATATAATGAAGTGATATTAGGAAGGGATAAAGGTATTAATATAAAACAATGATTATATTGTTTTCTATCCCTATAATATAAGATCCATCTATTCCTAATATACCTATATTCATATGATTCCATATAATCATCATTTGATTCTGAAATCTTAAAGATCTATAGGATAATGATCTATAATATTATAAATCTACAATATAATAATCTTTAATATCATAATATATTAATAGTTATAAATTTAGATGATTCTAAAAAAGATTAATATATTAATTGAGAAAATCTAATATTATATTAATATAATAACGCATAAAGCGTTTATATTAACCTTAGAAAACTTATTTAATTAATAATATACTAAGCTTGTAATATTTCAAAACTTTTTAGCTCTGGTTGATCGAAAAATGGGTAGGGTGTTTATACGTTTACTTCTGAAAGATCCGAGGTCTATGTGGAATTCTAGTGTTTTATAAATATGTGATTATTATGTGCTTCATGCTTTTAGTGTGATACACCCTTCAGATTATGTGCGTAGTATATGATTTGCTTATAAAACAAACAAAATAAATGAATCTATAATTATACGCTATTCGCATGATCCTTTATTAATATAAACAAATAAATAGAAACTAATTTAATGATGTATATATAATTTCCTTATGAATAATTATATAAGTAAGTAATTCCATATGATTCTATAGATGCTTGGATTATTGATTCTATAAACAATAACAATTATGATTAAAGGTATTCATTGTATGTTTATTATATTTAATTGTTTTATAGTATATTATTGTTTTATTATAATTTCCATCGTCTGACTATATAATAATAGCTTTAATCCCTCAATCCTTTAATTCTTCAAACCATTAATAATAGCAGCAACAACAATAACAACATCAACAACAATAATATCAATAATATTAATATCAATATGCTTCGCTATACTTGTTTTTCCCAGGCCGGGAACCTTTTCCGTGTTCAGAAAATATTAGCCACCTCCCGCCGCCGCATCGCTCCTCCCCCTTTTCCTTCTTCTCCTACTCCTACTACTCCTTTTGTTCCTTCTTTTCCTTTTGCTTCTTTTTTTTTTTTTAATTCTTTTGAATCGTCCTCAAAACATCCTTGCCGCACCCCCATTCCCCCTCCCCATCGCCTCTACCGCCGCCCTTCGCCCCTCCATTCCCCCTCTCCCCATTCCTCCAATTCCCTTCCCTCCCATCCCTTCCGAGCCAGTTTTAATAAAGATAATGATAAAGATAAGGATGAGGATCAAAATGAGAATAAAGATGAAGATTCCTTGCTTTATCGAAAAGTAAATATTATAATTACTTTAGTAATATATCACTTATATTTCACAAGATTCTAATAAAAACCTTAATTCTAACCCTACAAAAATTAAACAAGATAATAAATCGGGTAATAAAAAATCTAAAATAATATTTTTTACTCCTATTATTCCTTCTACAACGATTTCTTATACCCCCGCTAAAAAAACTTAGTCTAAAAAACCAAAAAATCCCCATCTATATATACAATATATAAAATCGCTGATCGCTGGATAAGGAAATGAGATTTATTATAAAAACACGGATTCCCAAAAAGTTCGATATTATCAATATTTTATATATATATATCAACCTTTATCAGCACATTTGCATACAATAACGAATGATTTTTTAGCCGCAAAAACTAATAACGACAAAAAAATATAATACTCCCTCTTCGCTCTATATTCTAATCGTTAACTATATAACTATAAGAGATAAAGCGTTTCCAAACCGCTTTTCAAAGTATTTTAAAATACATCGATCTTTAAATAGCTTCGGAATCAATGCAAAGTATATTTATATTAAAAGCGAATTCCTTTAAAAACGAATATATTTCGAAAGATTACTTTGTAACAGCAAAAATAAAAAGGAAGAGGAAGGAAAAGAAAATAGATAATAATGGTGATGAAAAAGTTGCTTAGAAATAAACTTTCTTTAGAATAAAAATGAAAAGTAAAGATTAAAGTAATGGAGTATAAAGGAAATACTATAATAATATTAATTTATATAAATACCACATGATTATCAATCATTCGATAACCTCTATAATTCGATCCTTAATATCTTACATATTGATTAATTTAACAAAATATTTAAACTTCTATCTAATGAGATTTTTAATAAATCCATCTATCAGCATATCGGCAATTAGTAAATACGTGATCAAAAATCGCCCATTAACGTATTCTTAACAAAGCCACATATTCTGAATATTCATATGTTTAAGTTTAATAAAGATTCTTTTATTTTCCTTAATTATTAATTGAATTGTTTAAGTATTATCGCAAAAAATATTAATAAACTTTTTTATCAATACCCTAATCTTTTTTAAAAGCCGCAATATTGCTATTACCTTTTTAATCGATTTTTTCATATTTAAAAATTCTGTTTTTGTAGTCGAGATAATAATTGTATCTTGTTTTATGGTTTTTTATATAATGGTATCGCCATATAATATAATCACATAGCTTTAAAAAAATCTCCAAATAACCACATCATTTACAAAAAAAGCATTTGAAAAGGTTATTATTTAAGGTATATAATTATTTCTATAGCAAATAGAAAAATATCGAAATCCGTATAAATATACGATATAATGATTTGCTACTATAAGGTGATTTTTTAAAGGGTTAGTGCTATATTCGCTTAATTTAGAGGAAGGGAATGCTAAATCGGCCCTAATTGTTATAACCGAATATAAAATTGATCCAACTTTTTCTTAATATTTCTTTACTTTAAAAAGAAAAACTATATCCTTATTCTTTTTAAATACTATGATTAGAAATGGTATAATTGTTCTTTCCTTTATAAAACCAAATTTGCAAGCGATCTTATCGATATAAATATCGTATATTAGCCACAATTTCTTAAATTATTGATCTCTAATAATTCAAATCCTTAAAAACCATTGAATATCGCCGAAATCTTTAAATTTATATTTAACCTTAATTCCATTCACTATTTGATCTTTTTGATGTTTATACTTTTTATAATAAATCATTTGAATATCATTAACAAAAAACAGAATGAATACATAAAAATCAAAAAACATAAAAATATAAGGCTCTTCTTTACACTTTACTATTTTCAGGCTGGTGAATATACTTATGAACTTTTTATATCAAAATGCAGGGGAGTTTTTTAAACCATACAGCGCATAATCAAAAATAATGAATTTATTAGATACTTTATATTCATTTGGTATATAGTATATTATTGAATTTCTAATAGGATTTTGAAATGCATTGATGAAGGTATTTACAATGTCGTATTACTTTGTTTCAAAATCATTCTTCACTATTATTGCCATCATTATATAAAAGGATCGCGTGGCAAATGTAGTTGTGTAAATCGATTCGATTGTCGCTGTATCCTAAAGATCTTTTTTGATTACTAATCGTGATCTGCAGTGATCGATATAGTCGCTTTGATTATTTTTATAAATAAATACTCATTAAAATGGAATAAACTTTGATTTAGCCGATATTGTTTTAATTTTTTATTAAGTGCCCCGATCCTGTAATACTTTAATCTCGCGGTCACAATTCATTTTGAATCAATATTCAAATATATAAGTTTTAAGATTATAAAAGAACCTTAATGATGATAATGCCGCTGATTTTAGTATTTGTGGAAAATCCATAACCTTGGGTTGAATTAAAGGCGTGATTATCGATTTATATTTTATTGCAACAATTATTACATTATGTATAATGATAAACTTACTATTTTGTTCATTTAGTTCATCCTTCTACCTATCAGGCCAGAAAATATCATAAAACTTATTTAATCGTTAAAATCCATTTTTGAATTCGTATGATTAAATAATCACAATACCAATAAAAATATTAATCTTATAGTAATTATTTACCCACTAATATAAACGATTAGAGTATCTAATATAATCTATTGTTTAATGCCTTATATGATCGGGGATCATATTAATGTTATCAAGTGTATCGAATTTAATATACTCCTCAATATTAATATTAGGCCTAAGAATCTCTATCTATAAGGTACATAACCGTTTAGTAGCTTTGTTAAACATAAATGGCGAAGGAGATTTCTTAAATGTATTCTTTTTTATAGAAGGCAATATTATATCTCCCTCCTCGTTATTAAGAATCGAGTGATTATTCGATTTATCGTCCTCGAGAATACTATTTAATACTAATATTAATGGTTTTGGTAAAATCGCTGATTCTCTATAACCAAAATCCATGCAAGTTTTTTGTAAATTAATTATTTTGAGTGGGCTCTTATCCTCCACTATAAATATAGTTAATGGGGATTTTAGTTCATTAGGAATCAGCATTAACTCGTTAACTCCTATAACTATATCGGAATTTAACGAAATATTATGCTCATTATTATGAATTGAAATAAATGGCGAGGATTCTATTACCAAATTCTTTTAACCCTTTTGATCTTTAATTACCCCCAAAATCGAAGATTTAGAATGTTTTTTATGATTAAAACCAGGAGTATGTATAATTTCGAGCTTTCTTTGTATAGGTCCTTTGATAAATTTATTATTTATATTCTTTAAAATGATGTCATCCGGTAATTCCATTTGTTAAATATCCAATTCGATAATCAAATTTTTAATTATTTAGATTGGTATAGCGTTAATAGTTTTATTATAAAGATTGTTTTTATAAACAAATCTTTTATCGAATTTGATATTTCGTATAATGATAATTTTATTAAATATAAGAATCCAAATACAGAAGATTATTATAATAGGAATATATCCGACCAAATATCCAATATATATTTGCGGATTAGTTTTATACCATTTTACTTTAATCCCAACTTCTTTTTCTTTATTCAAAGGGTATATACAGCAACTATATTTATATATTATATTTTAGTTGGGATAAAGATCGTCAATAATCTTTCGTAATAGCGATAATAAATATTATCTATAATATTGTTTAAACCAGGAATTAATTATTTTGTTAGGGCATTTTCAACCCTTTGTTTTCAATGGATTAATGTTATAGAGGTATATAACAACAAAAACAGCCTTTATTTATATTTTATCCGGCAATCTAATTGAAATATACATTTTAATTTGTTTAATAATAATTTTTTATCCTGCGCGTTCTGCTCCTTCGTTAGGTTTATGCGTAAAGGAAGGAGAAAGTTTAAATTCTATACTTTTTTCAAAAATCTATCTTTTAAATGCAGTATTACTTTTGATTTCTATTATAGATGTATTATTGTTTTGCTTGATTACCACAATGTAAAAATTATATTTGCGGTAGATTTATGTAACAAAGTTCTTTATAACTTCAGAAACTTTGTTATGTATCTTCTGAATTAATACAAAGGTAAAGATTTTTCCATTATATATATCCTTGATTACTAACAATTATAATACTCTGTTATAGGTATGGAAAAAATCGAACAAATCCCATTAAACTTTATAAAAGGGTTTAAATGATTAATAATCATTAGATAAGCGTAAAACAATTTGTTTAATATATATACGTGAACAATCAATACATTCCACTCAAATAATTCCCTTGATCCTTATTCCTCTAACCATTCTAACTAAATATTCTAATACTTTTTTGCTAAAATGCTTTAATCTTTTATATTATAAGTTGTTTAATTCCAATCAAAGTTTTATTGTTTCACATATTCGAAGAAAATATTTATTGATTTTTTGGTTTTCAATAAATATTATAATATTTATATTTATAAATAAATTAAACTCATTAGAATAATTGAAACGAACGTTATATTCTAAAAAGACAAAATTATACTTTCTAATACATTAAGCGATAATAATACTATTATTCCGATCGCCGATCCTAATAATAGTGTTAAATCTATCAAATCAAGCATCCTTATTACGAAGTAGGGTTTCGAATATAAAATTAATATGAAAACCAAGAACAAGCGTAATATTAATCAATGTAAGATCCGTACTATTTAGCAAAATTTCTTTGATTATTTTTTCGCCACGATTAATCACTAACAAACTTAATGATTCTATTTCGACATAATCCGAGATATTGTTAGGAACATACTTTCCTTTTATTAGAAAGTTTATATTATTAACAATATACATAGCATTGCAATTATTTAACAAAGTATAATTTGCTAGTATATATATGAAAGTGATTATAAATGTGGTAAAAGCGCCAATACATTTGTTCGGATCAATAATACAAAAAACAATATTATAGAGATCCTTTTTTTGTAAAAATCTATAAAATTGATTGGCTTGAGTAATAGAAAACCATTCTTTTTTGGATAGAACGCTTCGAAGATTGTTATATTTCTTATCTTTAATACATTCGTTGATCTCCTTAACTTGCTTTTCACTAATAGTCCAAATAGATTGTTTAACACATTTATTAGTAAAAACTAATTCAATCATATAGCACTCGTTCAACTTATAATAATGGTTTGGATCGATTAGTTAATTTTCTTTATAAGGATAATGTTAAATGATATTTTTGGCTTTTCTAAATCCGGTAGTTTATTGGGATGTAGGTCCAGGGATAGAGAAGGATCCTTTTAGCAAAGGGTTATGGGCTATACAATCTGCATGATTAATAAAAAGATTATTATATTGTTTTAAAATAATAATGTAGCATTTTTTCTTATTTTCGATATTTAAGATAATTAATTATTATTCCGATCAATTAAGCGCAAATTTATTTAATGATTCCAGGAACTATTCATATCTACGGATTTCTTGGATTTCTAGAAGATTATAAACTAAAACTCGGGTATAAAAAGATTTCTATTTTTTACACTATTTTATCGGATCTATTCTACCAATATAGGTACTATTTAAATAATCGATATATTTAATTTAAATAATCCTTAGGATTATTAAATCGGTAGGAGCAATTTTTATTTGTAATTGAATAATAATTTGTTTCAAAATCCAATCTTATATAACCTTCTAAAAGATTTCCAAAGTGTAGGATAAATTGATTGTAGATATAATCCAATCGAATACATAACGGAAATTATTATGATTTTGATCATATTCATTCTTTTAAATTTTGTAAATCTTCTTTATAAATAAGAAAATCTTTAAAAGATTTTTCAGTGTAGCAGGAATAGAATTCACAAAAAGCTTAGATTTAAGTATTCCACCCATTTCGATGTTAGTAATATATCGATTATAAGCTTCAAAATCCATAGTATATTGATTATGGCGTTTACGATTTTTTTTAAAAATCATAATATCTATAGAAAAAGCTTGGGATAGATTAATACTCAACCAATTACAAAATTGATAATTAAGAGAATCAAAAGAATCTAAATCTATACTGTTTTAAATATATTTAAAACAATTAACATTCTTAAAGGATAAATACCAAAAGAACCAATCCGTTTGATTGTTTAAAATAATTTTTGATATAATGAAAAAGATAATTAAGGATGATAAAAATATAGAAAAAAATGATTAAAAATCAAAAAGAAAAAAAAAGTTATATAATATCGATATTCGAATTATAATTATTACAGAGATTTCGAGTACAAATCGAGCTTATAATTATTACAGAGGATAGCTACGAATATATAATGAAATGATATTAAAAAGAAATAAAGATATTGGTATAAAACAATGATTGTATTGTTTTCTATCCTTATAATATAAGATCCATCCATTCCTAATATACCTATATTCACATGATTCCACATAATTATTATTTAACTTTGAAATCTTAAGGATCTACAGGATGATGATTTATAATATTATAGATTTACAGTATAATAATTTTTGATATCATAATATACTAATAGTTATAGGTCTAGATGATTCTAAAAGAGATTAATATACTAATTGAGAAGATCCAATACTACATTAGTATAATAATATATAAAGCGTTTATACTAATTTTGGAAAACTTGTTTAATTAGTAATATGCTAAGCTTGTAGCGCTTTGGAGCTTCCTAGCTCCGGTTGATCGAAAAGTGAGTAGGGTGCCTATGCGCCTACTCCTGGAAGATCCGAGGCCCACGTGGAATCCCAGTGTTCTACAAACACGTGATTATCACGTGCCTCATGCTCTTAGCGTGACAATAAGCAATCTAGCCCTTTTGACAAATCGAAGCTTTGTAAAAGCAAACGTTATAATGCCAAAAGTAAATAATCTATAAAAGCAAAACTTAAAGTTATTATTCCTTCTAAAGTTAGGTTCGATTTTAAGAAAGACTTTAAACAAAATAAGAATATTTTTATACTCAACAAAAATAATATTAAAAAGCTTATCGAAGCTTTTGTAAAGTTTAACAAAAGAAATTTGTTATTCGCGAAGAAAAAAAGAATATTATAGTTCGATGATATTAATACAACGGAGTAGTATAAAACCATGGAGAATCTCAAACAAAAGTATAATATAATTAAAGAAAAGTTCTATTATCGAATTTCTAAACAAATAAAGTATAATTTTCGATTTGATATAAAGGTTATAAATGAATATAAATTATTTGATTGGAATTGAAAGAAGATCTTTAAACTTGCTTTTTTAACGAAATATATTGTACAAAACACTTTTTGATTAAAATATAATCAAAACTATTTGTAAGTTTTGGTATTTAAATATAATACAAAGAAAAAGTATAACCTCGAAAATATATTGATTTATAGTTGAAGCTACAATTTTATTGCAACTCGGTTTATAGCGAAGAAAAAGATTACTATTAAAACCGTTGCTTTTTTGTTTTTGGAAAGTTTAAGTATTTAATTAAGATTGAAGTTTGTCGATAAGATTAATAATCTATTGAAGAAACGTTATATTTTGATTTAAGCCTTGATTTATACGGTTTATATAAAGTATACGGATTTATTAAACTATAACAAAAACTTTGAAGAGAAAGTTTGATTAAAGAAAATTAATATTGAGATAACTAATATTATTATAAAAGTTGTAGAAAAACTTAAAAAAAAGAAGTTTGTATTTTCTAAAAACTATGATAATGAGATAAGTTCGCTAATTAAAGTATTCGAGATATTTGTTACTAAAAGCATTGCATTTCTAATCAAATTTGTTATTATAGGAAAATCTGTAGCTTTTTCTAGCTTTGTTAAAGTTCTTGATAATAATAAAGCAATAGAGATTAATATAGTTTATAACAAATCTTGTTTCTATTGTTAGAATATATGATCTAGAAACAAAAGCTATACTATAAAAAAAGATTATTCAGTTTTCAAAAAGCATTATATAAAAAAATGAATCATTTTTGATAGATTTAATATTATATATTGAAGAAAAAATCAAAATCAAGCAAAACCATTTTAAATCTTTTATAATAAAAACATAAATCCTTTGGTACGTTTTATAGCGGCTAATGTAAAGATAAATAAATGAAACAAAAAAAACAATTCAAATTCAGAATCGATTGAACATATTAACATTATTAAGATCGTTGATAATGATATTCATTTCTTTAATAATATCAACTCGATTTTATTCTTTACTTTTTGTTCAAATAACTTTATCCTAGAATACATCAACATTACCACTTAATCTAAACTTGCTATATTACAATTTGAACAATATATCAACAAAAACAAAGCAAAAAAAGTTATTTCCATTTTAAAACAAAAACTCGAAGATATAGCTTCAAAATTTGTTACTTTTATCTTTATAAAAATTTAAACGATTGAATTTTCTCTATTCAATACTCTGGATTCTACAATAAATAATATGCTTTCGAATGATTAAAACTTTGCAAAAATGGATTCGTTAATTATTATTGAAAAAATTATTTTTAAAAAGCTAAGAAAAAAATTTGTTTTTTCGATCATAATCAATAGTTATGGTATAATTGAACAAACTAAACATTTAATCTTCGAAATTGAAATTCTCATTTTTATTGGTTTTTTGTTCAAAATAATACCCGAACTTTAAAAGAAATAATCGATCAAGATTAATAATCCATTAAAACCCAAAGTATTGATATTAGAACTTTTTGAAGTTATTAACAATATATCATCTACTATTTTGGAATCTTATACTACTATAATTTAAAATCGAAAATTTATTAAAATATAAATCAATTATTATAATATATTTAAATACAACCCTTTAGTATAGATAAATATAGTTTCTATTACTTTGTTAAACTATTAAAAGAAGATATACAATTAAATTGTATATATTTCGGAAACGAATCGAGATTATAAAAAACTATCGATGATTAAGATTCTATTGAACGATTAAAACTCGATCGAAGCTATTCTTAATAATAACTTTATTATCAATATAATAAATAACAAACTATATATAGTTTTGAACTTTCCAATAAGTTTAATGAATATAAATATTGTAAGCATTGATATAGTTGAATCGAAACTTATAAGTATATATAGAAATGTCAAAATCTTTTTCGATGGAATCATAAATATGATCAACATTTATATAATAAAAAATGCTCGAAATAAACTTCTATTAAGTATACCATAGTTTATTGTTAGCGAAGTTATATTTAATTATTAGTATAATTTATAATATATTGCAATTATTAATAACAATAATGAATATTGTATAAATATTTGATATAGCGGGTAAATATTGCAAATGGTTTATAATCAATATTTCTTTAACATTAATAAAAAAAACTAAATTCCGATATATTCAATAGACAATATATTAATAATTTTGTATTAAATCCTTTTCGAAATATAGAACTTTTGGAGAAATAAATAGCATTTAACAAATATTACAAATTATTGAACCCAGAATTTTGTAAATAATTGAAAAAAGTGTTAATCTATCTGGAACTAATCGAAAACTATATTTTATTTTTAAATCTATAAGATTTATACATTGATAAATCAAAATATATTGGATATTTGATTGTTTTCGAAAACAATAATAAGCTTATTTATAAATATCATTAAATTATTGCACAATTTATATATCCAATAATTGAAATATCGATAAAAGATTTCCGAAAAGATTTTCTATTTTTTATCAATACTTTGTACAAAAACAAAGCCAACAAAATTCGATCATTCAATGTTCCTACAAATATAAATGAAGAAAATCCCGAAGGATTAACAAATTAGTTTAAACGTTACAAAAAAATGTTTCTTTATCAAAAACCTATTAATAAATAAAAAAAGTATTTAATACTAAGATTTAATAGTAAATTTAAAAGATATCGATTAACTTTTAAACATATAAAGGAAATTAAGCATAAAGATATATTTATTGAACAAAAAAGAGATTTATTGTTATCGTATCTTTTAAACTACAAAAATGCTTTAGCATTTGATTAAACTTATATTGGCAAAATGCAATTTGATATTGCACTTCTTCAAAAGATTAATACAATTCCGCATATAATATGATAAATAGCAAATTTCTTGATTTCAAAAGCTTTAATGCAAATAGTTTTTAAAATGCTTCAAGATTGTATTGATTAAAGAATATTCGAATATTGTAAAGGGTTATATAAGAATCTATAGTTTTTGATTAAAAAAAAAACCTTTAGCATTTACAGAATTATTAATACTATTATCAAATTGAACAAGATTATAATCCAGAATACTAATCTTTCATTTGATGTAGATATTTTCGCTGAAAATTTTGCGGAGTATGTAATTGTTTCTTTGATCAATTTTTTTTTTAGTTATAATCAAATTTCTTTAGCAAAAGAGAGTAAGGATATAACTATATTCCAAACTTTATTTGGTTTGTTACAATAAACAATTCTTCTACAAAAAGCAACAAATTCGATGGTTTAGTTTTGCAAAATTATTTTAAAAATCTTAAGCAATTTTTTATTAACTATAGCATTACCTTTTCTAAATAATATTAGGATTAAGGATTCATTAAATGATTACAATATGAAGGAAATCAAAAATAAAATTAAACGCTTTGTTTTTAAGTATATTTAATTCATTAATAAAACGCTTAAACGATTAAAGAAAGCGAGTTATTTAATTAAAGCTAAATCAAAATAATGCATAAATGAAATTCAGATTATTGGTTACGTTTGTAATGTTAATAAACGAATTTTTACAAATGCAAAAATCCAAAAGATTATTGATTGATTTATATTATTCAATAAATATAACATTCGAATGTTTTTTGGAATTTATATTTTCTTTCGGATCTAAGTAAAGAATTTCGCTAAGAAAACAAATCCTTTGTATCGATTGTTAAAGAAAGATATAGAATTTATTTAAATAAAATTAAAACAATTTGTTATGAATTCTTTAAAGTATATTTTAACTTATGCTCTTGCTTTTATGCTTTTACAATACAATAATCCAAAAAAGGTTAATAAAATTGTCTATAATATTGATGCTAATCTTAAAGAATAAAGCAATTATTTGGATCAAATATTTAATGGAAAAAAAACGATGATTCGTTTTGAAAATAGAATATAGAATATTATTGAAAAGAATTACAATACAACTAAAAGAAAATATTGTAATGTTTTGAAAACTTTGCAAAAGTTTAAATTTGATTTTTATAGTATATATTTTATTCTCGAAACTAATACCAAAGTTTTGGTTATATAACTCAATTATGTTGCTATTAATTTATCTGGAGCTTTGGTTACAAAATGGATCGTTTGAATTCGATTGTTCGATTTTAAAGTTCGATATATTAAAAAAACATTTTATACTATTATTGATGAATTATCAAAACAATCTTAAAATTCTTTTGACCTTTTTGAAGATAAAATGAATATTCATAATTGGATCGCCAAAGAATTTAACAATATTGTAACAATAAGTAATTTGCGAAACTTTACGAATTTGCAAAGTATTGCATTGTATAACGGATACTCGAAAGATAATCGAAAAATCGCTTTTTATTTGTTAACTTTACAAAAACCAACAAGTATAACAACATTAAATTTTGGAAAGTTCAAAAAAAGAGCTTTAGGATTTAATATACAAAATAAATATTTATTCAAAAATAAATCAAAGAATATACTTCACCAACAAATTATCGATAACAAAAATAAATGCTTGGAATTGATCTTTTATTTGTATAATATATATGGTTACAAAGAAATAGAAAGTATATTCAACAAAATTTATTAATTATATTATTGAACGAATATGTTTTAAGAAGTTAAAACGTTTGTTAAAGTTTATTCTAATTGTCAATTTCGCAAATCAAATCTTAAAGAAGAATTGTTATATTCGATTTGAATTAGTATATATTAAGCCAAATGCGGTTTAAATATCATCTATATGCTTGTTAATAACGATTACAAATATTTAATGGTTTTGTATAATAATCTTTTTGGGTAGATCGAAGTAAAGCTTTTGCGTATTATCAATTCAAAAAATATTACATTGTTTCTTTGGAATATTGTTTTTCGATATAGTATATTTGGAAAAGTCGTTGTAAATAAAGAGTTTAAGAACAAAAATTATATAGAATATTTTGCAACAAAGTATAGAATCAACAAAGTTCAAATCTTAGTATACAACTTGAAAATAAACGAAGCAATAAAACATGAATATTAATCATTAAAGAATGGTTTAGCTAAAGCAACGAAAGAAAAAAAAATGGTTTTAATATTTGAATATTATTTTGATAATTGATAGGGTTATTATTTATAAACCTACCAATTTTATCTTTTTCTATATAATCTATGATTAGCATTTTGTTTTACTAATCGAAATCAAATATTGTATATAAAAAGTTCTAGATTGGAATATTGTAAAAACGAGATCCGATTTGTTGATTGTTTGTATACACCAATTTGAAATGAAGGATAAGGATATTCGAAAAACTATATTGTATAAAAAGCGTTATCGATTCGATAAAAAAGAATGCTTTAACAAAGATCATAATATAACGAAAAAGAATATCAAATAAAGCGATATAGTTTTATACAATAATCCATTAAGCAAAATCAATATATCAAAAAAGCGGAAACTTACATATCGATAGTTTGGATTTTATTAAATGGCAAAAGCAAACATAAACAAAAACATTTACATTTTAAAGGAATTAAATAAAACTTATTTATATGAAACTTATACAAATAACAAACTTAAAAAGTTTATTTAATGTAACAATATAATTGTTTTAATAAAACCGAACGAAGTTGAAGATAACGATTTGGAAATTGAAAATCTTTTGAAAGCTTTAATTCCTTTGTTTAAGAAACTTATTGAACAAACTTTGAAAAGTACAAATCAATTAGTAAATGATAATTCATTATTTAAAAAAAATTAATTGCTTTATCAATTTAATCTAACTATCGAAATCCTTTTTCGCAAATTAGGATTTGTATAAATAAGATTTTGAACTCCTCGAATTTGATATAAAGCCCCAGTTTTAAAGTCTAGTTTTATCAAAGGTATCAATCTATATTGTTGTTCGATAGATTAATCAAATCTTTGTTGTTATTATCTAATAGATTAGCCAAATCCTTTAAGATTGTTGTTTAAAGCTATTTGTGATTTATTACTTTACTTTAAATGAATGAGTTATTTGTTATTAAAAACAATATTATTTATTAGCAAATAAAGCAATTACTCCGTTAATAAAATGATTTCTATTTTCTTTTGTTTGTATCAAATTATTTGTTTTCCTTTGTTAATTGTTTATATTATACATTGCCTTCATTTAATTTGTTTCTTTGTTATATCAATATTTTCTTTTTCTTTTTTTTTTAATCTTTTTCTTTAACAATAACCTTTTTCATATACTATACTTTGATCTTTATACCTTTTTGTATCAACAACTTTACAATTCTTCAATTTCAATACTAATTCTTTTGCTTTTTTTGTATTTATAAATCTCATTTTCTTTATAAAATTCTTTACGTTTTTATATTAAATCTTTTATATCCCTTTGCTTTTTAATATTACAATTTTTTATTTTTGTTATACTTTTTGTTTTTTACAAGAAATAAACTAAAATCTTCGTTAGTTAAAGAAATTAAACGCAATGAAGTCGATTAACAATTTGCAGCCCCTTTAACCGTTGTTAAAGTATAGCATACAAAAAAATTCAATTACTTTTCACAGATTCTAAAATAATGCAAAAATCGATTTGTTGAATTGCAATATAACGTGTACATTTCCTTTAATTATTTTGTATTAACTCTGTAATATAAGTTTAAGAAAGTTATAAATAAATTGGTAATCGATATAGTCCGGGATAAAATATAGTTTACTATTGGTATCTTTTAGAAAGAATACTTGAAAAACAATATAATTATTATTAAAAAAGTAAAGGATGCTCAATACAAATATAAAGGATACTTGAACAATATTATAAATTATTAAGCAAGATTTTCTATTAGCAAACCTTTGGCTTTATTGCTTATTTTTAAATAGAGTTTTCGATTTGTTGAAAATCTATATACTATTATTAAAACTTTCGGATCAATAAATATAATCGATAATATTAATAGTAAATTAATATGCCGGTTGTTAAAAGTACGAAAATAAGAATATCGCATTAATCGATAGATTATATCTTTTAAGTTTAAAGAAGTTGTTCTGGTTACATCGAAAAAAAAGGCTAGAGTGAAATAAATTGATAAGGAAATTAAAGATTTGGGTTTTCTTTATAATAAATATAGTTTATTGGGTATTGATGATAAACAATATCGGTTGAAAACGCTTTCTCGATTTATATTTATATTCGAGATTAAAAATGTAGATTTGGATATTTCTATTAAATTGATAAATTACAATATAATAGTTTGAGAATATTTGAATATTAATATTCCGGTTAAAAAAGCTAATCGCAAAGTAAATTTAATAAACGTTATAATAATTCATCATCAAACTTTTATTAAACTTAATAATTATATTGTTAAACATTAAAAGATTAATAAATTGTCACGCTAAGAGCATGAGGCACGTGATAATCACGTGTTTGTAGAACACTGTGATTCTACGTGGGCCTCGGATCTTCCGGGAGTAGGCGCATAAGCACCCTACCCACTTTTCGATCAACCGGAGCTAAAAAGCTTCAAAGCGTTAAAAGCTTGGTATACTACTAATTGAGCAAGTTTTTAAAATTAGTATAAACGCTTTATGCGTTATTATACTAATATAGTATTGGATCTTTTCAATTAGTATATTAATCTTTTTTAGAATTATCTAGACCTATAACTATTAATATATTATGATATCAAAGATTATTATATTATAGATCTATAATATTATAGATCATTATATTGTAGATCTTTAAGATCTTAAAGTTAAATAATGATCATATGGAATCATATAAATATAGGTATATTAGAAACAAAAGAATCTTGTATTATAGAAGATAGATAATAATATAATCATTGTTTTATACTTATACTTTTATCCCTTTTAAATATTCTTTTATATATTTGTAACTATTCTCTGTAATAGTTATAAGCTTGGTTTATGCTCGAAATCTCTATAACAACTACAATTCGAATATCGATATTATACAACTTCTCTTTTCCCTTTAATCCTCAATCATTTTTTATTATACTTCTATTATTCTTCATCCTTTAGTAATCATCCTTTTCATCATATCAAAAATCATTTTCAATAGCCAAGCGGATTGATCCTTTTGGTATTTATTATTTAAAAACATTAATTGCTTTAAGTATATCTAGAATAATATTGATCCAAATACTTTAAACTCTTCCAATTACCAATTCTATGATTAATTAAACGCTAATCTACTTTAAATACTTTCTATAAATATTATGATTTTTGAAAAGAATTGTAAATACTATAATCAATATACTATGGACTTTGAAGTTTACAATCGATACGCTATTGATATCGAAATGAGTGAAATATTTAAATTTAAACTTTCTGCGGATTTTGTTTTTGTTATATTAAAAGATCTTTTAAAGACTTTTTTATTTATAAAGAAGATTTATAGGATTTAGAAAAGTGAATATAATCAAAATCATAGTAATTTCCGTTATATATTCGATTGGATTATATCTATAATCGATTTATTCTATACTTTGGAAATCTCTTAGAATATTATACAAAACTATACTTTGAAACAAATTATTGTTTACTTACGTATGAAGATTGCTTTTATTAATTCAACAATCCTAAGGACTATTCAAACCAAGTATATTAATCATTTGAATAATATATATAATAGATAAGTTGACCCGATTAAATAGTGTAAAAAATAGAAATCACTTTATATTAAAACATTGATTTACAATTTTTTGAAGATTAAAGGAATCTATGGATATAAACAATTCTTAGAAGCATTAAACAAATTAGCGTCAAATTGGTTGAAGCAATAACTAATTACTTTAAATATTGAAGATAAGAAAGGATGTTATACTATTACTTTAAAACAATACGATAGTCTTTTCGCTAATTATATCGATTGGATAGGTTATAATCTATTGTTAAAAGGATCTTTCGTTACTCAAAAACTAGGATTTCAATAATCATCTAAATCAAAACGACAATCGAAAGGCAATAACGCTACTTAGCATTGTTCTTGTAGAGAAAATCAACCAATCGATCCAGGCCATTGTTATAAGCTGAACAAATGCTGTATGATTGAACTAGCCTTTACCAATAAATGCGTTGAATAGCCTATTTGGACTATTAGTGAAAAGCAAATTAAAGAGATTAACAAATATATTAAAGATAAAAAATATAATAATCTTCAAAATGTTTTATTTAAGAAAAAATAGCTTTCTACTATTTAAGCTAATCAATTTTATAGATTTTTACAAAAAAAGAATTTTTACAATATTGCCTTTTGCATTATTAACTTAAATAAATATACTAGCGTTTTTGTTATATCTATAATCATTTCTATATATATATTAGCAAACTGTATTTTATTGGATAATTGTAATATTATACATATTATCAACAATACTAGCTTTTTAGTAAACGGAAAATACGTTTTTAACAATATCTCGAATTATATCGAAGCAGGATCATCAAACTTGCTAATGGTTGGTTGTGGCGAAAGAGTAATCAAAGGAATTTTGCTAGGTAGTGCAGATTTTATATTGACTAATGTTGCATTTATTTTTGGTTTTTATACTAATCTTGTATTTGAGATTCTATTTTGTAATAAAGGTACTTGGTTTGATGAATTTGATATTATTATTAAGATTAGCAATCGGGTTAACAATACTATTATTGTTTAATGTATTAAAAAGTATAACTTTATCTTTTTAGAATACAACGTTTATTTCAACTATTCTAATAAATTTAATCTTTCTATAAGTATAAATATTATAGTGCTTATTAAAAACCAAAAAATCAATAAATATTTCTTTTGATTATACGAAACAATAAAACCTTAACTGGAATTAAACGATTTGTAGTATAAAAGATCAAAGCATTTTGGCAAAGAAATATTGGAATATTTAATTAGAATGGTTAAAGGAATACGGATCAAGGGAATTATTCGGGTGGAATACATTGATTATTTATATATATACGTTAAATAAGTTGTTTTACGTTTATTTAATGATTATTAATCATTTAGATCTTTTTATAAGGTTTAATGGGATTTGTTCGATTTTCTTTATGCTTATAATGAAATGTTATAGTTGCTAATAATCAAAGATATATATAATGAAAAGATCTTTATTTTTGCATTGATTTAGAAAACGTATAATAAGGTTTTTAAAGTTTTAAAGAACTTTGTTGCGTAGGTTTATCGCAAGTATAATCTTTACATTGTAATGATTAAGCAAAACAATAATATGTTTATAATAAGGATCAAAAGTAATATTATATTCGAAAAATAAATCTTTGAAAAGGATATAGAATTTGAATTCTTTTTTTCCCTTACATATAAACTTAACGAAGAAGCAAAATATATAGGGCAAAAAATTATCATTAAACAGATTAAAATACGCATTTCAATTGGATTGCCGGATAAGATATAGATAAAGACCGCTTTTGCCACTATATACCTATATAACATTAGTTTATTGAAAACAAAGAGTTGGAAATGCTTTAACAAAATGATTGATTCTTAGTTCAAGCAATACTATAGATGGTATTTATTATTATTATTACGAAAGATCATTGACGATCTTTGTTCCGATTAAAATGCGATATATAGGTATAATTGTTATATGTACTTTTTGGATAAGGAAAAAGAAATTGAGATTAAAATAAAATAGTATAAAACTAACCCACAAGTATATATTAAATATTTGATCGAATATATTCTTGTTACAACAATTTTCTGTATCTGGATTCTTGTGTTTGATAAAGTTATTATTATACGAAATATCAAATTTGATAAAAGATTTGTTTATAAAAACGATTTTTATAACGAGATTATTAATGCTATACTAGTTCAAATAATTAAAGATTTGATTATTGAACTGGATATTCAGCAAATGGAATCGTTGGATAGCATTATTTTAAAGAACGTAAATAATAAACTTTCCGAAGGATCTATACAAAAAGAGCTTAAAACCACATACACTTTTGATTTTAATCATAAACGCTTTAGGTTTTCGATTTCGAGGGTGATTGAAGATCAAAAGGGTCAAAAGAATCTAGTGACAAAATCTTCGCTATTTATCTCAATTCATGATAATAAGCATAGTATTTTATTAAATCTTAATATAGTTATAGAAATTAACAAATCAACGCTGGTTTCTAATAAACTAAGATTCTTATTGGTTATATTTACAACAAAGGATAAAAGTTCGTTCGAAGTAATTAATTTACAAAAAGCTTATATGGACTTTGATTATAGAGAATCAACGATTCCATTAAAACTATTAATATTAGCATTAAATAATATTCTCGAGGACGATAAATCGAATAATCATTTAATTCTTAATAATAAAGAGAGAGATACAATATTACCTTTTATAGAAAGAAATATATTTAAAAAATCTTTTTCGCTATTTATGTTTAACAAAACTATTAAACGGTTATATATCTTGTAGATAAAGATTCTTAAACCTAATATCAATACTAAAGAGTATACTAAATTCGATGCGCTTAATAATGTTGATATAATCCTTGATTATATAAAGCATTAAACAACAGATTATATTAAACGTTCAAATCGTTTGCGTCAATAGACAAATAGTCACTACAAAACTAACATTTTTATTGGTATTATAATTGCTCAATTATACAAATTTAGAAATGGATTTCAACGATTAAATGATTTCTATAATACTTTTTAGCTTAATAAGCAAAAAGATAAGCTAAATAAACAAAATAATAAATTTATTATTATATATAACATAGTAATTGCTATAATAAAATATAAATCAATAATCATGTTTTTGATTTAATCTAAGGTTATGGATCTTTTACGAATACTAAAATCAACGATATTATTACTATTAAAGTTCTTTTATAATCTTAGAACTTATATATTTGGATATTGATTCAAAATGGATTGTAACCGAAAGATTAAAACATTATAGAATCAAAGTATTTAGTAAGAAATTGAAACAATATCGGCTAAATCAAAGCCTATTCCGCTTTAATAAATATTTATTTATAAGAATGATCAAAACGGCTATATTGATCGCTGCAGATTATGATTAATAGTTAAAGGAGATTTTTAGAATACAATGATAATTGAATCAATTTATATAATTATATTTGCCATACAATCCTTTTATATAATAATGGCAACGATAGCAAAAAATAATCTTGAAACAAAGCAATACAATGTTATAAATACTTTTATTAATACATCTCGAAATTCTATTAGGAATCCAATGATATATTATATACCAAATGGATATAAAGTATCTGGTAAATCCATTACTTTTGATTATGCGCTATATAGCTTAAAAGATTCCCCTGCACTTTGATATAAAAAGTTCATAAATATACTCATCAATTTGAAAATAGTAAAGTGCAAAAAAAAGCTTTATATCTTTATATCTCTTGATTTCCATATATTTATCCTGTTTTTTGTTGACAATATCCAAGTAATTTATTACAAAAAGTATAAACGTTAAAAGAATTAAATAGTGAATGGAATCAAAGCTAGATATAAGCTTAAAGATCTCGGCAATATTCAATGGTTTCTAAGGATTCGAATTACTAAAAATCGACAACTTAAAAAATTGTAGTTAACATACAATACCTATATCAACAAAATCGCTTGCAAATTTGGTTTTATAAAAGGAAAAGCAACTATATCATTTTCAATTATAATATTTGAGAAGAATAAAAATATAATTTTTTTTTTTAAAATAAAGAAATATCAAGAAAAAGTTGGATTAATTTTGTATTCGGCTATAACAATTAAAGCCGATTCAACGTTCTTTTCCTTTAAACTAAATGAATATAGTATTAACTTTTTAAAGGATCATTTTATAGCAGTAAATTATTGTATTGTATATTTATATGGATTTCGATATTTCTCTATTTGCTATAAGGATAATTATATACCTCAAATAATGACCTTTTCAAATGCTTCTTTTGCAAATGATATGGTTATTCGGAGATCCTTTTAAAGCTATATGATTATATTGTATAGTGATGCTATTGTATGGAAAGCTATAAGACAAAACATAATTATTATCTTGATTATAGAGACAGAACTTTTAAATATGGAAAAATCGATTAAAAAAGCAATAATAATATTGCAGCTTTTAAAAAAGATTAAAGTATTAATAAAAAAGCTTATTAATATTTTTTGCAATAATACTTAAACAATTCGATTAATAATTGAAGAGAATGAAAGAATCTTTATTAAACTTAAGCATATGGATATTTAGAATATATAATTTCGTTAAAAATACGCTAATAGGCGATTTTTAATTATATATTTACTAATTGTTGATATACTAACAAATGGGTTTACTAAGAATCTTATTAAGCAAAAGTTTGAACATTTTGTTAAACTAATCAATATGCAAAATGTTAAAGATCGAATCATAGAGATTATTGAATAATCGATAATTATATGGTATTTAAACAAAAATTAATATTATTACAGTATTCCCCTCATACTTCATTACCTCAATCCCCACTCTCCATCCCTACCCTAAAGGAAGTTTATCTCCGAGCAACCTTTCCATTACTACCATTATCATCCATCTTTCTCTTCTTCCTTTTCCTTTTTATTTTTGCTGTTGCGAAATAATCCTCCGAAGCATATTCATTTTCAAAAGTATCCGCTTTTAATATAAATATATCCCATGCTGACTTCGAAGCTATTTGAGGATCGATGTACTTCAGAACGCTTCGAAAAGCGGCTTGGAAACGCTTCACCTTTTATAATCATATGGTTAACAATCATAATATAGAACGAAAAGGGGATATTATACCTTTCCATTATTATTGGTTTTCGCAATCAAAAAATCATTCGTTATTGCATATAAATGTGCTAGCAAAGATCGATATATATATATAAAGCATTGATAATATCGAGCTTTTTGAGAATCTGCGTTTTTGTAACAAATTCTATCTCTTTGTTTAACGATCAACGATTTTATATATTGCATATACAAATAGAGATTTTTTAGCCTTTTAAATCGAATCTTTTTAACGAAAATACAATAAGCCGTTATAGAAGAAATAATAGAAATGGAAAATACTACTTCAAATTTTTTATTGCTCAACTTATTATTATATTCAATTTTTGTAAAGTTAGAATCAAAGTCCCCATTAGAATTCTGTGAAATATAAATAATATATTGCTAAAATAATTATAATATTTATTTCTCGATAAAGCAAGGAATTTTTATCCTTATCTTCACTTTAATCCTTATTCTTATCTTTGTTATCACCCTCGCCAAAAGAACCAGTTTGGAAGGGATAAAAAAGGAAGGAATCGAAAAAGTAAAGAAAAAAGGAACGAAAAGGCGAAGAGCAGCAATAGGGGCGATAGGGAAAGGAAACGGGGGTATAGAAAAAGTATCCCGGGGATAATCCAAAAGGATTAGAAAAAAAAGCAAAAAGAGAAAAAGAAGCAAAAGGAATAGAAAAAACAAAAGGAAAAGAAGAAAAGAAAGAAAAGACGCAGTGGCGAGAAGCAATTAAAGCTTTCTAAGCACAGGAAAGGTTCCTAGCCCGGAAATTGCGATCACGGTAAAGTATATTAATAATAATATTGTTAATGGTATTATTATTGATATAGTTATTATTGTTATTGCTATTATTGATATTTGTTCTTAAGAAATCGAAGGATTAAAGGATCAAAGCTATAATTAAATACTTATACAATAAAAATCACAATAAAACAATAATATACTACAAAACGATTAAATACAATAAACATATAATAAATGCCTTTAATTATAATCATTACCATCTATAGGATCGGCGATCTAGGTATTTATAAAATCATATGAAATTATTCATTTATACAATTACTCATAGGAAAATTGCATATACATTATTAGATTAGTTTCTATTTGTTTGTTTATATCAATAAAGGATTATGCGAATAACGCGAAACTATAGATTTATTTATTTTATTTGCTTTGTAAATAAATTATATACTACGTATATGATCTAAAGGGTATATTATACTAAAAGCATAAAGTATGTAATAATTATATATTTGTAGAACACTATAATCTCATATAAGCTTCGGATCTTTCGGGAGTAAATGTATAAGCACTCTATTCACTTTTCGATCAACCGGAGCTAAAAAGCTTCGAAACGCCAAAAGCTTAATATACTATTAATTAAGCAAGTTTCCAAGATTAATATAAACGCTTTATACGTTATCATATTAATATAGTATTAGATTTTCTCAATTAGTATACTAATCTCTTTTAAAATTATTTAGACTTATAACTATCAATATACTATAATATCAAAGATTATTATATTGTAGATCTATGATATTATAGATTATCATATTATAGATCCTTAAAATCTCAAAGTTAAATAATGATCATGTGAAATCACGTGAATATAAGTATATTAGAAACGAAAGGATCTTGTATTATAGAAGACAAACAACAATACAATCATTATTTTATACCTATACCTTTATCCTTTTTAGATATCCTCTCATATATTCGTAGCTATCCTCCGTGATATAAATATATTACTCTTAAAGTATACAAATATCCCCCTGCAATTATCGATAACAATTTCGTATAGTTTCAAGCTTTATCAAAAAGATACATCGCTAAACGAATCGAATAGTATCAAATAATTGAATTAGCTATTTGCCATTCGCCAAATATATATTTATATTATATTCAACAATTAACAAATGTTTTTGGTTTGGAAACTATTTATTACAAAGTAAAAAAGTTGAATAGCAGATTAGCGAAAGTTTGTACGAAAAGAGATATAATTAATAAAATGTATATTTTTGAAAAGTTTTATGATTGGTTTAAGCTTTATACTATTGCGAAAAAAGCTTAATATTAATAAACTCTTAGTTTATTAACTTTTTAAAAGCTTTTTTCTAATATAATAAATCTTTTTATACATTTAAACGTTTACAAAGAGTTGTTATTGATAAGATTTGTTTAAATCTTAATTTTGATATTAAACATTTTCAACGATTTAATTAAAAATGATATTCGAATTTTGATCAAGATATATCAATACTATTATTATTGAAAGAAAAGGGATTATAGCTTTCTATATATAGCTTATTTTTCTTTAATACAACAAATTATATGCGTTGATTTGGCTTTTTAATGAAAAACGATTTTGCAAAAACTTGATGAAGAGTATCGTTTATTAATAATTCTTTTTTTTATGATAAAGTATACTTCGATTGAAAATTCTAGTTATTTGTTTATATATAGCAATGCTTTGAATATTTTTGATTTAAAAAAAAAGTATAATTTGTATAACGCAATTATATTCTTTGTTTTTTATAACAATTATAAAATCGAGCATTAAATCTATTCCTTTTTTATTCTAATAAAGAAAATTAGTACTTTTTGATCGATTGAATCAATTAAGGCTTTCTTTAAAGCTTTGTTATTTAATATTGAAGAATAGTAATCATTGTTATTTAAAATTAACTTTAAGAATTACAAAGCTGTAAAAAAGAATACAGAGTTGAATTGAAAAATCATTATAGATTTAATAAATATATTGGCTTTAAGAGTAATTATTAAAATTAATATAATTGTTATAAACATTAAGCTTTTATATGCTTTTATAGTTCCTTATACAATTATAATATATAACAATAATAATTAATCTTTACTCCTTTTTGAAAATAGTATATTATATTTAATAATACTTAAATTATATTGAGATTTAATACTAATCTTTAATAAGAATGTATCGAAAAAGGAAAAATTTGTAATATTTAACTTTCCAATGGATATTCGCGTACTTTTTATACATTTTATCGAATAAACATTTGTAGAAATTTTGTTTTGGGATGATATATTGGTAAAGAAAAACGCTTTAAAATTATTATAGAAACCGAAAAAGCAATTCAACTTATAATACAAAAAGTTAAAGAAGAATATTTTGATCTTTTTTGTATAAATTTTCAAAAAAATAAAAAAACAAAAGAAAATATATAAAAGATATTCATTTTTTGGTTATTTAACAATAGTTTATATATTAAAACTAAATATCGATCTTTTTATAAATAAAGAATTTATTGCTTTTTCTTATTTTATTCTCGATAATCAAAAGTTTGATCGTTTATATTCCTTAAGCTTCAATATTTATAGTTCTCAAAACGGATCCTTTGAAGATAATGAAGATTCAAAACCTTCGAAAAAAAGATAATGTATTAAAGAAAAGAAATCATTATAACGATTTATTTGCAAACCAAAACCGTTTTGTATATTGAAAAAATCGTTTGTTATACAAAGCAAATGATTATAAATTCTTGAAATGTTTAAAATCAAAATAATGAATTCGAAGTACAATAGATTTGTAAAGCGATATTTTGCGAATTCGTAAAGTATAATAGCCGATATTGAAGAATATTGGATCAATAGATTTTGTTAAAGTATTTTGTTGATATAACGGAATGAATATATTGGTTTATTTGTTGATATACGGATTTGATTAAACTTGTTTTTGTGGTTTTCTTTTGTTTTTTGTTCTTGGTTAATCGAAGTCGGTTAACAAATAAGATAGAGAGGAATGTAAAACTATAAAATAGCTTTAACCATTCGGATTTAATACTTTTATATAACTTTGTTTTTTATAAAAAGTATTTATACTCCTTTTACTTTGTATTTTAAATCACTATATTATATTTTGTTTATTAAGTTTTATCTTTTTTATTATTTTTTTTCTTGATTATATATATATCCATTATAACCTAGATTGTTCATCCTGATTGTCTTTCCCTTCTTCGTTGTTCATAACCGTTTTAGTTGATTCTAACCTCTACTTCTCTCTTATTGTATTGTTCTTTCCCAAAAGGCCATTCTTTTTGTTGTTTTTGATTGTTGTTTTCATCCCTTACCTTCTTCCCTTTTACATTATAAATACGTTTTTCATCCTTTTTAAATGCGCAATACTTTTTTTTGAAATATCTATACTTCTTATAATAGTGGTATTAAATCTTTTCGATTCGAGATAACTTATTTCGATCGTATAATTCTCTTGATTTTCCTTCACAATCATTTCCACGACTACCTTTTCCATCGCGATTGTTCCGTTTTCCTCTATTTAAGGATTCCATAGCAAATATAATAACTATCACGGAGGATAACTACGAATATATAATGAAGTGATATCAGGAAGGGATAAAGGTATTGGTATAAAACAGTGATTATATTGTTTTCTGTCCCTATAATACAAGATCCATCCGTTCCTAATATACTTATATTCATATAATTCCATATAATCATTATCTAACTTTGAAATCTTAAGGATCTACAAAATGATGATCTATAATATTATAAATCTACAATATAATGATCTTTGATATTATAGTATACTAATAATTATAAGTTTAGATAATCCTAAAAAAGATTAATATACTAATTAAAAAGATTCAATATTATATTAGTATAATAATGCATAAAGCATTTATATTAACCTTGAAAAACTTGCTCAATTAATAATATACTAAACTTATAACGCTTCGAAACTTTCTAGCTCCGATTGATCGAAAAATGGGTAGAATACTTATACGCTTACTCTTGGAAGATTTAAAATCCATATAAAATCCCAATGTTTTACAAATATATGATTATTATATACTTTATATTTTTAATATAATATATCTTTTAGATTATGTGTATAATATATAATCTACTTATAAAGCAAACAAAATAAATGAATCTATAATTATACGCTATTCGCATAATCCTTTATTGATATAAACAAACAAACGGAAACTAATTTAATAATATATATGCAATTTCTTTATAAATAATTGTATAAATAAATAATTCTATATAATTCTATAAATGCTTAAATCGCCGATTTCATAAATAATAATGATCATGATTAAAGATATTTATTGTATATTTATTATATTTGATTGTTTTATAGTGTATTATTGTTTTATTATAATTTCCATTGTTTGGTTATATAATAATAGTTTTGATTCTTTGATCTTTTAATTTTTTAAACCATTAATAACAATAACAACAATAACAATAATATCAATAATAACAATATCAATAATATCAATATCAATATACTTCGCTATACTTACTTCTCCTAAGCCAAAAACCTTTCCTGTACTCAGGAAACATTAGCTGTCTCCCGCCGTTGCATCGTTTCTTCCCCTTCTTTTTCTCCTTCTACTTTTATTACTCTTTCTACTTCTTTTTTTTCTTCTACTTTTTCTTTTTCTTTTAATCTTTTTGGATTATTTTCGGGATATTTTTGCTATATCTCCATTTCCTTTTTTCATCGCTTTTACCGCCGTTTTTCGCCTTTTCGTTCCTTTTTTTCTTACTTCTCCAATTCCCTTTCTTTTCGTTTTTTCCAAGCCGGTTTTAACGAAAATAACGATAAGAATAAAAATAAAGATTAAAATGAAAATAAAGATAAAGATTCCTTACTCCATTAGGAAATAAATATTATAATTACTTTAGCAATACATTATTTACATTTTATAAGATTTTGATGGGGATTTTGGTTTTGATTTTACAAAAGTTGAATAAAATAATAAATCGGATAATAAAGGATCTAGAATGGTATCTTTCACTTCTATTACTCTTTCTACAACAATTCTTTATACCCCCACCAAAAAAACTTGATTTAAAGAATCAAAGAATCCCTATCCATATATATAATATATAAAATCGCTAATTGTTGAGCAAGGAAATAGAATTTATTATAAAAACACAGATTTTTAAAGAGTTTAATATTATTAATGCTTTACGCATATATATCAATTTTTACCGATATATTTGCATACAATAGCAAATAATTTTTTAACTATAAAAACCGATAACGATGAAAAGATATAATACTCCCTTTTCGCTTTATATTTTGATCATTAACTATATGATTATAAAAAGTAAAGCATCTCTAAACTGCTTTTTGAAATATCCTAAAATACATTGATCCTCAAATAGCTTTGGAATTAGCGCAGAGTATATCTACACTAAAAGCAAATTCTTTTGAAAGCAAATATACTTTAAAGGATTATTTTACAACAACAAAAATAAAGAGG
>NGKF01000017.1:553446-589750 GCA_002162555.1 Monilinia aucupariae | reverse complement strand
AATGAATAATAATAGTAATAGAAAAATTGCTCGAAAATGAACTTCTTTTGGAATAGAAATAGAAAATAGAGATTGGGGTAATGGGGTATAAGGGGAGTACTATAATAATATTAATTTGTATAAATACTATATGATTACCAATCATTCGATAACCTTTGTAATTCGATCTTTAGTGTTTTACATATTGATTAGTTTAACAAAATGTTCAAACTTCTGCCTAATAAGATTCTTAATAAATCTATCTACCAGCATATCGGCAATTGATAAATATATAATTAAAAATCGTTTATTAACGTATTCTTAACGAAGCTATATATTCTGAATATTCATATGTTTAAGTTTAATAGAGATTCTTTCATTCTCCCTAATTATTAATCGGATCGTTTGAATATTATCACAAAAGATATTAACAAGTTTTTTTACCAATACCCTGATCTTCTTTAAAAACCGTAATATTGTTATTGTTTTTTTAATCGATCTTTCTACACTTAAAAGTTCTATCTCTATAATCGAGATAATAACTATATCTTATCTTGTAGCTTTCTATATAATAGTATCGCCATACAACATAATCATATAGCTTTAAAAGAATCTCTAAATAATTATATCATCTACAAAGGAAGTATTTGAAAAGGTTATTATTTGAGGTATATGATTATCCCTATAGCAAATAAAAAAATATCGAAATCCGTATAAATATACAATATAATAATTTACTGTTATAAAATGATCCTTTAAAAGGTTAATACTATATTCGCTTAATTTGGAGAAAAGGAATATTAAATCAACCCTAATTGTTATAGCCAAATATAAGATTAATTCAACTTTTTTTTGATATTCCTTTACTTTAAAAAAAAAAACTACATCCTTATTTTTTTCAAATACCATAATTGGAAATAGTATAATTGCTTTTTCCTTTATAAAACCAAATTTGCAAGCGATTTTATCGATATAGGTATTGTATGTTAACCATAATTTTTTAAATTATCGATTTTTAATAATTCGAATCCTTAGAAACTATTAAATATCGCCAAAATCTTTAAATTTATATCTAGCCTTAATTCCATTCATTATTTGATCTTTTTGATGTTTATATCTTTTATAATAAATCATTTGGATATCATCAACAAAAAATAAAATGAATACATAGAAATCAAAAGATATAAAGATGCAAGGTTTTTCTTTGTATTTTATTATTTTTAGACTGGTAAGTATACTTATGAACTCTTTATACTAAAATGCAAGGGAGTTTTTTAAGCTATATAATGCACAATCGAGAGTAATGGATTTATCAGATACCTTATACCCATTTGGTATATGGCATATCATTAAATTCCCAGTAGGATCTCGAAATGTATTGATAAAAGCATTTACAATATTGTATTGCTTTGTCTCAAAATCATTTTTTGTTATCGTTGTTATTATTATACAAAAGGACCGTGTAGTAAGTGTAATTGTATAAATCGATTCGATTATTGCTGTATCTTGAAGATCTTTTTTAATTATTAGTTGTGATTTGTAGCGATCGATATAATTGCTTTAATCATTTTTATAAATAAATACTTATTGAAATGGAATAGATTTTGATTTAGTTGATATTGTTTCAATTTCTTGTTAAATGCCCTAATCTTATAATGCTTTAATTTCGCGATCATAATCCATTTTGAACTAATATCCAAATATATGAGTTCTAAAATTATGGAAAAACTTCGGTAATGATGGTACCATTGATTTTAGTATTTGTAAAAGATTTGTAATTTTGGGTTAAATCAAAGGCGTGATTGTTGATTTATATTTTATTGCAATAGTTATTATATTATATATAATGATAAACTTACCATTTTGTTTATTTAGTTTATCCTCCTGTTTATCAAACCAAAAAGTATTATAGAATTCATTTAATCGTTAAAATCCATTTTTGAATCTGTATGATTAAGCAATCACAATACTAATAAAGGTATTAGTTTTGTGATGACCATTTGCTCATTGATACAAATAATTAAAACGTTTAGTATGGTTTATTATTTGATGCCTTATATAATCGGGGATTATATCAATATTATCAAATGCATCGAATTTAATATATTTTTCAATATTAATATTAGGCTTAGGAATCTTTATCTATAAGGTATATAACCGTTTAATAGCTTTATTAAATATAAATGGCGAAAAAGATTTTTTAAATATATTCCTCTTTATAGAAGGCAATATTATATTTTCCTCCTCGTTATTAAAAATCGAATAATCATTCGATTTACTGTTTTTAAAAATATTATTTAACATTGGTGTTAATGGTTTTGGTAGAGTTGTTGATTCTCTATAACCAAAGTTTATATAAACTTTCCGTGAATTAATTATTTTGAGCAGGCTTTTATTCTTCGCTGTAAGTATAACCAACAAGGATTTTAGTTTATTAAAAACCGATATTGATTTGTTAATTTCTATAATTATATTAGAATTTAACAAAGTACTATGTTCATTATCATGAATTGAAATAAATAACAAAGATTCTGTTATCAGATTCTTTTAATTCTCCTGATTTTTAATCATTTTCGAAATCGAAGATCCAAAGCGTTTTTTATAATTAAAACTAGGAATACACATAGTTTCAAGCTTTTTTTGTATAGGTCCTCCAATAAGTTCATTATCCACATTCTCTAAAATAATGCCATCCAGCGATTCTATTTGCTGAATGTTTAGTTCGATAATCAAATCCTTAATCATTTGAATTAGTATAACATTAACAATCTCGCTACAAAGATTGTTTTTATAAACAAATCTCTTATCGAATTTGATATTTCATGTAATAATAACTTTATTAAGCATAAAGATCTAGATACAGAAGATTATTGTAATAGGAATATATCCGATCAAATATCCAATGTGTGCTTACGGGTTAATCTTATACCATTTTATTTTAATCCCAGTTTCTTTTTCTTTATCCAAAAAATATACGCGATAATTATATTTATATATTGCATTTCAATCGGGACGAAGATTGTTAATAATCTTTCATAACAATAACAATAAATACCATCTATAGTATTACTTAAACCAGGAATTAATCATTTTGTTAAGGTATTTCTAACCCTTTGCTTTTAATAGATTAATGTTATAGAGGTATATAATGATAAAAACGACTTTTACTTATATTTTATTCAGCAATCCAGTTGAAATACACATTTTAATCTATTTAATAATGATTTCTTATCCTGCGCGTTTCGCTTTTCCGTTAGGTTTATATATAAGGGAAAGAGAGAGTTCAAATTCTATACCCTTTTCGAAAATCCATTTCTCGAACGCAATATTACTTTTGATCTTTATTACAGATATATCATTGTTTTACTTGATCACTACAATGTGAAGATCATACTTGCGATAAACCTATACAACAAAATTCTTTATAATTTCAGAAACTTTGTTATGCGTCTTTTGGATCAATGTAAAAGTAAAGATCTTTCTATTGTATATGTCCTTGATTATTAACAACTATGATACTCTATTATAGGCATGGGGAAAATCGAATAAATCCTATTGAACTTTATAAAAGGGTCTAAATGATTAATAATCACTAGATGAGCATAAAACAACCTATTTAGCGTATATACATAAACAATCAATGTATTCTACCCAAATAATTCCTTTAATCCTTATTTCTTTAACTATTCTAATTAAATATTCTAATGCTTTTTTGCCAAGATACCTTGATCTTTTATACTACAAATCGTTTGATTTCAATCAAGGTTTTATTGTTTTGTATATTCGAAGAAAATACTTATTGATTTTTTGGTTTTCGGTAAATATTATAATATTCATGTTTATAAATAAATTAGATTTATTAGAATAATTGAAACGAGCGTTATATTTTAAAAAGATAAGGTTATACTTTCTAATATATTGAGCGATAATAATGTTATTATCCCGATCGCTGATCTTAATAGTAATGTTAAATCCATCAAACCAAATATTTTTGTTACGAAATAAGGTTTTGAACACAAGATTAATATAAAAACCAGGAATAAACGCAATATTAGTCAGCATAAAATCCGCACTACTTAACAAAATTCCTTTAATTACTTTTTCGCCACAACCAACCATTAACAAACTTAATGATTCTGCTTCGATATAATCCGAAATATCGCTAAGAACGTACTTTCTTCCTATTAGAAGGTTTGCATTGTTGATAATATACATAGTATTGCAATTATCTAACAAAGTATAGTTTACCAATATATACGTGAAAATGATCATAAATGTAGCAAAAGCGCCAATACACTCATTCGGGTTAATAATGCAAAAGGCAATGTTGTAAAAATCCTTTCTTTGTAAAGATCTATAAGGTTAATTAGCCTAAATAATAGAAAGTTATTCCTTTTTGAATAGAATGTTTCAAAGATTGTTATATTTCTTATTTTTGATACGTTTATTAATCTTTTTAATTTGCTTTTTACTAATAGTTTGAATAGATTGTTTAATGTATTTACTAGTAAGGGTTAATTTAATTATACAGTATTTGTCCGGTTTATAACGATGGTTTGGATCAACCAATTGATTTTTTTTACAAGGATAATATTAAATAGCATTCTTAGCTTTTCTAGATTCGGTGGCTTATTGGAATATAGGTTTAAAGGTAAAAAAGAATCTTTTTGATAAAGGGTTACAGGTTATATAATCTGTATAATCAGCAAAAAAACTATTATATTGTTTTAGAGTAATAATATAGCATTCTTTTTTATTTTCGATATTCAAAATAATTAATTATTATTCTAACCAATTAAACATAAGTTTGTTTAATGATTCTAAGAATTATTTATATCCACAGATTCCTTGAATCTCTAGAAAATTATAGGTTAAAGCTCGGGTATAAAGAGATTCCTATTCCTTACACTATTTTACCGGATCTATTTTATCAATACAAGCATTATTTAAATGATCGATATACTTAGTTTAAATAATCCTTAGAATTGTTAAATCGATAAAAGCAATCTTTATTTATAATTAAACAATAATTTGTTTCAAGGTTCAGTTTTGTATAGTTTTCTAGAAAATTTTCAAAGTGTAGGATAAATCGATTATAAACATAATCCAGTTGAATACATAACGGAAATTACCATGATTTTGATCATATTCACTTTTCTAAATTTTGTAAATCTTTTTTATAAATAAGAAGGTTTTTAAGAGATCTTTTAGTGTAGCAGAAACAGAATTTGTAAAAAGTTTAAATTTAGGTATTTCATTTATTTCGATATCAATAGTGTATCGATTATAGGTTTCAAGGTTTATAATATGTTGATTATGGCGTTTACGATTCTTTTCAAAAATCATAATATCCATAGAAAAAGCTTGAAATGGATTAGCATTTAACCAATCATAGAATTGATAATTGGAAGAGTTAAGGGAATTTGAGTTTATACTATTTCAGATATATTTAAAACAACTAACATTCTTAAAGAATAAATACCAAAGGGACTAATCCGTTCGACTATTTAGAATGACTTTTAACATGATGAAGAGAATGATTAAAAATGATAAAAATATAAAAAGAAATGATTAAAAATTAAAAAGAAAAAAGAAATTGTATAATATCAATATTTGAATTGTAATTATTACAAAGATTTCGAATACAAACCAGGCTTATAATTATTATAAAGAATAACTATAAATATATAATGAAATAATATCAAAAAGAAATAAAAATATTAATATAAAATAATAATTATATTGTTTTCTATCCCTATAATACAAAATCCATTCGTTCTTAATATACCTATATTCACATAATTCCATATAATCATTATTTGATTTTAAAATCTTAAGGATTTATAGAATGATGATCTATAATATTATAGATTTATAATATAATGATCTTTAATATCATAGTATACTAATAGTTATAGGTTTAAATAATCCTAAAAGAGATTAATATACTAATTGAGAAGATTCAATATTATATTAATATGATAATGTATAAAGCGTTTATATTAACCTTGGAAAACTTATTCAATTAGTAGTATACTAAGCTCGTGGCGTTTCGGAGCTTTTTAGCTCCGGTTGATCGAAAAGTGGGTAGGGTGCCTATGCGCCTACTCCTGGAAGATCCGAGGCCCACGTGGAATCCCAGTGTTCTACAAACACGTGATTATCACGTGCCTCATGCTCTTAGCGTGACAATAACTTTAACTAATCCCTTAACCTTTTGAAAAAGTGTTACAACTTCTTCCAAAATACTATTCATCAAACTAATATAAATATGAGTTATTGCTTATACTTCGAAAATAAATATATATATTAAAAATACATCTTTTATTATATCTTTTGTAATTGGTTTAAAACCATCGGAAAATGCTTTTTGATATATTTATAGTCTTTAAAAAAACGTTTAAATAGTTTTGTTTTTATAATCAAATTTCTCTTTAAAAAATAATCTTTTTATATTTATTACAAAAAATAAATCGAAAGTTCGATCATATACCGATAACATTTTCCACATACCAGCAAAATCATTGCGATTTTGATTGTCTTCAATTATATTGCGATGAATACTTATTAATCCCGCCGTTATAATCAATATAGCTTGTTTTACTTTTTTATTGTAATTTTTGAATGTTATATTAAATTCCTTTTTCGAAGTAAACAATAATCTTTATAGGTTTGCTTTTATCGTTTTTTAATAAGATCTTATAACTTTCTTTATTGAAAGCTCTTCAAAAACAAATTGTTTTTCGATTCCAAATACAATGCTTTTGCAATTAGTTTATACAAAAGCATCTATACAATAACTTTTATAATTGGTCTAGTTATCGTTGATGAAAATAACGACAAAGCTTCATTTAGTTATAAAAGAAGTAAAAAGAGTAAATATGTTTGCGTTAAAAAAGGGTTGATAAAAAATGAGGTTTTTGATGAAAATTTCGATGATAAAAATGATAAAAATGATGAAAATGTGATTTTTCCGGCGGAAACATATGGAAAAGCGATCTTTTTCTTCGGAAAAGACGTATATTATCGTTTTAATCAATAAAATGATAATCAAATTGCTTCAATGAATGTGCAACACAGGGTTATAACCTATTGTAATGGTAGAGTGTGTATATTGTCTAATATGCTAGAAGTGGCATATGTGTTCTACTGAGTATATGAGGTGGAGACACCTAACTAGGTATAGCGCTACACGTGATTACAACAATTTTATTACTTATATTAATGTAACAACATCTCGCTCTTGAAGTTATTGTCGGAATAGAAAGATGAAGCTCACTAGCTAATTTTCGCTATGAAATAGTACATACAGTGAGAGATGAGAATTCCGGTTAAGTGCAACCTCTGTGCTGCTATGGAAAACATGTTTTTCCCTGCAAGCCCTGTGAACGCCTTAGTGAGCATACAATTACGCCAGATATGTTTTCGTTAGATTTAGAAATGCGTTGTAGCCGGTACAGCCATCATATTCCCATGAGTACCCCATGTACCAACAATATCCTGCCACCACCCATCATCCCATACTTCCTGCCCCATATCAATACCAAGTGTTGGAATTTCTAAGCCCTGTGGTTGAGGTTGAGCCATCGGCTCTGCATCCATGCTCTCACCCCCATTTCCATTAGCAAACTTCTCACCTGGCACACTACTTGAGGTCTCTGCCGCAACCTTCGCATCCCACCAAGTCTTGATCAACCGAATTCTCTTCGCATTAGTAGTATCAATATCAGCATCATCAACCCTGGCCATTCCCTCATTTAACCCAGCTGCGTCTTTAAGCTGTATTGCTATCATTGGCGGTTTCGTACCACGGTGCATCCTTTACGCGTTCCTGTATGAGTTGCAAGCGAACAATCTGGGCCATCAAAGTATCATGGTCAGATTCAGGGTTTTCTGAGAGTACTTTCGCTGACTCCTCTGCATATGGTGTCCACCGAAGCGTGTCAATCTTCTGAACATATAAGGAGAAACTTCACATGTATCAGAAACATGCATCGCGATACAGCATGCTAGTACGTACCTGGAGCTTAGCGAAAAAAGGCAAAGTAAAGCTCTCTTTTCTTGAAGAGACCAATTGAAGGCAGAAATGGCTTTGGACACCCCCGGGCATCAAAATTCAAGAGTAGATGAGGGGCTTTTTTGGTGGTGCTTTATTCAATCCAAGGTCATATACTAAGCCCATGGCAAGTTGAATCATACTGCTCCACTACAAAATACATCATTAGTGAGCATTCAATGCCAGGGCAGTATGTCTTCATGGGAAGTAACTTACTACTGGTCTCTGCTGATAATGACACTGACTCCTACACGCACAATATCAGTATTCCAATCCAGATCAAAGCCTTAAGTCAATAAATACCATGCGATATATGTCAACAGGCCCCAAAGAAGATCAAGATTTCGTTCACCCAGAACAAGTAGTTTCTGGCCCAAAAGCTGACGAATATGCATTCCAAGTGTGGTTTGTCTCGAGGTCAATAATGAGACCAATCCGTCGAGCTTCTGCTCAAGCTCTGCAGTCTTTGCAGCTGTGGTTTTCTTCACGGGCTTTCGCCTCTTTATCCTCGTGATTGACTGACAGACCTTGGAGAGTCGGTAGCATCTAGTGGAAGTAAGTATATTCGTTGAAAACCCCAAACATCTGACACCATAGAGGAATAAACATCACACCAAGAGGTCGTCTGAACTTGGATTGTACAAAGCGTACTTTCATTTTGACAAACTTGAGAACGTCGATTGATAGAATGAACATGCTAAAATTCAACGACGTCAAAACAACAAGTTCAACATCCAATAAGAATCTGAACATCAAAATGCTTTCTTGGCCTTGACGTGTAGAGCAATCCACTCGCCATCCCAAAACCAAGGAGACGGAAATAATCACGTGATACCAGAACATACCTCTCACAAGCACCAACGGCGTTCTTTTCCACACACTTAACTTTCGCCCTTGCACAATTGGCGCAAGCTTTCCCATGTCTAGAGACCTTCGCAGTAACTGTATGCACCATATTAGACTCCTCCATCTTCCTAGTAGCCCTCGCGATTCAGCCGTCCCACCACCCAGAAGGACAGGAAATCTAGTGGTGCAGATGACTGCCTAGGGAAGTGAGAGAGGCTTTCGGGCTTTGATTTGTAGATGATTTGTTCTGCCCGGCATTGAGTGTACGGGAATCGGAATTGGAAGGGGAAGTGAGGAACATTATGAATGAGGAGATGTTACAGAAATCAATAAGCAAAATAGTTTTACTGCAGTCCTCGAACGGATTTTGGTTGTATTCGAAACTCCGTGTCCGATATATGCAGAACGTCAATGTCACACAGCATTCTTCATTGGATATCCTTACTTCCATATCTCGACATTTTTCTGACTGCTTCCTTTTTGACATAAGAGTTGCCAGCATACTTGGAGTATAGACCCAACTGTTGGTCAATCGTGCTAATCTCTCATCATTACGGCTTTCAACCATCAGCTGAAATCAAGCTAACTCGTTCGTTATGTCCCATCAGGTTTCACGACCTGACTTAACTCCATTCCCCTCCAGAAAGATGGATTGAATTATGGATTGAATTTCTGCAAACTTGCGTCAGAATTGGATAATATGCAGCAGACATGAAATCAAATAAACTTTTCCATTGAAATCTATCAAACAACATTCAGAATTAAACTCCACGTAGCCCGCAAAACAAGCCGCCCGACTCCAATGCTACCATTAACTTGCAAAGAAGCACAAATATACAATCTTGTGTAACCATAAACTATCTCTCAACCACTTCCAACAACCTCTCCAAACCATTGCCTCAGTACCCCCGCTAAAACACCTGGTAACTCTCCCACATCCCCAACCACAACATAATATCTAAATGGGAAAGTATCCAGATATCGCTCGATTTTCACCTCGCTCCTTCCAGTCATCTCATTCGTGATAAACTTTGCCTCCTTCAGATCCAACACACTTTCTCCCTTCTTCTTAGTTCTCACATCATCCACAATCACAAAAACCATCAATATTCTTTCTTCCTCGGCTTCTCTTAACAATCGACGAATATTGTCGTGTTCAGAAGAGCTGCAGACACCATCTGAGATTATCAAAGAAATTTGCCAGAGATCTGCAGGTGACGATGATGCCTTTTGTCTGGCGGTGCGGAATAAGGTGATACTCTCGCGAATGAGTCTCGTAATATCCGTCCGCGTTTGTTCGAATCCGAAATTCTCAAAAATAACAGGTCCTGCCTCGGAACTGAAAGGTACATCAAATTCATGTGCAACTTTCACATTCTCTCCGAATCCAACGACACAAATTTCACCAACTTCAAGCATAGCTAAAGACCTTGAGATCATAACTAATGTCTCCATAGCAAGACTTCCAGAGCCAGATTCTCCCATAGATTTAGAGTCATCAACTGCGAGCATAATTTGATAAGAGCGTTTGGAGGGAATACTGCGACGCATCCAGATTTTGTCGCGTTTGAATGACGATGCGATGTAGGGGATGATTCGCTTAATGTTGAGACGTTTACCGGTACGGAAATCACCTCGCATTTTAGTTGCCAAGGTAGGTGCGAGAATTAGCCGAAGTTGTTCGGTCAGGGAAAGGGAAAGTGGACGTGTGATCGACTCGTAATGGGTCCATTGAGCACGAGCTTCAGCGGCTGATCGCATAGAGATGGTCATAGTAGGATCGAGATGGGTGTTATCGAGCTGTGTGTCAACTTCCTCAACATCGGGATCCATATCTTTATTAGCTTGAGCGTGAGTGTTGTCGTCCAAGTCTTCATCCATATTGTTCTTAGCTTGATGGACAGAAGCACCAGTTCGACCTTCATATGCATTAGAGGGCTCCTCTGCTTCCGGAGCATCATCTTCAAGATCCATGGCAGTATCTTCATCGGCCAAATCTTTCTCGACTTCATCCAGTTGGAAAGTTTCTGGCATATCTTTACTTTCCGGGTCGACAGCCATAGATTCATCAAGAGCATGAGCTTGTTCTTCTGTAGCAGTGCCTAAGGCTTGAGTGTCGGCTTCAGCATCTTCGTCTTGCAAATGCTGGAATTCATTGCTTTCTGTGCCCATATCGATATTCTGGTCTTGGTTTTGATCTTTCTCCTCGGTGGGCTCTTGAATTTGAGCCTGTTCACGATGCCATTTCTCGAGCGCATCCCCAAGCTTTTTGAACGGTTGAGCAGAAGAACTATCCTGAGTATCATCTTGGGCGTCCTGTGGTGCATCACCTGCAGCTTGTCGACCCTTTTCACCATCCTCAGCAGCGGACTGTTTGTTCTCAGATGAGTCACCTCCTTCACCGCCATCATCTCTCTGAGCTTTACTATTGGAGTCAGCCTTTTTATCGGCTTCATTGTCATCCTGATCTTCGCCTACGCCCTGAACATCACTTGGAACCGCATTTTCGGCATCAGCTGTTGCTTCATCATCACGATCACGCAATAACCCATCCTGGTCTTCCGGCTGCTGTTCTCCTTCTGGTTCATCCTCAGCTTTCTCCCCAGCCTCCTCTGTCTTTTCGCCTTCTTGATCCTTGTCTTCATCCAGGTCAACAATATCCATTTCTTCGCCAATATCTTGATCCTCCTGACCATCCGCGTTTTCGGCGTCTGGCTCTTCCTTTCCATCGTTTGCAACTTCATCCGTCTCTTTGGCTTCATCTTCCATATCTGGTAGATCATCCATTCCATCATCCATCCCATCATCGCTTCCATCACTTCCTTCTTTCTCTTCCCCATCCAATTGCATATCATCAGGCAAGTCCAAAGCTTCTCCTTCATCCGCATGCGGGTCATGTTTCTCTACATCATCTTGTTGTTGAACCTCTTCACTCTGTTCTGCCCCAGCCATTTCCTCTTCATCTTCCTCTCCTTCATCTCCTTCATCTCCCTCTCCAGCCTCTTTGTTGTTTTCTTGAGCTGCAACTTGTTCATCTTTTGAAGCCTTTCCTTTGGAATCGTCTCCTTCTTGATCCTTCTCGGCTTGTTCATTATCACCATCCCACATCTTCTCATCCACTGCGTTAGGATCTAAATCATCCACATCTCCAGCCTCCTCATCCATTTCCTCGCCGTCTTGCTCTTCGTCGCCAGAGCCTTCTTTGTCTTCTTTCTCCTCCGCCTCTCCCATTTCACCTTCCATTTCACCATCAGCCATATCAACTGCATCTTGCTCATCTTCAATTTCTCCCCTCTCTTCTTTGTTGGGTTCTTGAGCCAATTCATCGAGATCTTCATCTTCGCCAATATCTTTGCTTATATCCTCAGCACCTTCTCCATCACCAAGTCCAGTTCCCCCTTCCAACTTTTCGGTCTTGCCATCTTGCGCATCTTGTTTCTCGGATGGGGTGCAGAAACCTTGAGATGCAATCTGTGTAAAAGTCTTGGCGAGAATATACGATGCCTTACATGTTGAACGATGTAGGGTAGCGTATCGATATATACTTTCTTCCAGCGTATTGTAGTATTGTTGGATGATTGGAAGAGCGACTGCAAAAATTGCACCAGCACCTCGGCTGACATTGTCGTTTACGAGGTCAAGATGTCGAAGAACTTCGAATGATTGCGTGATTTGTTCGGCAACATTCTCACAGTGGAGGGCTTTGATGTTGTTTGCAAGGATGCTATCGTTTTTTATGAGCCAACCTTGTTCTTCGGTTGAAGTTGGAAGATCATTTATGGACTTGTGGTATTTCTCCATTGCTGCCAAGATTGTGTTACAGACAGTGGACAGTTTCTGGTCAAGACTTTCCAGAGGAGCTTGCGTAGAAACAGCTGCGGCTGATAATGAGTTGATAGTAGTCCAAGGTAAGATCTGATCGATTACAAAGCTTAGTTCTGGACGCTGCTTTACGAGATTTCTCAAATCAATTGCTAGCTGCTCAGTAGCATCATTGATAGCCATCTCGAGTTCTTCACGTTGAGTTGACGTAATTCCAGATGGCAGAATGGATGACGAGAACCATCTTACTCGGAGATCAACCAATATATCTTTCCACGAGGACAAGCTTTCCACTACTGATTTAGAATCAACCTTGCCAAGCTTTGCATGTGTGTTGACAAGCTCCAGCCCGACACCTAAGATATTTGGCAACCACTGCAGAACGTTTGCGTGGTTAGATATTCTAGTAGTATTCTTGATGTTGTATATATCTGGGGCCCAAAGTCCTTTTGCCATCTTGACGACATCTTTGAAGGAATTCATGTTCGTCATTGTATTTGAGAGTGTGTTGCGCTGGCTCAAGAGAATTTGTAGCAGCCCTTCCAAGAATCCTGTGCTTCTAGCGACTTCAGCGCCACTGAGATCATCAGAATGCTGCCTTGATGCTTCTCTTGCTCTTGGAGCGAGCTCAACTGTCTTATGAAAGTAGTACTCTAGATCTTGAGAGCCATTTAATGGGATATAATCTGTATTGGCTAAAACAATAGAGAGCGAGTCTTGCTTGGCAAGTGCATTAACACCCAAATTATATTTGATTCCCATTTGACGAAGATCTTTCAATGTATCTGCGAGAAGTTTGCGCTTTTGAGATTTGAGGTGTTTGACAGTATCTTTGTTGTCCTCTGTGAGAATCGATGGAGTGGCTTTCTGTAATTCAGAGGTTGACGTAATGATGTTTTCGAGGAATGATTCGAGGTAGCCAGATCCTTCCACAGCAGAAGAAGGCAACTGGCTCTTGTCTACCATCATGCTGACAGTGTTAGATACGTTAATGAATCTCTTGGGTTTCTGTGTCCAGCTTGGAACTACTGAGGCACATAGTGCGAGAGCTGATTGATCAACAGTGGGAAACTGTGCTGGAGCAAGGTAGCTTGTCCCTGCCTCGCTTGCGGCAACCTCATCGGGGAGTTCTTGCTTGATGAGAGAATCCATGGGTTGACCGAGAAGTGCTCGATATTTCCGAACAATTTTGAAAAGCTTGTGGTGAGATCTCTTGGCACTGTCGCGGAGAGCAACGATGTTTGTATCCTTCCAGCTTGCAAGAAGTAGCACATCACGCATGGCCTTTTCTAGAGATACTCGTCCCCTCTTCAAGCTATCCTCGACTGACTTTTCATACCGTGAATAAAGCGCAATGAAATTGGCTAGCGCGCTTGCAATTATAGCCAGATTTGGATAGTCCAACACCAGGAGATCAACATGTTTTTCCAATTGCTTCAGCAGTTGAAGACGTTGCACGTATTGACCTATGATGGCTGTTGAGAAATATGCCTGGAGATCCTGCAGAAGCTTTTGGGCATAAGCTTTGAGTTCTTCAACGGACTCGCATATTGATAGCGGGCCGGCAATAATGACTTGATACGCAACAAACCACCAGGATCTTGCATCGTCATCGCATTTCTTGTTTTCCATGTCGAATAATTTTGCCCATGTTGACAATTCAAGACGGCGCCAATTGACTATAGTGACGGTCAGATTATCGTAAAGAGAAAGTGCAGAATTGGCACGGCTTGCCCAACCACCAAACTGCCATTCATGCATGAAGCCATGGACTTTCTCTACCTTGGTGATGATTTTCGCAAGTGGTTCTGTGTGACGGAATTTGAGCAATTCTTTACATGAAACCATAATATCTTCAAGCGGCTGCATATGCGCAATTTCGTCGACAGCTTGGAGCTCTTTGAATCTTGTTTGTACCTGATGGATCAAACTAACCAGCTTGCGAGTTTCTGGCAGATTTGCGTCGGTATAAAAATTGTAGTTTTCAGGTATTGTAGCGGAAGAACTCAAATCATCAATCTTATCACTCAATAGCAAAAGCGATCCAGGAAGAAGGGCCTTGATCATGTTCTGATCTCCAAGTCCAGCTTCACTTCCTTGGAGTTTGCCCATATGGGTAGAAATGTGTCTTATTAAAGACATTATGCTTTCAGATGGTAACTTTCCACCCAAGAAGATATCTCCATGCACCCGAGCTAGATTGACAGCAATATCTCTGACATTTTGTTGCTGGGGCGTGGTACTTTGTGCGCTTAGGTTCTCTTCATCGTACGAAGGAAATAGTTCATTAAATTGCTCTTGGTCAATCTCATCCTCGTCTTCAGCACTTCCACGGAATCTGTACAAGCCCACCTTTGCTTCTCCCTCAAGGCGGTCAGCTTCGAGCTTTTTGGTCCACTGTTCGTAACACAAGTGAATCGAACTAAAGAGCGACTCTCGGGTTTGTGGGTCTATTGAGTCAATAGATTCAACCGATGTAGTTGTAGCCACCAATGTCAAGTATTCTAATGGCTGACCAGATGCAATCTCTTCATCAATTGACTTGGGCGTACCCCCTAAGAATGGTGTTGCTTTGCTTAGAGACAAAGCTAGCCTGCTGTTATTCGATGGATCCTTTGATACGAGTGTTGCCATATGCAATCCAATCTGGAGACAACGAAGAATATTGATAACGGGTGTGGTCAAATCACTGTACGCGCGGAAACGCTCAGATAGGCGTCGAATAATTTGAAGGACGTTGTTTTGGATAAGTTTGATTTCGTTCAAAATATCTTGATCGTCGTTTGTCAAATATTGATGTATTTTCGAGGTGATAGAAGGCGAGGGTAGAACAACTTTCAGTAGGTTCTTGAATTCACCTTGTAGTTTGTCTAGCTCTGAGATTTCTGGGCGGTAAACTTGCTGAGATGCTTCTGGAGGCTCGCCAATTTCTACTATCTCTGCCTCAATAAGTTGGCAGCGAATGTTTGATCCTTGGCCAGAGAAGAGACGTTCGAATCTTTGAAGGGCATTGAGTTTGTCTTGCAACCCTTGGATCACTTCTTCGTGCCTTTGTCGTTCGAGTCGTTGTCTCTTATCAGGATCAAATGCTCGATCGGGAACGTAAAGGGCAATGCAGCCCACGGCGAAATGAACCCAAGCGATAGCCGAATACTGCATAGTGTATTGAGATGAAGCACTTGCAGCTTCCATGGCAAATATTGCCTTGTCAATATCAGAGTTAAAGTCCGTATTAATTATTGGTTGACCGTCAAAAAGTTTTGCTTGGTGAGAGGTAATAACTTCATAGAAACTTTCAAGACTAATTGCTTGCCAAGCTTCAGCGCTGACCTGTGATAAAAGGATATTTTTCCTACTCAGGTATTCGTTCAAAACTTCATCGTCATGTGCTCCAATAATTCCTATAGTAAGATGTGACAGGACTGAATTGATAGCCATCAGTTGGTTACTCGACAAAATTCCACTAGACTTCGCAATCTTTTCTGCCATTACGGGTAGCTCGGACTCAAGTAATCTAAGAGACCTGAGGTCTACCTCGCCAATTGCATTCATTCGGTGCAGGAAGTCATTCGAAAAAGTGCCTGCAATGGCCTGGAGGCCATGCTCTCCGGACCATAAATAATCGATGTTCTGTAGTAACCAAGAACTTCGGCTTGATGTACTCAGACGCATTTGTGATGTTATCGGATAATCGGCAAGAACAACGGTCTCGATGTCAGCAATATCACTGGTTCGCTGCTGGGATGCCAGAGCTGCCAGCACTTGAAATTGTCTGAGAACTTCGAATTGATCATGCAAGAATGGTCGTGGACTTTCCTCTTCCGCGTCAATGCCTTTCTCGAGGTTTTCGAGCTCTAATGTCAAAGTCTGAATAAGGGCAGCTCCATCCACATCCGAGGAAAGGAGAAGCTGGTGTGCTTTGACAAGGGATATCATGATGCCTCCAAGTTCGGCAACTGAGATTGAAGCCTTCCATCGCAAAGTATCAAATCTTGAAGCCAATGTTTCCACCTGGTCCATGATTTGCATGACTTCAAACTTCGTGGGAACCATAGGCCGAAGTTGTTTCCAGAGAAGCTCCATGCTTAGTCCAGTTGTCAATTTGAACCCGGAAGCAAAATTTGCTTGTAGATCCGAAACGAAAGCTGTGATAATTGAATTCTGCTCATCGATTAGAGGGCTCTCTTTGAGAAATCCTTCCATGACTTTGCTTCCAATAGCCAAATGGGACTGGAATGTTGCTTCTTCGAATTCAGATGCGGTGACAAGGTTGAATGTACTCCACCAATATCGAAGGAGGTACGTGATTACTTGCTTTCGGAACTAAATCAAGGTTAGATGGAGCACAATAGAAAGTTTTCTGGGCACTTACCTTCCAATGATCACTATCCATAACGTGGATATTTAAATAGGAGTTAATGGACTTGAGTGTATGCATCAAAAATTGAGAGACTCGCACGGTAGAGTCCTTCGCTACTGAAGCTACTCTGTCACTAACTGTGGATCTTTGAAGGCGGTTCATTTGGGAAGGTTTGAGAGTTTGGATGAAGGATTCTTGTTCTCGACAAGCCTCTAATGCGGCAGCAATTTGTAGCTTATACTCTAGGCATGCTGCAACCCAATAAACCTGTATTTCATTGGAGGTGGATTGTAGTAATGGCACCAAGGGCGAATTTTGGATAGGATGGATGATCTACATATTTTATTTGTGCTATCAGTACATTGCTTAACTATGAAAGAGACTGCACGGTCACTAACCTGTGCGTCACCGAAGCCTGCGGGCAACAAGGTCTTCTTCGCAACATTATTCAATAAGTCTCCCACTGCATGTCTCAGATCGCGGTTATCTTCGGATTGGTACAGTTGCATGTATTGGCGAGAGATTGTTGATAAATTTGCAGTAGATATCCCCTGTTGCTCAAGACTCTGGACCACGCTTTCAACATATCTTGTAAGAAGAGGCAAATCGGACCAAGCCAAGTTATCCAGCGCAATACGATTAATAAGATCCGCCTGGCTAAGATCGGTACATTTTAGGCCTAGAACCTTTGATACCTGGCGATATCTTACAAGTGAGGCTTCTGGTCGAATAGAAAACTCGGCGACTGTGTTAAAGTCATTATCCGGAGCAAGTGGCTCAAGGAATATTTCAACAGCACGATTTCGCATGGCACGAGATAGCTCGCCAAATCGAGGATCCATTGTTAGGAAGATTCGGAAATTAGCATGTGGTTTAACAATCTTGGGCTCTCCATCTGGCCCACAGTGTTCATTAATGCTGAGGAATCCGTTCGGTTCAAGTAGCGAGTTTAATCTGTCCAATACAGAGGCACTGCATAGATTAGCATTGTCAAGGACTAACCATTTTCCTTGCTCCAATGCCTTGATTAAGACACCATCTACCCATTCGAACCTGGCATTCTCAACGGCCATAGGACGACCTGCAAAAATTTCGCACGTTTCTGCCAACTTGCCAAATTCAGGCAACGAGCTCGCCTGCTCGAGTTGTCGAAGGTGTAGGGAAATCTCCTGGAACGAGAAAGACGAATTCATAGCATCTTTTCTCAGAATGTCGATAACTTTGATTGCATCATCAGGAACTTGCTCAGGTAGTGTGCCAAGAATACGACTTTCCATAAACTCAAGAAGCTCTTGAATAAATCTGCTAGCGGCTCGTTGTGGATCGACTTGCTCGAATCCACCTACGAGGTCCATGGTGTCAATATCTGCGTTCAAGGGAAATACCGTGAGAGATTTGCCACTGGCAGCCGCGACATGCTCAAGGACTGTAGACTTCCCAGAGCCGGATGATCCTACTAGAATACAAGGTAGATTCTGTTGAATACACATAATTACTGACTCCAGCTCAGGAAGGCGATTAACAGGGTCGACTTTTGGGAATTGTACGCGTTGGTAGAGTGTATGCCTTGGAAGATATGCTATTCCTACCTGGTAGGCAGTTGAGCTCATGTTGTGGAAAATTTGACGGAATGGCACATCGGCACTGAATGCCTGCGCAAATACGCCATCAAGTTCTTCTCGATCCTTGGCAGTTCTGAAACGCTGTCGAAATATTAGATTCAGAAAGTCAGCTGGGGCTCTGTTAGCAAGGAAAGGGGATGATGATGTCAATAAATGCAGCCATCGAAGGATGTCTCGCAAATTGAACTCCCAAGGACCGCCTTGGGAACCAAACTTCCGCTTGTGTACAATCTCGTCTTCTAATCGTGTAACAAAATCAATAATGGTCGAGATTAATTTTTGCGGCGTTGAAGGGAAATTGTGCTGGCAGATTAGTTTCATATCATCATCTCTAAACACATCAGCATATACAACAGTAAATCGGTTAACAAAAGAACTGGGGAGGCCCTTTCTACCACCACCTTGATGATGAGGATTTTGAGCTGCGAAAACAGAAAAGTTTGGATGGCGCTTGAACGTCTGGTCCAATTCTGAAATATAAACCTCTCCACGATGGTCAAGACAGGCGTTCAGCCCTTCAAGAACAGACTGGGAGGCAAGATTCATTTCGTCTAGAAGCACCCATTCTCCTCGTTGCATTGCTTGGAGGAATGGAGCATCGCGCCATGCGAAATGCCCGGCTTCGGCGCCTTCAACAGGAACATCTGATCCAAATAGGTCCATAAGGTCCGTTTGTTCAGATAAATTAATACGAGTCAATGGTCTGTTGCATGCGCGTGCTAAGGCAGCAATCAGAGTCGTCTTGCCAACACCTGGGCTACCTTCGATAAGTATCGGCTTCTGAACTTGGAGGGCGCGAAGCACCCGCATACCATTAAGTTTGGTCGTTGGAGCATCGAACGCAAAGCCAGGGTCGCTATCAGAGCCGGCCTGCTTTTGAATAGAAAAGCCACCCATAGTGATACAACCATCCTGGTTTTGAAATTGGATTGGCGTGAAGTATATGGCACTGACGTCATGATTGAGCAATGTACCCAGTTGCTGCAGGCATTTTGCGCGTTCCTCTTGGATTGTTTCTGGGTTGATTGCCAGGAGAGCGGCTGGGTTGGCTCCAAGCGTATCGATATAAACCATGGCTGCACCATGTAGAACAGCATAGTGAGAATTGGAAGTTGGACATCCATTCATGAACTTTATCCATGCTAAGATATCACGAACTGATATTGAAGTCGAGGACGTGGACCGGTATGTTGCCCCAAACCATTCCGCGAATTTGACCATTGGCTCAGAAAATTGTTTAAACTTTGACTTCAGCTTGGATTCCACGATGTGTATGACATCTGCATGGTCTGATAATGCTGGAACCCAGATTTCTGTAAATCTATTTCGAAGAGCGGGTGACAATTCCCTTTTACCATAGTCACCTCCAGGATTCATAGTTGCAAAAAACTGGAACCCTTCAGCAGCCTGGACAAAAGAATTCTCAACACCCTTCTCTGCAAGCAAAATTGTTCGGTGGGACTCTAGGACGGAATTTAGCCTTTCCAAAACTGAATCATCTGCGAGTGATATTTCGTCAAGCAAGAAAAACTGCCCTTCTTTCAATGCCTGTACAAGACTTCCGTCGGACCACTCAAAAAGTGCCTTTGCCTTGATTTGGTTTGCTTGAATCCGTGATGACAGCTCAGTGGGTATTTGAGAAAGGGCGGTTTCCGGTAAGGATTTGTATGCTGCCCACAACGAATCAAGATCATCGGAATCGGGTTGTCCCTGATTAGTGCCACTCAGTAGCTGCAGAAGATCTTGCTTGAGCTGCTCCAAGACGGCGGCCCTGTTTCGTACAGGTCTTTGCGCTCCAATCAAGTCCCCTGTCTCTGTGTTTTGATGAGCGTTTACGATGTGGAGAGTTTTTCCAAAGGCTTCAGCTAGCATCTGGCATACTGTAGTCTTGCCACATCCCGTCTCACCCACGAGTAACACTGGCTCATTATTGCGGAGAGCATGGGCAACCAAAACATAGAGTCTGCGCATTGCTTGGGTCCAAACCACACCCTGTGAGTTCGTGGTTGCATTGTAAGCTTTGATCTCTGGAAGACTATTGCTATAAAGATCGTCGAGATCGATTTTGACCTTCATAATTCTCTCGATAATTTCCTTGACTGCTGCCCTCTCTTCCGAGTTACGAACACGTTCGGCCAGGAGCATATAACCATTAGCGGCAAGTTGTTCCCTATTGTCTGCATCTCGTAATGCCCAACGGAAAAGATCACGAAGGGTGGCAAAACTATCCTTCTGTTCGAAAAGACGTGTCGATTGCCGAAGGCGTGAAAGCTCCTTGTACACTGCAACAATTCTTCGGCAGTCTGATGGTGCAACTTTTTGACTTCGTTTCTCAAGGATAAAATCAAGTTCGTCTTCTGGAATGTCGTCAAAATGTAGTTCAAGGAAACGGTTACGGAACGCGCGCGATAAAGTTTTACGACCACCATAGAGTCCTGGAGGGTTCTGTGTTGCGAAGAGCATAAAATTCTCATGTGGACGAACAATTTCCTGCGTTTCTGGTATAAGAAGCTCACGGTTGTCATCCAAAAGACGATTCAGGGCTTCTAAAACATCAGTCGGAGCCAAGTTTAGTTCATCGAGAACAATCCAATGACCCTGGCGAAGAGCCTGCACAAGTAAACCTTCTTGAAAACGCAACTTTCCATCGGAGTCGGAGACATATGTACCCAGGTACTCTTGAAGATCAGTATGCTCGTGGTTGTTGATTCGCACAAATTTATTTCCACTGAACTTGGCAAGATACTCGATCATACTTGTCTTTCCGGAGGAGGTTGGACCTTGAATTAAGACTGGGAAGCGCCGAGTCGAAGTTGCACGGACCAAATTGAGCATGTTGCGCTCAACGAATGGCGTAATAATGTAGTGAGGTTGCTCTTGGGGGGCTTCATAGCCTTGAAGCATCCAATATTGACGATCTCGTTTCTTGTTCATGAATCGTACATACTGCCTTCCATCCTCTGGGTGTTTAGGTGTTTGAGCCAAAAGAGCTTGTGGGTTGCCATGGCTATTTAGCAGGTGGTGCTCAATCAATGGCATGAGCATCTTTTCAGATTCTCGGTCCAAAAGGGTCAGGAATCCCATAGCAAAACCTTCGTACAGCGCTCTGCGCAAGCCATAAGATGGGGCAATTTCAGTGACATAGGACAGAACGCGTGTTAAAGTTCGTAAACTGAAATGCGGTACCTCATTTGCACCGTCCACTAATCGCTTTTCTTCGGCGAGTCGCTTGGTGTTCATGTAAAGACGTGCTACATCATGAGCAGCCCTATCATCATTACTACTCGTACCCTTGAGATATGCTTTGATGACAGCTAAAAGGTCATCTAAGTTCCTGTCTGGGCTGTCCACATACAATTCAGTGAACCTTGAACGTAAACCCATAGGGAGATCACGTTTTCCAACATCTGTTGCCGGATTCATGGCACCAAAAATACGGAAGTCGGGATGTGCTTGGATTCTCTCAATTTCGCCGGTTTCAGACAGAAGGATCGAAGGAGAACCAGTGCCGCCATGCAGGAGATCCGCGATGCTCTCAAGTGTATCTGGTGAAGCCAGGTTGATCTCGTCTAGAAGTACCCACTCTCCATTTCGAGCTGCTTTGACAATGTTACCTTCGACAAATGAAAAAGCAAAGCCTTTGGAGCCCGCAGATAACTGAATATCAAATTGATCCAAGCTCTGTGAAAATCTTGACCAACGTGGCTTCAATTTCATTAATGCCTGTAATTTCGATTCCGTCTTTCGTCTCTTTGTAGGTTGTTCTGAGGTTGTGCGCAAGTTTGCCTCTTCTTTCTTAGCAAGTTCCGAAACAATCTTCTCAAACATTTTAGGAGCCTCGCGCCATAACTTTGATGCCTTGCTCCATTGACCCTTTGCGACACATTTTCCAAGTTGATCAATATACTTTTGATTCTTGGTAGCAGAGATGCCGGTAGACGTAAAGAGATCATCAAATTCATCTTTGAGTGGGATTGCAAGACTCCTGACATTCACAGGTTTGAAGCCCCCGAGCAAATCACCAACCTCACTTTGTTGAGACAGGTTGACAGCCGTGAGCTTGAAGCCTAAAGAGTCTGCAAGCTGTTGAACGACCGTAGTTTTACCTATACCAGTCTCTCCAACTAACAAGACTGGCTCAGACATTCGGACCGCTACTCCAACTTGTTCGAGTAATCTCTTAGCATGGGTGGTGTTCGCAAAAGGGCGATTCTTTTTAATAGGCTTAGAAATACGACTACTTCGCTTCTTAGATAACCGTACCCTCCCTATCAAAAGATCGTTTTCGCCATCATCGTAACGCGGAATGTGGGCAGTGATAAAATGTTCCATGCTCTGTGGATCAATATGCATTTCTTCGGCAATACATGAAATCACCGACCTTCGGGCATCTTCGGTCTGCAAACTTCCTGCGAAACAATCGACTGCTTCTAGAAACATTTCATACTTTGTGCTGTCACTAATAGGCTCGCTGCCAGTTTTGGATCCTGATGTTGTGAGTACACTAGCTAGTCTTCGACACCACTTCAAAAGATCTCGTGGGCTTATTGGGCGTCCTATTGAGGTACGGCTTTTGGATGCAAATGAAGGCTTAACTGAGAGAGTGTAAAGGCGTTCGTAGACGCTTATGATTCCGGGAAGAAACTGTCGCAGGATTGGATAAGTGCCCTCGATTATTTCGCGAAACTCCTCTTGAGTTGGCATGTGAATAGGTACACGCTGCCACATGCGCGCACCAAGCATGTGCAATGCTGGTGGGATTTCACCTCCGCTTACATTGAGCGACGTTCGAATGCTAGCAAGAAGCTTGAAACCAGCTTTGGCCTTAACCACCTCACCTCGACTTGGAATGAGAAGCTCGCCCCGCTCCACAAGAGGTAGTATTACGCTAATAACTTCGTTTGGAGCTCGATCGAGATCCTCGATAAACACCCAGCGCCCCTCCTTGACAGCAGTGGTCAGGACACCTGCTCGCCAAGTGAAAGATCCAGGAGTAGATCCCGTAGCGTACATTCCAATCAGCATCTTTGCATCAGTCTGTTCGTTCAAATGAAGTGTGACCATGCTAGAATCCATCCCAAGTTCACGTGCGAAGTCATTGACCAAAGAAGTCTTTCCTGCACCTGCTAGCCCGTGAAGTAAGATTGGCGATGAAGACATAAGGGCCTTGGCAAAAACCTCCCTATTCTGCGAAGTTGTGGTTGTTGATATAAGCTTAGACGATTGGGAAGGATTGCCATTCGGACGTGGCAATAGCACATCTGAATATTGCACTACAAGTGGTGAAAATTCTTGGGGTAGATTTTTGAATCGGGCCAATCCTGCTCCAGTCCTTAATTCCCAAGCAGCGTTTTTGAGTCGCTTTTCTTCAATTATGCTGAGAAATCCGTAGTCCACCATTTCGCCATCGAAGTCTCCCATTACTGCCGTTGTATGTCCAACGTGTTTCGCAATCATTGTCTCCAACCTATCGTCTGAGGCAAACTGAAGCTGGCAGAATATCCTCACAGCAAGGTATCGCACTGCTATATTCGTATGCCCGAGAAGAACCTGTATCGTGGAGCCTGAAATCGTGCCGGAGTAGGCCTGCTTGTCGAAATTGAGAAGTCTCCATGTCGCCAGCAAGATTCGCTGCAACTTCAAATCAGACAACTCGTTGTCTAGAACACTTACGCCATCCCGAAGTGAAAGTATGCTGCGAGAAACGCCATTTCCTGCAGAGGGTGTAGTTTCGGAGAGGTATTTTTCGAGGAAGGTAGTGAGATGAGGCGCAAGGTATAGTATTCGTGAAAACGCTTCAATTATTTCATTTTCTTGAGTGCCATGGTTTGATTGGGTGATCCATCTTGCAGCTGAGTCCGCGATTAAGGTATTAAAATATATGAATAATTTGAGAGTTTGTTTGGGCTTAAGTGCAGATATCGCGAGAGTTTCGAGGAAATGAGGGGATTGTTGAAGCTGGACAATTTGAAGAATTTCCTCTGGGAGATTTGTATGTAAGATAGCATCCATGACTGTATCAGGCTTATCGCCATTCTGAAGAACCTTCATCTCGTTCAATCATGAAAGTCGTAGGATTTCAAAGTGTTTTATTTTGTTTTCTTGAAGCTATCTCGAACTTTTTTTCTTAATCGCAATCAACTTTTTTCCTGGAGCCGAGGTTTCACCGATACGCTAGAAATTTAGCTCCACAAATGCAGAAAGTCTACAAAGTCCTCATCAACAATTATAGATTGTAATATCATATCGCCTCCCATACCCATACACGATGTCGTTATCCTGCCAGTCTGTAGCTCGCAGCTGCATAAGATCTCTCCGATCATCTTCCTCCATCCGCGTTTCCACAGCCTCCCTTGCACAGAGGAGAAATCCTTCCGCACGATGGGCATCAACAGCAGCTTCCGCGAACCCAAAGATCTCCGGCATTGTGGACCAGATCAGTCAATTGACTTTACTAGAGACGGCTGACTTAGTTGCCAGCTTGAAGGTAAGCCAATGATGTGAACCCTATGCGCTTGGAGAAGTCTTGAGCAGTTACTGATCAGCTCATTTTCTAGTCAAAACTAAATATTCCCGATATGCCAATGGGAGGATTCGCTGCCGGCCCTGCCCCGGCTGCTGCGCCAGTTGAGGAGGAGGATGCTGCACCAGTTCAACAAGAGAAGACTTTGTTTAACTTGAAGTTGGCTTCATTCGATGCAGGGGCAAAACCTAAGATTATCAAGGAGATCAAGAGCATGTTGGGATTAAGTTTGGTGGACAGCAAAAAGTTCGTGGAAAGTGCGCCAAAGATGATGAAGGAGGGTGTACCAAAGGAGGAGGCCGAGAAGATTATTGCGACATTGAAGGAGTTGGGAGCTGTCGTTAACATGGAATAAAACCCTTTATGAGAGGAGCCGTATAAGCTGCAGGATTCGGAGAAATTCGGCATGTATCAATAGAGATGTGTACAAAATCTACTTCTCGTTCAGGAATAAGTGGGAGAACTATACACAGTCGGTTGCGACACGTTCTTGGAACAAAGCGATCGCTAGTCATCAGGAAGTCCTTGATGTCAAATGTGTTGTGTGGGGATGGCATCAAAGTGGGTGTGAAACTTGTCAAATCACGGATCAGTTCCATCTACCTCGCACTTCAATGATAATGATGATGTTTGGCCAGCTTTCACAAAATCTTCAAATTTTTGGGATAGGTGGGAGTTCATGAACTTTTGCACATAACAACAAATATCATTTCCATTCTACGAATTATTGATGAATCTGATTCAATTTCTTCTGCCCAATTGTTACTTTCCACATGATGAATCCTTCTCAACTCAAGTGAAACTGGCGGTCACACACTTTTCAAGTTTGGAAGAATGCTCCTGTGCACATTGGTATGCCCAACTTGTTTAAATCTTCTTATTGCAGGTGTCTCTCCGTCAATCCGTCAATCTCCATTCAGAAACAGAGAACTCAATGCACAAGTATCACCTCGCCAGAAACTTTGTACGCCGTCACCCAAACCAAGTTGCAACTCTAATCTCAAATTCAAAGGCGAGGAACCGTATAAGCTCACTAGTTCCCTCTCAACCTTCTCCGGATCCTATTCCAACCTCTTCAGCCCCACAATTTGTTGTTTCGGCGTCGCCAGCGAATCTCCTCCCCTTCACCCACGCGCTCTCGTTCCACCCCGAATCATCACGTAAGCCCCATCCACATTAACACCATCCTTTCCATCACCTGTCTTTCAGCCCCGTGCTTTTCTCACAAACTCAACAACTAATAACCCCCTCCTTAGCTTACTTCCCACCACCAACAGCTCTCACCCCGGCACGGCCCCCATGTCAGTGATTGTAGATTCATACATGCATAGAGCTATTGCGCTAGTGCCACATCACGTATCTGCATCACCTCACGCATCGCATCATGGAGGTCTGAGACACCATGGGACGCGTAGATTACCACTTCATCAAAAAGCTTCTAGAACAAATCATGGAGGAGTTCTAGGGGGATTCGGGGGTGGCAATGGATATGGAGGTGGTTTTGGGAGACATCGCTGAGTCCGAAGGAGTTGGTAAGGCTTGTTTCTAGAGGGTGGGGCTTAGGGTTCGCTATGGAGGAGCATAACCCCTGAGTACTCGGCTCCTTTCCCGATATCATGGTCTCGAGTCACTCATTCTTTTTGGCCTTTGACATATAAGGGGAAACCCGCATATTATATAGTATTAAAGAACTATCTTCAGGATTTTGAGATGGATCCAATGCCACGTATGCTTAGACCCAGTGAGGAATTTGGGTTGTAATAAACCACCCATGCGTAGAATGAGGAAGCAACCAACACAAGGAATATTGAGTCCCTTCCAGGTAATTTTCAGAACTCCAAATGCTTCACAACGAACCAGAGCATTCATCAATCACATAAAGTTCCTGGAACAGCCTCAAATCAATAAATTGCCCATTTCTCTCCACCGCCTTGCTTATCCGAATCTAGGGCCTGTCTTTCCACAGATCCTTTCTAATCTTCAATTGCTTCCCCAATGCTTTCTAAAATCCATCCCCAGACAATCAATCCATGGACGATATTTCGACTACTTCAAACACTCTTCACCGCGAGGTTCCACAAGCCTAACGTACCCCACCTCTTTGGAAATGTCTTTTCTATATTTTCATCCGGGAAGAATTCTGGTCATTCAGCTTTCCATCACGGACTTTCTGAAGTCTTACTCAAACGTCTATCGGATTCGACTTTTTCATTGGCGACTTGCAGCCATTGATCTAGTTATAGCAGTTGTTGATGCTATTCGATAAAGTGGTAATTCAAGTTCAGAATCTCGAGAAATGGTACGTCAACTTGTTACTCTGGGGGATACGCCGAGGAGCGTTAAGAGGTTGGAAATTAGTGACTCTCAATATGCGGAAGGAATCTCAGTGCAAAAGACTGCCTCTCACTGCCAGACTACTACTGATGAGTTCTGGAAGAAGATTCAAAAGTATCAGCCTCATTTACCAAACGGCGGATCCACTTCGAAGCAGATGGCTGGATGAAGATCGTATGGGCCACGCGCAAGAGTATTGGAGTTGCGAGATTCAAGAATAATTGATTTATCTGGCCATACTGCATTAATACACATGTTGATTCTGTCAATACAGGTGTGAGTGGTGTGAGACATCAAATCATTGATGTGTAACAAGGCTGACCCATCTTAGATCCTCCGCAACCACGAATACAAAGAGGCAATTCTTACAATATCAAACTATTGCGGGTCTAATACAAAATGGCTATTTTGATTATATGCAGTCGCATTTGGTAATTTCAGAAACTGTTCAAAGGCTGTATATGGTCTAGATGATGCACTAGCATTATTACCCTCAAGTGGTGGTCTCAACCTAGGTTAACGAATTTTGGGTGCCGCTATGGAGGTAGAAACTACTCGTACAGTCATCTTAGCCCCCAATTATAACACAATTTATGGCCAACAGCACTAATAGATGTGTAGAGAAACAAACCTCAGGATCTTCCAAATGGTGTTGAGAATTCATCTTGTGATCACCCGAATACCTGGCCAGGTAGATCGCCAGCAACCAGTTTATTCAATAGACGCTCTTGGCTCATACATCTCTTTACACTTGGAACTCATAAGATCGAAACACGCAAGGAGATAGATCTTATGCCTTGGGTTGGATACTAAGTACCAGAGGCATTCATCTCTGTGTCGAAGAACAATGTGACTCATGTTACTCGAGTAGTCAAGCGGTATTCAGGATCGAAAATGGCGATTTTGATATTCAAGATTCGACCACCAAGCGAGATATCTGACGAATATATGACTGGAATCATGGATTGCTCCGGGTCAAAGAGTGGAGATAAGCATGATCTTTCGACGTGTTTAGATATTCAACAAGTACCCCAGCTGCGATGCCATTTGCGAGGGTTGTAATAACGAGGAGATTGAGTAGCAAGAGTTACTTGATTCCTTGGCTCAACTTGAAAGCACATTCCATCTAAATTTTGCAAGTCCAAAATCTGGTATAAACTTCTGTGGCTACAGAAGCGGGAGAGCGCGGTTCTTCTTATCCCAAAGCCATTCGACTTGGCTAAGAGTCGCTATACTTAGCCAGTGAAACGCCAGAAACCTGGGGAAGTCAGATCTCTAAGCTTGCAGACACCGATAAATATAGCAACCTGAGGTTTCTCCGCCGTGTATGAACCAAATGCCCAATACCGCCGACTAGACTTGCAGATGGTAGGGCTATGGCACTTCCTGAGTCAAAATTCCCACTTGATCTCATTATCGGTATGAAAACTGCACTTTATCGGCATATTTCGTAAGATATTCAAGATCTGCGAATCGACCCAGCGGGGAAGCTTTCTGGCATGAGAGATTCGGCAGTCCTTAGACTGCTGTCATCAGTAGATCGATTATATCGTGCATTGAATTCAAGCTAATTGGTAGAATCAACATACTCAAAGAAAGTTACGCAACAGACAAAAATTCAATGGGGCACATTGAGTATTGTAGCACCATCAGATGAGAATGTCACATTCTCGAAGAAAGTTAGCAGCATGCAGACGCTACGAGAATCGATAATGATAATCTTAACAGAAATGCTTGCTTTTGCAAAAGAAACATTGGACTAAAAAATGAGGGAAGCGCAATTGGCATCGGTAGTCAAGCCGGCGGAAAAAAAGAGAAAGACAGCCAAGCTTGATTAGCCATGACCATTCATAAAGACTACCAAAATAACTCTAATTAAAAATGAAGTACAATATTGTACAGGGAAGTTGTGTCGATTCATGTTTTCAGTCATCGCTTGGGGGTGCTTTTCTGTCACTTGCCCAGGAAGAAAAAGGTTCAACCGAAGCGAGAAAACCAAAAAAGGGGGAAAATACCACCAGCCAAGTCCCTGAGGGAGCTCTTGTCAAAGACACCACTGTCGCCCACAAAAATAAACTAGGACAAGAGAATCTTTTTTCTTTACAGATTGTGGTACATGGTTATTAATACTGAAAACAGGAAAGGGACATGAACAAATTAAATATACCTCCCCGAAGGCACAAGACTTGGAGGTGGTGGACCATCCAGTAGGCGTGGAGAAATCATGAGCTCTCATCTGAAGTTAGAAGTATCTATCCTCTGAGCCAATCATTCAATGACTAACCAAGAGGAAAGAAGAAGTTTCTCCATTCATACAATTTCGCCCAGTCATACGATTTCTCCCAATCATATTTTGACAAACGAAAGTTTTCTTTCTGGTAGATATCAACGCGATCAAGATAGCAAAGTCCAAACACCAACCACCAGCAACTTACTTTTACTTCGACCGACAAGCTTTGCATTCTGATTAGAGACCGTCTTTCTATCTCTCTATTGTCTTGAGCGAAGGTTCTCTTAACAAAAACCCTCCTCTGTACCGAAGAAATCCTGAGAAACAATAGCGCTCAATACCAGATGTTTTCCTCGACCAACGCTTCTTATCAGCCTTGTTACTCTCCATGATATTTTTCCAAGGAGCTTGCTTTCTAACGAAGTAGAATCCTAGAAAATCACGCCTGCCCAATCTCACCTCGAATTACTAACGCTCCTGACACACGATTCTCTCCTCAAACCACATTTTTTGCAACTCTTTCCTAACAAAAACTAGAATACACAATAGAAGCAATTACAACTCGCATCTCTTTGCGCTGACAAGTCACGTCGTATCTCATATACGAGAAAGGCCAAAATTGCACACTCAACCTCCAAGCAACGCTCTCTCCATAACTACGCACTCGAACCGAGATCTTCTCCCTCATCAATGGTTCCTACAATCGTTCTTTTATGCAACTATAAAAAAGACACAGGTTCACTCCTACGAATACTCTCTTCGCGTTGCAGATAGACAAGAAGATCAGGTCGAAGGCATATAATCGTCCCCTATTTCGACCAGCCTCGCTTCCCCTATCCGGTCCATCCTCTAAGCCTAATTGGTTGTAGAGATATTGTTCAGCAAATAGATCTCAGAACTTATTGAGAAGCACCTATCCTTTGCCAAGATGGGAACTATTTTTGGTTTGAAAGATTCCAAGACACAAACAATTGAGGTCAATCTTACGGCGGAGACTCTCGATGTTTCACAGATCCAACTTGGCGACACTTACACTTACCCGGTGTCGGGGTCAACCGGCAAAGATCCACGCTTAACATTCGGGGTTGAGTTCGAGATGGCTCTGGGAACGCTAAGGGATATATGCGAGAATCCCTCGCCAGAAGATAATCGTAAGGTCTATGGAGTTACTCGCGCTATTAACTCACCACCGCTAGATTATGATCCGAGACCATCGCCGTTTGGTAATTTTTCCGCGGCAGAGCTTGATTACCGGGCTAAGAATCGTCGTTTTGTTTATGAAAGCATCGCACAAACGCTCAACTCCGCTGGATTCCCGGCGGTCCATGTGGAGGACCCAGAATATCAATCGGATAGATACACTGCTGCAATGACGAAAAAGTGGATCATTGGGATTGACCATAGTATTACTTATCCTGAAGAGAAGATTTATGATTTTCATCAAATCGAAATTAAATCTCCTGTTTTTTACTTCAGCGAAGGGGCGTTATGCAATATCGCAAGGGTATGGGAACTCATCACTTCCACTTACAAGATCGTTCTTAACGACTCGACGGGACTACATGTTCATGTCGGCAATGGAGTTGCTGCTTTTGACGGCGAAACCTTGAGAAACCTTTGGGCCATTCTTTGGACCACCGAAAAATGGATCGCTACCATTCATCCTCCTCACCGTAAACTCAGTACGTTCTGCCGAGGATTTAGTGACTGCTCCAACATAGGGAGCGAGATTGGGAGCCAATCACTCAAGGACCCAAAGGAAGAGGGGCTAGAGTGGATCATGAGCAGAAAGCCGCCATCTGTCGAGGACTTCCTTAACACTATTTCTACTCACAGCGGTGCTTACAACTTTGTGCATTTACAGAAGGACCAAAATGTCGGAAGCATCAAGCGCACCATCGAGTTTCGCCAACATGAAGCCACCCTCGATGTTGAAGAAGTGCAGCAATGGGCTCGGTTATGTGTCGGGCTGATCAAAGTATCTGCATCTGCATCTGCAGACCCGACCAAACTCAAACAATACCTGCGACAGCTCATTCGGAAGAAGAAGCCGGAGAAGGTTCGTGTAGGGGACATTTTTTTGGAGTTCGGGCTCAAAACTTCGGGAGCTTACTATAAAGCTCAAGTACCAAAAGAGGGAGGTTCAGTAAAGAGCAGCGTCGACAAATTGATACAAAAGACGGCAAGACTTGTTCATAGATAAATGACATTTCTCTGCGTCTTTGCTCCCCAACCTGACTGACATGCTAGCTTTCTGTCTTTCGTCCCTCCAAATACCAGGAGGCACGTATCTCACTTTGCTTTTTACAACAACTTGATTTCTTCTACGCTGCTAGGTTGGCTCCGGTGTTGAGGCATGGCACGATACCCACATACTTTGATTCAGAAACGGCGTTATGAAAAGTTACTAAACGGAAGTACGGAATGGGATGGGATGCGATGGGATGGGACGGGGGAGTTGAGTTGAGTTGAGTTGATACTTTCAGCAGTTTAGATCGGGCAGCAGCGACGAGCTCGCTTCAACCGCGTTCCAATCGTGTATGGTCCAGGAACTCTATTGCACAGCACCATCAGGACTGCTGATGGGAGACAAGCGAGATGTCATGCTGGAAATCATCCAAGACCATGCTCTTCGTTTTTCCCTCTTCTCTTTCAGCGCCGCTTTGCATTTGGGACGTTGGTTTGGCGGGTGTTTGCTTTAAAATTAGATTTCTCATGTGGCTTGGTGGTTGAAGCTTCGGATTACATAATTGATTTATTATTAAGCATCGCTGGCTGCTGGTCCAACAATAGGTGACGCTATTCCGTTCCGCATTCTGTGAGCACCTTTTGAACTGAACCGGTGAACCTATACCAAAACACTCAAATATTAATTAACAATTATAGAAATAAATTATAAATTATGAGATTGATATAACATTGTAGATTTAAATGTGGAAGGATGAAAATTGTCATTAATTTCAAGGGAATTCCAACTGTATTCACATGGTATCATATCATACAACTCATTCCTTTGCCTCCCCAACCCCGCCACCACCGATCCCAAGCCAACCCCTACCAATATTTTGTCATACCGTCCTGTATATCGTCCTGTATATATTAACGTAATACATAAATCATAATATTGACAAAATCATGCACGCTGGGTTTGTTTCTTCTGAGCTTTTCTAAGCTCCTTTTCCCTCTCCTTCTCCAAGTACTTCTTTTGTGCCTTAGCATCCAGACCCTTGAGTTCGAGATCCCTCTTCGCCTTTTTGGCCTTCTCACGTTCCAGAGCTCGCTCCTCGGCTTTCTCATCCTCATCCGCTTTCTGAAGTCTCTTGATGGTATCCTCACGTGTCAAGCGTACTTTGCGCATAACTTCTGGACGGAAGTGAGCTCCAGATGCGAGTTGGTCCGTGATTCTGAGGAAGTGTTCGAAAAGTGGAAGGACTTTGGAGTAATCATCACCAGAAGGAAGCTTCATGGAAAGATAGATGCGCTTCTTAGGGATAGTATCATCAAGCCTGTAATAATAGTAAGTAAAATCGAATTGCCAAAGCTTGACATGTGATAAACTTACTTCAAAGGTTGATCAATAGGTTGATCGGTGATAATCAAATGCTCGAGTAAATCTCCAGCCAACTCTACGGCCTTGATAAGCTCAGGAGTAAGCAAAAAGTCGGTCACCTCAGCACTCTCGCTCATAACAGTGGCCCAGTTTGGAAGCTTAGCACTGTCCTTAGTACCAGTGATCGAGACGTCATATCTATCATCACGGAGTGACTTCATTGTCTCCTTGTTTACAATAGCCCAAACGAAGTTGTCATAGGTACTCTTGTTATCTTTGCGCAATTCATGTGCACCAGGAGCTTGACCAGGAACGGTGAGGTTCTCTCTACCATCGAAAGGATAAAGTACAGCTTCCATGCGCTCGACAGGGGTCGCAATAGTGTCGAAGAAGAGACTGAAGACGTACTCGATCGCGAGTGCGAGAGGATTGTAGCGTTTGAGAAGCTTAATATTGACATCGAGAAATGCGACATTCTGACGGCCAGTCGCATAGGTCGCGTACTCTTGTGGGGACTTCTCCTTCAACATGTCTTCGGGCAATTCGAGTTCTTTGGCCATCGACTTAGCCGTAACTTCGCCTTCGATTTCCTCAGTAGTTGGTGCGCGGCCACCAAACCCAACCAATGCGAACTCCCTGCGTAGAACTGGTGCATGTGCGGTCATCCATTTCTTCGCCTTTTTGCGGTTTGTGCCTGTTCCGAACACGTGGATGGAAACAATGATGATCAACAACCCCAAAATGATACCTTCTTGTTTGAACTCATGTATAGAGTGTCGCTCATGAATATTGTACCATTTTGTGTAAGGAACTGCAGCGCCGGTAGGAGTTGCTACTGGGCCCGTATAATCAGCCGCTGAGGGGATTGCGGAGAAAGCTGGAGTTGGATCTGGGGCTCCAGCGAAATCCGCGAAGTCTGTTGAATACCCAGTTAGTGCATACTCCTACGAATTGTTAAGGGCATTCTTACCAGAATCTCCAGCTTGAACAGGAGCTGCAGATGGCTCGGAGCCTCCGAAAAGACCATTCAACAATGCCGCCATCTTTGGATTGAAGTTGAGACTTGAATTGATGGTGAGCTGGAGCTTTTGTATGTGTTGGATAAATTACTTCTGATATCCATGCTAACTATATTAAGGTTAATGCAAGGTTAGCTTTGATGAATTCTGCCAGACGTATAAGTGATGAATAATCAGTTTCACCGCCCTCAACCCATCTCCCTGTCAACCATCTCCCGAAGTTTACCCTAACGAATATGGCAATATGAAGTTTTCCATATACCGATACTGATCATGAATCACTACAGACGCATTGTGTTGATATTGGTATTGTTCAAAGTACTGAGTCTCGATATTGGACATTTGCACACCAAATTCACACCAATTGATTGTCTGTTCCTACTTTGTAAGTTCAGAACCTATCAAGTCATTGCCATGAACAAACTCCAAGCTGCAGTATTGAGATTCACAAGATGAAGACAGCAAGTAAAGTCATTGGAACTGCTAGCTACTCAAGATCTCCCATGCATCTAAGCGTACAGGATACATTAATCAAGACTTTAAAGGATCATACAAATTTGAAAGAAAAAATCTTAATCTGTTTGCTTTGATCTCTGCCAAACAACTTCAATGCTCACCACACTAGTTTTTATTTATTGTTGAAATACTCAAGAACTCTCACTAACTCCCTACAGTGTTATGACACGAAAATATGGCAAGAAGCGCCCTGCTGCCAGTGCAGCGGCTGTAGCCATTTTTGGATCTTCAGCACAGCCAGTTGCTCCCAAACTCACTGTTTCTGCTTCATCTCCCACATCACATTCTCCACGAGATGATCTTGCGGATATTACAAGTATTCTTGAGAATACCAGGCTTGAGAAACATCCAGGTGATGTTCCAGTTTTCGAGAAGACGAGTTTAGAAAGTTGTCCTGAAAATGTAGCGGAGCCATTTAAGGAATCCAATCAAAACTCTCCTCTTGATGACGTCTCGATTCTTCTTGAAAAAGCAAGCTTGGAGAACTATACTGATGATGTCAAGAACTCATCTGATAATCACGATCAGGGACATTCTCCTGATGATATCGCCAATGTTTTAGAAAAGACGACTCTAGAAAGTACCTCTGATGAAGTTACTTGTGCGAATCACACATTAACCAAGATTCAATCAAACTTCGAGATATTAATTCCCTACAAGCCCATCCCTTTTGCTCCCGCTTCACCACCACTCAATCCACGTCTAGCTGCTTCTCTCTCGCCCCTCCTAGATGCCTACGAAAAAGATAATGGGTATTCCCTAGCCACCAAAAACTGGGACGATGTCCTGGCCCCCGGTTCCAGCATCCAGAAAATAGCCGAAGCATCATATGCAGAAGTATTTCGCATAACCAACCCAGCTGGTTCCTCGATACTCAAACTCCTTCGCCTCAAAGTCCCTACAGACCCTACCTCCAAGCGATCCGACACTGCAATCAAAGTCGAAACCGTCGTATCAGAAATGCGTCTCATGAATGCCCTTACTGAGATCCCCGGCTTTGTAAAGTTCAAAGATGCACATATAGTCGAAGGGAAACCACCAGCCGATTTTGTAAAAGCATACGAAGGTCACTTGAACGCTGGTGGGGAATCATATTTTCCCCACCCAAATAAAATTTCTAAAAACGCAGTATTCCTTGCCATTGAACTCGGAGATGCAGGACATGTATTGGAAAAATACTCAATCCAAAACATCGATCAGCTATGGGATATATTTCTCGGCGTGGTCATTGCTCTCGCAAGAGCAGAAATTGAATATGAATTCGAGCACCGCGATCTCCACGAAAACAACATCTGTATCCTCGAACACCCCCCTCCCTCTCAGCCAAACCCCAAATCAACATCAAAATCAAACGTTAAAGACCACACCTCACCTTCGACTCACAAATTTGGCAACTCAGGTCTCGAGATAACAATCCTTGACTACGGTCTCTCCCGCGCGACTATCC